>VWZF01000632.1:221152-246330 GCA_013396755.1 Sclerurus mexicanus | reverse complement strand
CCCCGCTCCGTGTCCCCGCTCCGTGTCCCCGCTCCGTGTCCCCGCTCCGTGTCCCCGCTCCGTGTCCCCGCTCCGTGTCCCCGCCGAGCAGAGCCCCGCTCCGTGCGCGGTCGGCCCTGGCGGCAGGCAGAGTCCCCGCTCCGCGGTACGGTCCGTGCTCCCGGTCCGCCCCGAGGGCGGGCCGAGAGCCCCGCGCGTCCCTTGCGCGGGGGGACGGGGATGGGGACGGGGACGGGGACGGGGCGGCTGCTGCCCAGAGTCGTGTCCAGGCACCGGCGCCGCTCCCTCCAGAGCCACCGCAGGCTCGCTGGGGAGAGAAATCCCAGCGGTTTTTCCCATCCCTGGCTTGGCCCAGCTCCGCCAGCACCGCTCCTCCTGTGGACATTGGTGGGAGCCAGACCTCGTCTGTAACGGGACAAAGACAAATATGGGGATAATCTCAGCCTAAATATTCTGACAGTGAAAACAGCGCGTTGCTCGGAATGGAGAGACCCGATACCAGCTGCAGAGTTCTGCCAGCTTGTGGTGTGCACGTCAGAAGGTGGTTCAGCCCCTGTTTCTAAGCTGGGTGTGCTCTGAGCTAAAGGTGGCCCTGGGCTGCCAACGTGCCCCGCGGCTGCTGCTGTCCGGCGTGGGACCGGGAGCGCAGCCCCGGGCCCGGCACTGTCAGGTCTCTGCGTCACAAAGGGCCCCGGTCCCCACCAAGGAGAAGGAAGCCTCCCGATTGCACCGAGCAGTGGAAAGTGTATTTTACAAACACACATTTTTACTTTCAGTCTTTGGTCCATCTTCGGGGAAGCAGGGAAAGACATTATTTAAATAGTTGTAGCTGCAGGGGATTATTTTCTAAATTAACAATAGTAATTGTGCCTGCCAAATCTAAAGTTGAGGGGATTCATTTATTTCAACTCTCAAGACAATAGCACAATTTTAGGTTTCATATTGCAAGCTCTGAAAACCAAATGGTGGGGCTGATGTTTAAAAAAAATAAATTCAAACAACATCAATTCATCAGACTTCAATCCAGCTCTTTCCACTGTGTCAGTTTAACTTGCACTGTGAAAAGTTGCTGCTCAGCAAAAAAAAAAGAAAAAATTCCTTTTTAACAAAATGAATGCATCATACATAAAACATCACGGACCATACAATTAGTAAGCAAATGTAAGAGTTCAGCTCAGTTCATAATTATTCAGCAAACCTATTCAGAATGATTTTTTTCTCCCTGCAGCAATCAACTGTGTGGGCTCATTACCACTGAGAATCTAACGAAGAAACCACCACAGAAACTGCACAAAATAAGCCCATATGCTCGAGACACTTTAGCCCAGCCAGCCCTCAGCAAGAGCCTCTTAAACCCTGTCATGGAGCAAACCCAAGCTCACTTCTCTGTGGTGTTTGCTCCCAGCTCTCTAAAGGTGCCCCCGTCATCAATGCAACTTCAGGTACATCAGTTGCAGCTGCTCCCTGTCCTCCTTGCGTGGTGCCACCTGCAACAACACCAACACCAGCAGGTCCCCATGGCACCAGTGATGGCCCTGTCACTGGAGCAGGGGCTCCCAACAGCCACTTTGCAAAAGAGCTGATGGGTTTCTCTTGGCAAGGATTTTTGCTCCTAGCAGGGATATTCCGTGAAAGGAATTAGAATATTTTGAAGGACAGGTTTCCAACTCTGGCAGCTGACATTTTCAGGAAAGTTTTCAACATTTCTGCCTGGAACAGTTTAGGGAAACTATTGCACCTCCTCCCTCTAAAAACTACGGTGAATGGGGTGGCAGAACTGATGGTGGCAGGAGCAAATGTGAAACCATTAGATGAGCCTGTGAGTGCAGCGAGCACAGATCTGGTTCCCAAGGGAAGGCATCGCTCCAGAGGGGATGGTGTCTGTCAGTGGGCGCCTGCTTTAGCTCCCGAGAACAGAGGGAAGACCTGCTGTGGGCAAAGGGCTGCGGCACACGGTGCCTCACCAGTTCCTGGGGGTTTGCTCCCTGCACGGTCACACCACTGAGCCAGGAGGCACTGGGCATTGTGCTAAATGCGACATGTAGGGACTTCCAGGGATCTGACCTCTGTCACTCCTTGTCCTTCCCTGCTCGCATGTCTGGAAGTGACTGGTTTGTAATTGAGATTAAAGACAATTTCATGTGTGAAACCTGATTTGCATTCAGTTTTCAAGTAGTTCACCTTGCCAGTGTAAAGATTTCATGCTTAGTTTTGCCAACAATGTTGTTTCTGGAAAGTCTGAACCAAACTCCTTCAGACACTTTCCTGCTTCCCATTTTAAAAAATGCATAACTGAGTAATCAGGGTTAAGGGACTAAAACCATCACAGTCATTTCCCGCAGGAATCGACAGTGTTTTCGGAACTCAGCCCTTCACAAGGATTTTCCTGTTTGGTTCTTTTGCAAGGTTGGTCAGCTGGTTTAGTTTCCTTACACCACTGCAACCTTTAGCTGTGTATCTTTCCTGTTTGGATTTTCAAGTCTCTCAGTATGGATCATGATATTTTCACAATATCAGTATATATCAGAATTCCAGTGCTTCAAAGTGTTTTTTTCACCCGTTAAATATATTGGGTCCCATTTATGCCACACAGGTGAAAACCTTTGCAGCACGTGGGCCACTTCGGTGTACGTGTTGAACACGTTTAAACTTTTTTAACTTCCATGACTAAAGTAGAGGATAGTGCTAAAATCATAAAACACTGAAATTGTACATTGGTAAAAACACAGGAAACCCTAAAGCAATTTTTCCTGTTCATGATAACAGCACTGCAGTGCACTGCTTAGGCTTTTATTTTTCCCCTTCAAATTCCCATCTCAAAAACACACACCATAGGATCATACATTTCGGTGGGGAGGGGAAATAAAAATAAATTTTATATACACAGCACAATTTTGGCTATACGAACAGTAAAAGTTTTATGTTTCCTAAAATAGCTCAGCGAAGCATAAATAAAAAATGGCACCTCCCTGTACCGCTAATCGGTGTTTAACTCTCCTCGGTGTTTTATGGTGGAGTTTGTATGACCAACTTTGTTCTGTTGTTTTCTTAAAATTAAACCAGGTGGGAATTTATGTAAGCGTGGTGAAGCAGGAACGATCTCTGAGCATGTGGAAAGTCTGGCTCACTCTGGCTGATGCCAGCAAACCACCAAAGTTAATTCATTTTTCATCATCTTATAAATTGAACTACTGTGAAAAAGAGAGAGCCAGAGGCTGTTTTATAAAGTCCTGATGACTTAATTTCCCCTAAGCATTAGCTTCATGAGAGCACTCTCCTTGATGCTTCCTTTCTCCATGCTGCCATCCCCTGGGACTCCACACGCTGTGGTCCCATCCTCCCCTTCCCTCACCAGCAGGGCAGCGCCTGCCTGCCCTGCAGAGCAGGACAGCGCTGGGGCCGCTGGATGCAGGCTTGGAGGTCACCGGTTCACGGGAAGTCACCCGGGGGGACCAGGTTGGTCTCTCCTGGAGAACCTCCCCCAAGGCTGCCTGTCTGAGCATCCCCCACGTTCCAGTGTTCCCTGCGGAACTCTGCAGTCCATCCCCTTCTAGCCCCTGGGGGACACAGTGGTTCCTGGGGCTCCTTGCTATGGCTCCGCTGAAAAGCACACTGCACATCCTGGGGTGAGCGGGATGCTCAAGACCCCAGGGCCCAGTACTCAAAGCTACCAGGCAAATAAAACTGCTCGTGTTTATTATTTATTGTGCTAGTTCACAAGATTTAACAGCATAACGTGTTCCTGAGCCATTGGTGAACCTTGTCTCACAGTCCTGACTTTTCCAATTTAAACCAAAGTGCCCCTGCGCACGACTGTGATGAAGAGGCGTCCCCAGGCAGCAAGCGCTGGGTCAGGCAGCACGATTTCACCGACCCCACGTAAGGCATTATTTGCTTTCCCGCAGGAATTACTCGGGCACTACTGGCTGGTACATGCAGCCGCCCCAGCTGCCCCTGCCCCTCACCAAGAGCCTCCCCCAAACCTCCCGTCGCTCCGCCAGAGGCACAAAGGGTTAACGACCTCCTGCTGCCCATAACCATCACGGCCCCTCAGCATCCCTACAAAGGACCCGATTTAATCCCAGTTGCAGACGACTCACATTGTGCTCGCAGCCTCCGAGCGATGTCGGGCGATCAGGTTTCCAACTAATATCCAAGGCACAGCCCAAGCACTGAGCGGGAACAAAGGCGTCTTTGTTACTGAAAAAAAAAATCCCCTGAAGATATTAGCAGTGCAGTAGAGTTCAAACTGTTAAATGATTCAAATATTATTTAATGAATACATTTGAAATGAAGTCTCACAACTGAGAACACTTTTTAGAACATCATTTACAAAGAGCCGCCTCTTCGTTTACTTCTCTATGAAGTTGCTGCTTTCAGATTTCAATTATGGTCATTTTGCTTCCAGCCTTTTTCAGGGACTTCCCCTGTTGGTGTATCTGGGTTCTTTTTACGGCACAGTTTAGTCAGTGACTACTGGGTCTTTCAGATGTCCCGATAATCATTCCCTTAATTTACCTTGGACTATGTATCTGTGAAAAACAAGGGAGACAGACTCTTGCAAAAGGAGCAACAGCATTAGGTGGTGTTCTAGAGGGTGCTAAATCCAAGCTTATGAAACCAGGAAATCTGTTAAATTAGTGTATCAAGATTTTAGCTGGGATTGGAGAAACTCTACAAAGTTCAGATTGAACAAATACCTCAATTTCTTGTATGTCTTGGATGTGCAATTCTAAACTAGAAAGCCATGTAAAGTTAGAGAGAAAAGTTAAAGAATGGAGGTAGGTAGCATTCTGGAAAGAAACATATCTCCAGTATGAGGAAAATAAAGTTTTAAAATTAAATTAAACCTTTCTGTGCTTATAGCAATGAGAAATCCAAGGCTGTCCTGAAGCACAGACAGCAGATATTGGCCCTAAGGGGTGACAGCAGCACATCCAGGGCTGTGCCAGTGCCTGCTGAGAGGTTTTGAAAAGATACAGCATATCTAGCAAAAGTGGCATAGAGAACACCAAAACAGAGTGACTACAAGTATCAGAACAAGTACCAGCAAAAAAAAAGGCACAAGACAGTGGCAGAAATACCTCTAGACTCTGTCAGCAGGTGCATTGCAAAGCAAATCACATCCTCTCACACCAGTGACCATCCTGGCTCTAATGGCAGGGGCTGAGACCTCAAACAGCCACAGCTGTGGAGACAGAGACACCGGAATCCTGCACTGGACTATCAGGATTTCACTCAAGTCACATTAAGGGTCCTCATACAGGTGATGCCTCAGGTGGAAGTCATTGGAAATCTGCCTCCAAAACCTGGGTTTGACACGTTACCATAATCTTTTTAAACTATTGCAAATGCCAGAACTTTGTGGTAGGATTTGCACACTGAATTCTGCCAGCAGCAGGTAACAAGGAGAGAAGGTTCCCAAGAATAAAATATCCCCAGTGGCCAAACACCCCAGTGACAGGGATGGCAGCCATTTGCCTCTGGAAAATCTCTCCTTTAAACAATTAGATGCTGCTGATTAAAATCCATTTTCCACATCAATTCAAGCAAATAGAAAGTCTTTCATGAAATGTTACAAAATTACAAAGAAAATATTTTCCTGATGTCTCTTACCAAGACGTAATTCAATGGAGAAGACTCTTGAATTGCATGAACTGAATAAAAACCCCAGCCACAGCCCCAAGCTTCAGACTTTGCCACAAAACCAGAGCACTGCACTTCCAAGTACCTGATACAGCTCCTAAACGTGGCTGAGTCGAGTGAGGTTTGGAAACGCAGAGTAAGCTGTCTTATGGGACTTTTTCAGATTGTTCAGAAAGCACTTAGAAAGGCCTTAGGGTGGAAAAATCCCAACACACACAAAATCCTGACAGATTTTTTTCTGACATTTCTCAGTCTTGCAGATAAAGGCAAACCCTTTCTTTTCAATGATTAAAAAACCTCCAGAAAAAAAGCAAACTCTTTACAAGTCCCTTTTAGACCACACTTGTGTGTAGCCAAGTGATGGATTTCAAAGGTTACTGCTGGAATATGGTTCACAGCAGTCTATTGCAGTGACTAAGTATCACGTTTACATATCCATTATAACAAAACTACGCTGCACTTCCATTGCTTCCTGTTGGTTTGCCATCTGGAAGCTAAACAAGCTGGTAGTAAAGAAAGAATTCAATTCTGCATTTACCAAAGGAGCCATACAAGTCTCCATTTGCAGCAGGTGATCGCACAACCTGAGCAGGCAAAACCCCAGAGCTGAGCTGGGCTCGCACTGGAAGGCGCCTCATCCAGCCCCGAGGGCTCAGCAGTGCTGAGCAGGGGCAGGAATGGGACTACGCAGGCCAGGACACCCACACCCCATTAGCCCCCCCAGTGTCCCATGGGAGGCACCTCCCACCTGCAGCCCCTTCCTCCCACCCTGTCCCACCTCTGCCAGCCCAGCCAGTTAGGGCAGTCTTTGGGCACTCCCATCCCTCTGCACAGCTCAGGGACCCCAAACACCAGCTCAGGAGAAAACTGCAAGTGCCAATGCCTGAGACATGAGATAGAGCTTTTTATGATCGAATTTATTTAAATTTGATTGCTTACTTTACTGTGGGTCACACCAGAGACTGCCAAAGGAAACTAAACATGGTACATTCACTACAAGATTCACTCAGATCTTCACAACTAGTTCAAATCCGTGGACGTCACAGGGCCCCTTGCACACCAGCTGTGTTACAACACGTTAACTACGGTGGGACATGACCTTCAGCACCGAGGAGACCTGAGCCCTCAGGTTCCAGGTGTGCAGCCCTCCTGGGAGCATGGACTTCACGTCTATGACTTGTGTGTGTGATGTCTCTGTGTGTAACCCAACGTCCCGGTGGTACAGGACAAATAACCATTTAACTGCTTACCCAAGAAGGAAAACAAAACACATTATACTGTGGGGCCTGGAGGGTGGGCGGGTGCAATGGCACAGCTGAGGCAGCAGCACCAGGCAGGTGTTCGGTGCTGGCACACGCAGCCCCAGGACAAGGTGCACAACCCACCTGGACCACCTTGCCAGTGCAGGAACATTTTGTCACTGATAGCAACAGAAATCAGATGCCTCCTTTTGTGAACAAAGCAGGTCCAAAATGGTTCCAACACACCTGGCTGTGTGCGAGGTTACGAGGATGGGGGCACAGGCAAGGCTTGCCCTGCTGAGAATGCTGGGAGGAAACCAGGCATTAATAGACCTTTATCTAACTAGTGCATTTAAAATACTTTGCCTCCAATCCAGCAGGCATTTAGGTAATATCCCTCTGTTATATGCTGTGAATAGCTCCTTACACACGCTGAAGACCTTTTCCCTATGGAGTTTCCTGCAGGAGGGATCTGTCACCCCAGGGGGCTCTTGTGCATCAGTCCCTCACAGACAGCGTGGAAACGCATCAGGGCTACAATTGAAACTTTCATCATACCTGCAAGTCTACATCTCCCAAAGTGTATTTTCAACAAGAAAAGAGCTAAAATCACAATTATATTCCACTGCTGAATATGAAATCCAGACCATTTGCATGGTTTCCAAAGGGAAGCTCTGGAAAACAGCCACTGCACTGGCAGGAGTGCTCCTGGAAGGAAGGGCTTGTCCCCTCCTCACTGCCCGGCCTGAGATAGACTGGAAATGCTCTACAGGTACTGTCAGCGCACTTGTCTAAAAAGCAGCTTCTGGAAAATTTCAAGTTGCAATTACTTTATAAATCACAAGCCATTTTCCTTAATCTTGCCAATTTTAATGAAGAAAAACCATTAGCATTTCAATGTACAAAAGTCCAATAAAACATGATATTTTTTTTTCTTTTAAATCAGTGAGTTGATAAAGTTTGGGTTAAACTCATTCAACAGTAAGTCTTCCAATTTCCACTAATAGAAATTTTTTTCTGATTTTACTATAGGATAATGACAACCCAGAAATAAATAGCTATAAATACATTCATTGTTCCTATTCCAAAACTCATCACATAGGGAAGACATAAAACCGAAATTAACTTGTTTGAGTGTTTCCTTACAATGAGAGATGGGTGAGTTAGGGCAGAATGACTTGGACAGGAGAAAAAACAAGTAGGGCAGAAATTGGTCCAGTATTGACATTCATGAACATACCAGTTAGCAAAATTCATCCTTTAAATGACACTACTCAGTTGATTTTTATTTGCTTGGGGTATACATAATGAAAGCAGTTTCCTTGGAATCTTTGCTAGGACAGGTATAGCACCCAGAGACACTGTAACCACCCCTTCCGTCTGCATGTGCGTGTATAGTTATATACAGAGTCATGCACCCACACACATCCAAGATCCGGCGTCGGCATCCGCCCGTCGTCACTCGTCATTGGCAGCACTCGTTCCTCTCACTTGGCCTTGGTTACGCAGCTGTGGAGAGAGAAAACACAAACTCCACGTTAGCACCTTCCTCAGACAGAGGGTTCCAAACAGGCAGGGCAATCACCTGCACGGAAAACCAGGGCAGGGCCCTCAGAACACCACCGGGACTGAGCAAGTCACACCAAAGCAGTGCCACCACCTGAGGGAATCTCACTTGGAGCTGTCCTCTGGTGGGAGCTGCCCCTGTCGCTGGGGAGTTCACATGGATCAGTGGGATTTGGCCCCTTTGGGCTGGGATCCCCAGCAGTGTTACAACAGTCCCTGCAAGGAACAGCAGCACCAAAGTGCTGGGCACAAGCACCAAGAGCCTTTAACTCCTGGAGAAACTGCTCCCACAGAAACAGTTCTAACACAATTTAGTGTCTACCAATATTGGGTGGAACTCAATTTCAAGAACTGAAAGTGGCTGAAAGGTGACATTCCACAGGTTCCCTAAGTGACATGGACCAAGTCCACAGATCGCTCTGCTCCTGTGCGTGCAGCAAAGCTATGCCGACGTGCCCAACCAGTACCCAGAAGGACAGGGCTGGTACCAGGGCCCAGTGCCATCACCACAGTGGCAGCAGGCTCCACACCTCAGGTGTCTGCACTGGGTAAGCACCAGGCACCAGGGCAGGCAGCCAACACTGCAGGAATTCTGCCCCCGGCCTAAGCGCCTGCAGCAGTGCCCGTCTGGTGTGCCCTGGGCACCACGGCTCAGCCCCACCTGCTGATCACCACACCGGTGTCAAGCAGGAGCAAGGCAAGGCCACATGTGTTATGTGGATATTAGAATGATTTCTGCCAGCAATTCCCATCCGTCAGAACATTAATCCCTCTTCTCCTTTTCCATCCAGCAGTTGACTTACACAGCTTGCTTTGCCTCAGAACCTACAGAGAACTCCTCTAGACGTCCGCAGCCAAAGTGCCTCGAACGGAACCCTTCTTACGCATCTGAAGTGAAATAAAATGTGAGCTCCACACACAGAACCTGTCGTGCCATGGTTAGTAAGAGAGAAGGAACGATCTACAGGGCCAGAACTGCTCCTCCCTGGCCAGGGCCAGGACCAGCTACAGCTCAGGGATTTTGGACATGGGATATATGGTATTTCATTTTGGTGAGACCTGGGAACTGGACAGCGGCTGTAAACAATGCTGCTTGAATTTTTACTGGCCCATGATGCTCCAGCATGGGGCCACAGCTCGGGATACCCAGTGTGGCATCTCTACCCTCGCACAGATGTGAGGGAGGTTGATCACAGGGCTCTGGCTGGGCCAGGTGCTTTTCTGCTCTGCACTGATGAGCTGATGTGTGTTTCATGGAGCAGATATGCTTCTCAGCTCCAGGAGCCAGAGACAGAAACAATCAAATGAAAGATAAACAGTGAGAAAAAGATGGGCTGGGATAGAGAAACTCTGGAAGAACACTGATGAGGACTCAGAGAGTAACAGAAAAGTAAAAAAAGCAGAGATCCTGACTATAAAAATTGACTGAAGATGAAGTACAGGAGCAACAGAAGGACTGGAATATGCAGAGAATCCAGAGACAGATCAGCTTGGAGCAGGAAGAAGAAAGGGTGTTCATGAGAAGTGGAAGAGCACCAGGAAGCCATGTGGGAAAGAACATGCACTGCCAGCCCTCCTTTGTGCCTGGTTTGGCTTTCAGCATCACAAGTGCAGCCCTGTCCATATCCGACTGCTCTGCAGGGATGGGAGCAGGAAGGTATCCGTGTCACACTGAGCACCTCATCCCTGAGCACTCACTTCCCAGAGGTCCTGGCCATAAAACACGTTTTGTGGTGTACCGGTGATGTAATGGCAGTTACTGGTAAGAACAGTGGATGGAGTAGTTGAATATGAAGCAATATGACATTATTTGGGAAAAAACTAGCATTCATATTATTAGTCAGTGACAGTTTTGCCTTTACATTGTTCTCCAATAATGCACTTCACCATAAACTCCTTGAAACTGCATCATTTATAGGTGTTTGTAGATATCTCTCTTGTAACAGTAGAGAAAACCCCAAAACAGTAGGTCCCCACTCCTCTCACATTTCACAATACATACAGAAATCTGGGTTAGTGTAACATCAATACATTTGAAAAAAAAAAAGGCTTTTTCAACAACACACAAGTTCCTGATGCCAATATCTTACATAATATGCTATTTGCAAAAAACCTATTTCCTTTGCTTTGGAAAAGGAGAAAATATTAAATAAATACATTTGATATTTAAGAAAAGAGGATCAATGTTGCACCCAGAGACATGTGAGCTGAGTTTGGCTTAAGGAACTAAGAAGCTGCCAATATTTTGAAAAAAAAAAAACAAAAAAAACCCAACAAAAACTTAAAAGAAGCTACTTACCAGTAAGAAATGTGAAAGAACTTTCTCTACAAGACAACAAACATCCAGTCCACACACACAAAAAGGAGCATTTCCTCATGCACGCAGGTGTGTCAGGTTCTGCTGCCTCTCTCCAGCACACTCCTGGTGTGCACCCCTCACTGCCACTACCCTTGCTCAGCAAACTGAATAAAGTCTTTTTTCACTTCAAATGAAGAACTATGGGTGTGCAAAAGAGGAACCTTCTGGCAAAAATCAGATTAGAGAGGAAAGCTTCCTTCTTCGCAGACACCTGGGAACAAGCGGCTCTAGGAACAGGATCAGGCATAAAGTAGAATTCAAGAAGAAATCCCCATGATTTGAGAGAACACCTGCCAAAAATACCCAAATGCGCATAAGGTCTCCATGAGTGAGTGAAGACCAATCTTGTTCAAAGCGTATTCTGGGGCCGCCAATGCAGCCAAACCCTCCAGCTTATGGGAGAAGAACGTTTGGTGCTACCAGCTCGGCACATCTACCTATGGCTGCACAGGGCCATGAAGAAACACTTCTTTCAAACTCAGGAAACGTCCCTACACAATATGGGCTGTTCCACAGAGTTCAGAAAGTCCCTGGAGAGCATGAGTGGGGAGGAAGGAGCTGCAGCTGGTTTGGTACCAACAGCAAAGAGGCACCAGGCACAGAACGCACCGGGCCCTGTCCGCAGCTGGGCTGAACCTCGGGCAACCTGCTTAGAAGGTCTGGAATGAGTCAAACCACACAAAAAGCAAGATGTAGCTGAAGACACATTGTGTCTTGGAAGAACCAAGACAGTGGAAGGACAGTGGCAACCTGACTGGGTGTGGGGCACAAAGCAATTGTCAAAATGGGATGAAATACAACTGCAAATCCAAAGACTGTAAAGAACCTGCAAAATGCCATCAGGACTTTACATGGGAAAGGTTCATGCTAAAGGTTATGCTCTGGAAAAACACTACACAAAATAGCTTCCTTCCCAGCTTGTTTTGGTGGCCCACCTCTGGAAGAGCAGTGACAGTGCCCTGTGTCTGAGCTTCCTCCCAGACATCAGCCCATAACATGGCAGGATATACATAGTTGGTCCTCAGAGCCACTAAAGCAGAAAAACTGCCACAATCTCAGCTCATTTTACTGACTTTCTTTTTGGAAGTAAAATTTGGTTTGCTGTGCTAATCAGGAGTGGAATAGCTGCCATGTGACACAAACAAGCTTGAAAATATGTTCAAAGAGAAAGACTAATCAATCTAGTGACGACTAGAAATGAAACACAGCAAGACATGTGATGGAACAGTAAGGTGACAGTTCTGACTTCTAACCAACAAGCAGCAAAAAGGCCCTGAATGGGACTTTGTGCAATGGGTGTGGTGCCATAAACACAGAGGTGGTCAGGGCAGGCATTCTGAGTTTAATGACATCATTTACCTTACAGTCACTTCCAGCTTGACAGCACAGAATGCAGAAGCTTGAAGCACACGGGGCTCCACTGGAGGATCACCCAAGGGGTCTCAATGTTCATCAGAAATTGCCCAAACACACACACAAGGGGACTGCCTCAACACACCTTGCCTCAGTTGGCAAACAGACAAATCTACAGGTAGAAGCACACACACCTGAGCCTTAAAAAAGCTTTCTTACCGCTTCCAGCTCCTTCT
The DNA here is from genome assembly GCA_013396755.1 of Sclerurus mexicanus. Classification (NCBI taxonomy): domain Eukaryota; kingdom Metazoa; phylum Chordata; class Aves; order Passeriformes; family Furnariidae; genus Sclerurus; species Sclerurus mexicanus. The sequence continues at coordinate 233,929 of VWZF01000632.1, read as the reverse complement.
GGGTTTCATCCTCCATTCTCCTAATGTCCTCCATAGTCAGCTCAATCCACTTGTCAATCCAACAGAACAACTGGCGGTGGAAGTTGGTAAATATCCTTTTTTCTTGCTTTAAGAAGACAAATAAGCATTAGATCATAGGCCTAGGACTTGCAAAAGGCTGGTGAAGTGATGGCACCTGCTCAGTTTGAAGAGTTACAATCTTCAAGGGTGTGCTACTTCACACTGCTATAGATTCAACCCTGGATCCTATTTAAATTCACCTCATTTCTCACATGCTTTAACATGGAAAAAATGAGCAAATTTCACTATCCAGAAAAAGTTTCAAGGAAGTTCAGCAATTCACATTACTCAAAAATGATGAAGAATCCTTTTAAAATCTGTTCTAGCTCCAAAGTGGCAGCTGACAAACCAGAGCAGCAAGTTCCTGAAGACTTTGCTTTTCTCCCCTTAAAGAGTTGTTCTGGTACCACCAGCAAAGCCTCATTTGTAGGAGATCAAGACACAAACGATTGGACTGGCTGGGGGAATGGGCAGGAACTGCTTGGCTGTGAGCAACAGGAAAGTGCATTGCTGTTTCTGCTCAACCCCCACATCAACAGAAGCCTCCCTACCCCACAAGGCAGAAGCACTCACCTTTTGTATAAAGTTTTCGACTTTGTTCTGCAGTCCCCACCACTTAAATTTGATGGTCACCAACTTGTAAGCACACATTTTGGGACACTCCTCATCAGTTGCTAGCTCTTTCTATTTGGGGATAACAGAAAGGAAGTTTTAAATTTTTAAAATTTTACTTCAATTATTAGAAATTATAATTCTAATTAGTGTATCAGTATAAATAATTAATTTATAGTAAATCAATGGAATTTAACTATGTTATTATAATAATAAAATATGATTCTAAGTATTATTACAGAAAAACTGCATTCTAATCAGTAACTAGGGGCTGTTCCTGACAGACTGCCTGCGATTCACCCCAGAGCACAGCAGTGGGCTGCTCAGATCTCTGGTGTGGCACACAGTCCCTTCTTTCCTGGGATGGCATGCACACGGATTCTGGTGGCTGGCAGGGGTGGCAGTGCTGCTGTTGGGGTGTCACTGGAGGATGTGCTGGAGAGCTTCTGGGCCACAGGAAATTTTTTCCCGAATTGGAGCTTAGCAAGGTTCTGAAGGAGCCATGAACTCTGTTTTTCTGCTAATAAAGACTTTGCAAGGCTGCAAGACCAGTTCCCAGTACCTTCCAATTTGGCCCCAGGGGTCCTCTCTTCGTCTTAACTGATTGGAATAATGCAGGATCTTCATCAGCTTTGTAGTCCTGTAACATAAAACACCCTTATAGTTAGAAAACTCCACCAGATTCAATACCCCACTGCATTAAGCTTCTGCCTACGACTGCCAAAGTGGTTGCCCAAGTACTGCGGAGCAGCTGCCAGGCTGATTGTGGCTCATCACACCTGCTCACTCCCTGTGTCCCCCATGGTGCTCCTGACCTGCTGGCACCACGACAGCTCTCCAGGGCCGCTCTAGGCCAGAGCTGCCCTGTGCTGTGCACACTGTGCCATCAGCACTGTCCCACCATGTCTGTGATCTCTGAGGGAAGGAGAAAGCAATGATTCAGAAACGAGCTTTATACAGTGTATGAAAACCACCCATGCATGATTACTGTTACACCCATGCAACCCAGGAGAACTGTAACAATTTAAGTTGCTTCAAAGCAGAACAAATGCTTGGTTGGTGCTATAGAAAAGGCCAAGAAAGTTTAGCAGAGTTTAAGGTCTCATTTTTAAATAAAGTTTCAATGAGGAGAAGATCTGCAGAACACGGAGTGAAAGAAACACCTCTAAGAGAAGCAGCTCCTGGCTGCTGAACACCACGTGGAGCACATCGGTTTTCAGCTCCATATTCTTCCATCAGCACAGAGGAAAAAAGGCTACTTCCAGACAAACTCCAAATGCACAGAGCAAGGCCACACAAATTAGCTGTTAATGCTTTCACAACCATCCTGACATTTACAATCACCTTTTGCAAGCAGATGGAACTGAAGAAACCAGGAGGTTCTCTCAGAGGAACCCAACTTACAGAAAATCAGCTCTTAACACTTTCTTTTCCCCAATTTTCCCTCATTGTTTCCAATTTTTTTAACACATCTACCTACACTGTGTATTAAAATAGGCTGAAGAAACCTTTTAATAGATTTTTCCAGCCAGTCGATAACTAATATATCTAGAAAGCATTACTGGGTATTCAACCTTCCCTATTGAGATTTCATACACACAGAGTAAAAAATTTAGGACTTGAACAAATATTTCCTAGAAGCAGCCAAGTGAGTCAAAACATTCCAATTACATCGCTAATCAATGTTTTATGACCTTCCACAAACCAGGAGCTCCCTCTAGTTCTCCCTCTAGACTGATACGTGTTTATTTGAAGAACTCACAGGACAGCCAGCCAGGCTCAGCAGGGGCTCCCCAGTGCTCCCCAACCCTCCACCCGCCCCGGGGGACAGCCTGAGGAACTGGCACAGCAACGCTGAAATTCAATAACACCTAAACATTTAAAATCTGCTCAAATTACTATAACTGCAGAAAGATTAGCAGACATATTTGTCACCTGAATTTTAGTAAAATCCACTTATTTATGATATTACTGCAAAAAAACCCACGTCCTTTTCACAGACATCAAAAAGAGCAGATATACAGCAGCAGGTACCCAGCCCTGCCTCAGCCGCAGCTGCCGCGAGCGCCGTGCTGAGCTGGAGCGCTGGCGGTGCCCCAGCCCGGCTCCTCCCTGGGCAGCCAGGGAGCCACATGGCTCACAGGACTTGCCACCAGCTGCAGACTTCTCGTCTCACCAGTTTTCCCCCGTACTGTGAGAGAGGACAGCTGCAACCCACTGCAATCGTCAGGTTCTGCATGTTCTGGAGGCTCCATGTGATACATTTTGTTTTAACAATCCTTGGGTGGAGGAAGAGGCACTTCCTTTACACATAAATCTCCTATAAGAAATCTATGCAAATACTACAGCAGTGTGTTTTCATGGAGAAATACTGAAAGTTTTAAATTACTGATCATGATGGCCTTTTAAAAATGTCACTAAACCACTGGGTGGAAGACATGAAAAAGGATCAAGCTATAGTAATGGAGAAACAATTTTGCTCTAGATAACTAATTGCTGCTGGCACAACTACTTCAGCTGTTTTGGGGCAGTGATGTGCTAATCAGAAATACAAGAATTCCACATCTTAGTGCCAGTTTTGTAAATAAAAACAAGTATTGCATTGAGACAACCCTGAACTTATTGCCACTGTATGAATACCCTACCAAGGCAGAGCTCACACTCTAGTGGTGTGGGGCATGTGGCATTTAAACTCAACTACATGTGCAACCTCGATCTGCCTGGTTTGTGTTGTGGGATGATTTGTGTGTATACTCCAGGGACATCCAAGCCCACACAATGCTGTTACCTGCCATCCTACTTCCTACTGCACAAGGACACTGGTAAAAAGCAACTGTGGTTTTGCATTTGGGACCCACATGTGAATAACTACAGCTGGAAACACTGAGGAAGAAAATGTCACCGAGGAGTAAAATGCAGGAGTGAAAACAAAAGTTCAAATTAAATAGATGAGTCACGGTAAAGTTTTCTATCCTAGAGACAGAAGCTTTGAACCAACACCTCTCAGAACTCAATTAACCCAAATCCTGTTAAGGACAGACAAAATTCTGTATAGACTAAAGCCTAGATACACAGGAGAGCATCGTAGGAACTCTTCTCCACACACAAACCCTACCAGCACACAGGGAAAAAGACTGGACTAGAGCCAAAGTACAAATAAACAACAGTTCTTTGCAGAGTTTAAGGAAAATATCTGTGCAGCAAGAGCTTAACTCCTGACAACAGCAAGTCCTTCTTAGGAAGAAAAACAGGCGGCTGCTGGAACAAATATTACAGCTCAAACCCCGAAGCCTTCTGGAAATCCAGACAGGCAAACATCAGCATGCAGCAGCACAACAAGACAGAGGAGCTAAAACCATTTCAAAGAAATACATAAATATCATTTCAGTGGCAGTTTCTGCTCAAATTCTCAATATAATATGCATGAATACAATAATTTACTAAAAAGAATTATTTAGAGACACAGTGAACCACTTACAATATAGTAATACTACAACAACCCAGAGCCTGGGTGCTTCTTTACAATTCTCATTCTCAGTCTTTAGACCAGCTCAGAGTGGTAACAGTACTCCCGAGATCTCACAGTTCACTACCAAGAAGTACAAAAACTGAAAACGTACGCACAGGACAGAATCATTTTAAGAAAACTTTTAGAACCTAACATAAAAATCATACAAGTCTGATGCTTGATCTGCAAATCCACGAAAAGCACTTCCTGAACAAGCAGTGGCATCACACTAACTAGGCAGGCGGACACGAATTTCAGCTTTTCAGCTCAATATTGCTTTAGTATGATAAACATGAGAACATACGTACTACTGGTGTTACTTAGCAGAAAACTCACACAGTCCCTGTGGAAGGAAACACTTCCCCTCAACATGATCCACAGCTCTGTGAGTGCTCATTCATAGCACAAGAGAAGTTCAACACCAGGTTTCTCCAAGTATGTCACATTTCCAACTCAGTGCATGATTCCCATGTCTCGTAACTGAAACGGTCACCAGCACTAGTGTGCACTTCACTGACATGCAGCCGTGTGTTTTAGGTAGGTTTAACTAAAGAGCTTTTAATAAAAAATGTCTTGCAGTGATTCCCATCTCCTGAAGAGTCCTGCAGCTACAGCACAGCTATCAGGGAAATCATTCTCTGAAATCACTCTTGAAAGAACGCCAAAGTTCAAATGAAAAATGAAACCAGCCTGGTTATCTTATCACGGACGCACAGATCAGTGCTGCACTCGGAGCGAGAAGTTAAAGGTCTCCAGAAAAGAGGCTGGAAGACACAGATTTATAAACACTCAGGGCAGGATGAAAAAGCCTTACTTAGGGATAGCAAACAAAAAGAGGAGAGGAAAACACCAGTAAGCTAAAAGTACATCTTATTTATACATAGATAGGCTGTTCATGGGACATGTCATCATATGATGATTCAAAGTTTCAGGACTGAAAACGTGCAGTTTTTAGCTGCCTATCACATGATAAATTAAGTATGAAGAGATCCACCCATCAAAGTCTTCAGCTCAAGAATCTTTTAACACTTCCTTACAGGCTACAAAAGAGCATTTCCAGTAGATTTCCTCAAACTGTAGAACAAGGGATAGACAGCACACAGAAATCTGAACCAATAAGGCATGTGTAAAGTACTCTGACTGATTAGTACAAAATTGTAGTTTTACAACTTGCTTTCAAGTAATAAAATGAAGATCCACTGTGACCTAGAATAAGACATTTCATTTCTTCATTGTACAAAAATAGCTATAAATCTGATTTCAATTTGTTTTTGCTACACTCTACTTTTCTACAAATTGTTTCCAAAACCACAGTCTCTTCTGATGTTAATTGAGGGTTCACTTTTGCTTACTTTTTAAAAAGTCTTTCTCTCCTGGGAAGTCATTTTATACACAAATCACATAAAATGACATAGATCATATGCTGGAGATTAAGAAAAGGCAGAGTTAAATTTTTATCTAAAGAAAGTCACAGATGTCAGCCAAATTATTTCTATACATACTTAAATGAGCATGAGTTAGCATATGCATGCCATTAGTAGCTTAAAGAAATTAACTATTTTTATATTTATGCCAATTGTAGCTCTGAAACTAAAGTAACTGCTACACCCTGGCAGGGTGAACAAGGTTCATTCATTGAACAAAAAGATAAATCTTGAATATATGAAAACTTTTATTCAAATTGCTGGATCTTATGAATGTAGCACCATTGTTTCGGTCCTACTGTTACCCAAGGTCATACATTTGAGCTGCTTTTCTAGGCAAAACTGTGCCTGAGAGGACCAATGTACAAACAAAACTTTCCTTTAGCAATACTGGCTATTCTTTTTCCCTAAAAAATGGAGCAGACTAAAAAAGCCCACCCAGCTACTTAGAATGAGAGCTCCCAAACAAGCATCGTAACAAAAAAAACCCCAAAACCATACAAAGCACATGATTTCAGACATCATCCCACAGAGTGAACTGGTGATTGCTTGAATATCGCTGAATAAAGATAAGGAAACTGCAGAAAAAGAACCTCTAGACAAACAGAACACTGGGAAAACAGATGATGGTTTCATAAAGGACATTTGCTTTCCAAGACCAGCAGCCTTCTCTGAAGGCACAAAGCCAGCATGTCAGTCAGGGCAGTTCTGTAACTATAATGCAGCTGAACTTCCAAAAAAAAAAATAAAATTAAATTTCAAGTTCCATTACCTAAAATTTATAAAGATATCTCAGCACCAATGGAAAGTTTCTCCCCTGGAGTCCTGAGAAGATAAAGGTCAGAAAATGCAAATTTTCATAACAGAAGACAGTCCAAGTGTGGGACCCAGAGATCTGCTGTTGCCAAATCCCAGAGGGGGAAAACATGTGAATGGCAGGGGTGTGAGTCTGCAGGTAACTCAGTGTTACCAGAGTCTGCTAAGAGTCTGAGCACAAAGCTAGGCTTTGGTTAATGAAGTCAGGCCTTTGTAAAACTGAGTTTCTGGGAGATGAAACGAAAATTTAAATCACATGGTGAAGATTAATCCCAAGTATTCCTACACAAGGAAAGGCTATACCGTGAGTTTGAATCTGAAAATATCTGCTCAAAATACTTGCTAAAAGTGGAAACACAAACTCAAGACAATCAAATGTATTGTGTAAAGTCTCCATATCAGTGCCTACCATTTCCCTATATTATTACACATGGAACAGTCCAGCTGTTACAATTAAACAACCAGACAACAGCCCCAACAGATCCAGATGTGCAGAAAGCATCAGCAGTAAGGTCAAGGAAGTAAGGGAAACATAAATGAATGATTCTGTTTGAGACACTTTTCATCTCTCTGTTGGGTGAAATCCACACCATTTTAGCTTATTCACAATCAACACAAAGCACCAGTGCAATCAGCTGCATGCTGCATTATATCCCAATGGCATTTACTTACTCCTGGTTCTACTTGAGTTCTGTCTGCAATATCAATATGGACAACTTCAACACTCTTCCATGTGTTTGGATCTAAATTGTGCACCTGCAAAAAGAGAAAAAGGAATGATTTCTATGTTACACAGTAGTGCACCTTGTGCAGTACATTATGTGTGCCATGGAGTTTTTCAGGATTACATAAAGACAGCATTTTCCAAACCCATCCTTTCTTCCTCTGCCTTTCTGAAAAGAACAATTTCCACAGCTACAGTTTAATTCACTCAGTAGTCAATTTTAAACCAGAACAAAGCCTTCACTTCTTGTGCATTCAGGAAACCTGGATTTAAGACTAAGCTGTATTCATCTGCCACATTTGATAGCACTAATGAAATCAAGCTCTAATTAGAGCCATTACCCATTCTGTAATCTGCATGAGCTTTCCAAGCTAGAAAGAAGCCGTACAAATTCCAAGTTCAAATATGCAGGTTTCAGTAACCTGACTGATCTCACAGGCTGCCTGAATCATAGAGTTGTCTTGAATGTGGACCAGGTGAAGTGTTTGTGGTCTGAAGTGTGTAAAGGTCTCAGGATGGAATCAGCTCCACACCTGTGGTCTGTCCAACACACCTAAATTTAGTTACAGCAAGCAGAGCTGTCCAAGGAACACTCCTGTGCAGCACATCCAATGCTACAATTCTTTCAAGCACTGGAAACAGACTGACTACTCGTCCTCTGTGGATAGTTTATAAAATGTTTGTCATTACAGATCAAAATTCTCCTGAAGTGACCTGTGAACCAAATCAAATGTCTGGGGAAGAAAATGAGAACATCACCAGCTGGGATGATTTACAGAGGCAGCTTCAATATGTAACTACAGAGTGTACACAGATCAGCTCCAATGGTCTTGTGAAACCTGTTGTAAAACTTGTTTTCAAATAAACTTGTCAGACTATCATGAGCATGTCTAAGGTAAAAGAACATGAAATAAAACAGAACTTACTGAAAAGCTATATAACATTTATGCAAGAATCAAGCATCTGCATTGACCTCAACACAAAACCCAAAAACCTTCTCTTGTCCTTTCATGGACCTTGCAAGGCCTCTTCTTGCTTTACATACTGCTAAGGTGTTGACTTTATGCAGTAATTATCCACCATTACTAGGTATAGAAATCTTCATCTGTACTAATTCTGCAATTGCACTAAGGCCTAGTATCCAAACCCCAACTCACATTCTCTGTTGTTCCCAAATCTGGTTTATGCCAGGTCTCAATTTTTATGAAGAAGTCATCTTTCATGTATTCATTCTGTAAGAATTAAAAGCAAAAAGCATGAGTCTGATTACACTTTTCTGCCTAAAGTTTAGATAAATGCTACCTACATACAAGCCACTTCTAAGCCTTGATGAGCAAAACAACCTATTTAATTTACCAGAGAAACAGTCCCCTTACCTACACACAGAAATAGGGACATGACATCTTAACTTGGGGCAGTATGTTTGAGAAATCCAGCTCTAACTGTGCACACCAATAGAAATAACTGTGCCATTTGCTGTCCTGCTTCCTCAACCCTGAAGTTCTTACCTCTGTGTTCAAGTAATTTTCAAATTATTAATACTGCAGTGAGATGTTAGTGCACAGCACAATAATGATCATAAAGGTCCAGCTATCACTAAATTATATGTCTAAAGGCTATCACAGAACCCTGCTGATTCCAGAAGTCAGAAAGCAAACACCTATGTGCACAGGTATCATGATGAGTCAAGCTCAACAGTTCAAGCTCACTTGTTACTCCTTGCGTTGCATCTACCTGGTAACAATCTAAACTATGTTTGCAAGTGAGCAGATAAAGCAGTTTAACATTAACTTATAAGTTTCCTTAAACAGCTCACCAAAACATATACATAGAGCATTAAAGTCTTAATAATGTCCTTCCTATGCATTTTAAAAAACCAAAACCAAACCCTGAACTATGCTCATCCATTTGGATTACCAGTTTCCACATTTTAACTGAGGCAGGAATTCACTTTATAGCAATGGCATTTCAGACAATTAGAGACTGATTTCATTTCACTGCTCTTCTGCATTCAAGAGTGTAGAAGCCTCTAATTTGATGCTCCTCCCACCCCCCACCCTTTTTTTTTTAGCATTGTGTCTTACCAGGTCAGATATTATGCAGCTGCAATGGTAAGTAAAGGCATAAAAGAAGATGTAAAAAATGAAATAATTTATCTGACAAATTACAGTTCTTTCTAATTATAGCCACATTCAGACAAAAAAAGTAATAGGGAGCTCTATGCCAGGAGCCCTAGCCTATGACAGGCTGGGGCCAGACAACTGTAGTGGTAATAACAGACAAAATATATTTCAAAAAACCCCAACGTAAGACTGGTAGAAACTCAAATACTCACTGTCACAACTGGTCGTTGGAAACACATGCAATGAAAAGGAAAAGGAAACACAGTCTTATTAGATACAATTGTTTCTGAAAGGTCTCACATATAACTGCTCCACAGTCCAACATTCCAAGTTAGTCTGAACAGCAGCTGTGTGCATCACAGCAGAGCTCAGCACACTTTGACTCGATGGCCTTAACCTTGGCAGTTTCTTACAGGACACTTCAAACTATTCAGCAGAAACACACAAACCACTCTCAACCTACCCTGAGAATGACAATTACTACACTACCACCCAGCAGTCAGCTCTAACGGACTATGAAAATATAGTGATTTTCACATGGACTCTCTCCTAGCCCTGAAGGGATCAGCTCCTCATCCCAGGGACACTTGATGCCAGGCCTCCGCAGGCCCTGGACCCGAGCAGCCCCAGGAGCAGCTCTCCTTTCCAGAGGAGACCCTGCACACGCAACAGGAATATCTGAAATGCATCTTCCTCTCTATGGCCCCTCTCTTCTAAATCAGTTCAACCCATCACTGAACACCAACACAAAACACCCAAGGGGAGACCTACTTGTTCTGCAATAGGGATACGCGTTCCAGGCTTTCTCATGGAACACCAGGGAGCCTTCTGGAGCAATCATCCTTACAAACCCAGGGACTTTACTGCGAAAAACAAACATGGACAACATTTTAAAAATTCTGCCAGCTGAAATTCTGCATTGGTTTCTTCCACTCCAAAAAGAAAGGCACATTCTACCCAAGTGTTCGAAGGGTTATGATGTACATGCCACGCACAGTGAAATACACAGGAACTCCAAAACCCTTCCTGATCAAAACATAATTAAGAAAAAAACGGAGAAGGTAATAATAAGGCAACCAAGAGTGAGCTCTGTGATCCTGATGAAAGCTGTGCTGTCTTTCCTCTTCCAGAGCGGCAAAGGCACCCGCTGAGGGAGAGCACTGGGGAGAATTCTCCCCTCCTGACCTGCAACCCAGGGGGAGCCCTGCAGGTTCTGCAATCGTCCCTGAAGAGGAGACTTGGAGCTCCCCCCTGAGCAACTGAATTACCAAACCGTGATAATAACTGCACTCTCTAGCCCAACAGAGTGCCCCTGACAGGGACCAAGAATTGGGGGAATTTAGGGAAAAAAGTAACAAAATCTGATACAAGAGAAATTTGGTGTTACCCAGGAGAATGCTCGAGCCTGGTGTCCTTAAAGGAGGCAACTTTAAACAAACTCCAGGTATACATGTGTATAAGGGACAGACAGAGATCGATTTAGGTAAGTGTTCCAGCCTCAGTTTTACTCCAAGGATGGTGAATAAGTTCCTGTCCTTTTTTCTTTTAGATTCAAGGACAAAACAACTGATAATTAATGCAGGAACCTCCTGTCCCACTCATCTTTGACTCCTCTCTGTCTAGAGCAAGCAATTCCTTCAGCTGTCCCACCCAAGGAATGCTCTATCCCACATATTTAAAATGCACCGTATTTCACATGTTTTCCCACTCACCAGAGCATTCATGCACAATTCAGCAAATTAGAGAGTGGCAGAAAAACACCAACAAATATCCGAGAATGGCAAACAGTGGAAGGCTGCCCACACAACAAAGTGACTATAATGTGCATCAATGCTTTTCTCACCTCTTTAAATGGTAGATCTTGTGAGTATATTGTCCCTTCTCACCATCCTTTTCATAAGGCTCGTTTTTTAAGACTTGAATTCCTTCCCCACCTCCTGTTTCATTTTTGCTAGCTTCTGCCACAGAATAAAGTTGCCCAACTTGATACTGAAAAGGGAAGAGAATTCAAATGTCAGCACTGAAGTTGGCCAAAACTTTTAACAGATAGTACAATTTAGCTATTTCCAGTAAAAATTCAGCAGTACAAACAAAATTATCAAGAAAGTAAAAAACACCATATGAAAGATATTTGGTAAAGTCTGACAACCTTCTGGCAACACAAATCTGCAGCTCACAAGCACCAGGTCTAAACCCAGGTTGTTTCACAACAACCCAACACTTTGGCACACATCAAAGTTGTTATGCTTCATTTTTCCCATCTTAAGCACAAAGTGTATTTTTTACTGCATCAAAGAAACATAAATTCTGAATTTACAGATTTTGAAATGACTGATTTCAAGCTCTAAACCTTCCCAATCCACACTTCTAACCAACCAGATGCTGCCCTTCCAGGACCCAGGAAATGCACAGTGCAGGACAAGTGTAAGATTTCTCTCAGAGGTGTGTTCAGATACCCTGTCATGACAAACTCCCTGTTGTGGCACACTCCTTGTCATGCCTCTCATTTAAATGCACCTCAGCACCATTTGAATTGCTGGCTGTACATCTGAGAAGACCATTCCTACCTTTGGCTTCAGTAAAAGACTTGGAGCCCTTCAGTGCCAGCTCAGCAGGAAAGTGCTGCCACAGGGCACAGGTGGCAGTGGAGGGCTCAGAACAGCTGAAGGCTCTGTGCTGCACTTGCCTCCTTGGAAATTCCCTGATGGAAGGGACTGGGCTCACACCTGTGTCACTCCCCTCTGGCAGGCACAGCACAGAGGGAACATTTGGACCCAACAGGAACCACCCGCCCCAGCCCAAACAAAGCAGGAGCACCAGGACATACCTCCTGCACTGAGCAAGGCAAAACCACTCGGCTGGAAAAGAGCAAATTCAACAAAATGAATCGTTAGGCTTCACCTGCAGATAACAGACATCGAGTGTAACACAGACATTCATGAAAGAAGCGTCAAAAGGAGCTAATTCAAGTTTCCCCTTCAGAAACGTTCTGTGCCAGGAAGGCTTTGGGTACAATGCAACAAACCCAAGAGAAGTTCAATGCCAGACACATTATGAAAGGAAAAACAAGGGCTGGAGGATGTTAGAGGCTGCAGAAAACAGCCTGAACATTTGGGATCTACTTCCAGCTCTGCCGTAACTTTGTGCTGTGCTTAATTGGTTTAAACTTCTGAACTCACCCATCACCTTCACTACCACTGAGGCTACAGTTCCTGGACTTTGAAGTAATCTAAAGGCAAAGAGCGGGGCGGAGGAACAAACCAGACGGCGGTTTGCTGGCAGGGGCCCGCACCAAAGCGATCTGCCCAGCTGCGAGGAGCGCCCGGCGCTCCCAGCCGAGGGGAGCTGCGGGCAGGGGAGGCCCCGGCCGCGCTCCGGGCCCATCGCCGCAGCCACCCCACCCGGGCGGCCTTCCGAGCAAACGGGGAGAAACGCCCCGCGCCCCCGCAGGGTCCCCGCACCGCCGCGGGCCCGAGGGGCGGAGCTCCGGGAGCTCCCGGTGCGGGCCCG
>VWZF01000632.1:137523-221074 GCA_013396755.1 Sclerurus mexicanus | reverse complement strand
CCCCGCCGGTGAAGCCGTGGCCCGCTCGGTGTCTCCGCCAGGGAAAGGCGCGTTCCCTGCCCCGTTCCAGGCTGTTCCCGCGGCCAACGCCGCCCTCTTGTGCGGGGGAACCTTCGCCGTGAGGCACGGCAGAAGGGAAAGGGAAACGGGCCGGGATATGGGACCTCGCAGCACTCCCTCCTGGGAGCTCTGATGAACAGCGCTGCCCCGGTGCTGGCAAAAGAAAGGCGTCACTTCAAAGGCACCTTTGTGCCAACTCTAACGCCACAAGCAGCTCAAGCGCACGTTTTTCATTCCCCGGTGGCTGCTGTGTTTCACCTCTCCTGTGGTACCTGCTGGTGCCCAGCACCGGCCAGGGCACACCTGTGCCCCCTGGCGAGCCGCAGCCTCCTGTCTGAGCTCAGCACCACACCCATGTTCCCACGGCACATCCTCTACCCCCGAGCTGACTCACAACCCTTCCTGCGCCCCCGACCCCCTCTCCCTGGAGAAGGGATAGTCCCCCGCCTTTCCTTTGTCAGGAGCCAAACTAGCGCTCTAAGGGAGAGCAGAAATCCACAGGTAAGAAAATTCCATGCTGCCACACACCCCTCCCACAGATAAATGGCTGGAAGGAAACCCCTGTGGGGACACACTTCCACGAAGTCCCTGCACGGTGACAGACTCAGGCCTGGCTGGCTCTGGCCATGACCGGGCTGTGCCAGGGCCCTGTGGGGGGCTGTGAGCCTATGTTTCCCCAAGTGCTCAGGCATTCAGTATTTGCCTTTATTTGGTTTTTCAAAATGCTGGCAGCATGCAGCCCCTGCTGCTGCTTCCCCATATGGACAAGGTTTGCCTGGTGTTTGCTCAGCCAGCTGTACCATGTGCTCCCCACATCCCGCCACACACGGCAGTGTCACAGAGCAACCCCATCCCACTCGCTCCAGGCCCCGCACAGACAAAACACTCCACACCAGCCCCTGTGGCCCCACTGTGGCCCCGTGCACGGAGGGAGCTCCCCCAGGAGCTGCCCCTCACGCAGAGCTCCAGCCCAAGCTCACCCTGCAGCACAACCAGTACTGGCAGGGGCTCCTGGCCCCTCTCAGAGGCTAAGCCTGCTAAGGTCCTGTGGCCCCAACACAGTTGTACATGTTTAGTTTCATCTATCCCTAACACCTCCCCTATGCACAAGGCCGCCTTTAACATGGGGGCAGAAGGAAGATTTAACTCAGCAAGTTTCAGCTGGCACGGGTACAGGGAGAATCTCATCCCTTCAGTACTAGGTTCTCCCACTGGAGGGCTACAGCTGGGCGACTCCCACAGCTCCTCCCAGCCCTTCCTGTACTTTCGTTGCCGACTACAAGACAGAGACCAGCAAATACTGATGCTCCCAGCACCTGTTAGGAAAAGCAATTTTCAATGAGCACTGGTAACAGGAACACTACATTGCACAAAAAGGGGAGGAAGGTTGCAGAGGGAGCTGAGGAGAGCTGCTGTGTGTCTGCCACACTGCCACGGGATGCACAGAGCTGCGTGCTGGCAGCGAGCAGTGAGCCAACAAACACCCTTCCCCAACACCCTTCCAGACCAAGAGATTGAGGCACTGAGAGAACTCATGCTTTAATAGACACTGAATCACAAAGAAGGAAGGCCAAATGCCTTAGCAATTTCAATAAAAATATGAAAATCTTTTTACATGGTAAATTTCATAATATAAAAAGTTTAATGCTGTCTGGAAACAGAGTTTTAATTTACAAAGAAAGTCCACAGAGGCCAAAGATGGCTAACACTGCACACAGGGAGAGCAAGTGCTGACACGCTGCTGCTGGGAAGTCTCTGCTGACCACCCTCTCTGGGTCACCATCTCCAGCGCTCTTCTGAAGGTGTTATGCAGCCGAGGGGATGGGTGTTCACACACACGTGCAGCCCTTCTGGGCAGCCAGGCAATGCATTGAACCCAAAACTGCTCAAACCCATTATCACCATCCAGCTGAAACTACCAGTGTTTCCTAACAGATTCACAGACACCCCTGTGCCCCTGGATCTGTTCTGCAACTTGGAAGAGATATTCATGGAACGAGTTTGACCTAATGAAAGGAAATATGGCCTAGAGTGATATGCATGGGTACAGCACCCCCTCAATGCTTTTTCCTTGTTTCAGTAAGATATGATTAAATAGAAAGAAAATCAATACCAGGCCAGAGGCACAGGCTAACTAACAAAATTAGATTTTGATCAGAGAGATTGTTTACTGTTCCCATTCAGTTGGAGCTAAAGACAGTCAGTAAAAAATCTGAAATCTCACACAGTAAAATGTGGGGGCCAAAACCAAAACATTCTATGGGGCCTTGGGGAATGGTTGCACGTGGCAGGTTCAGTGTGGAAGTGGTTAATACCTAATTGTTATTGCTCACTGTATTACGCAGTGTTGTCACTTGTACCATGCACAAACACAACAACGACAAATGCATTAATTCCACAGAAGGAATTCTAATAGCAAATGGAGAGAGAATATGCGATTTTCATATCCTGAATTTCTCCACATATTGGGCAAGCCTGATAAAAACTTCTTCCTCACAAAGGGGCCATTTCTCATTCAGGGGGTGGAGGAGTGAGGCACAAGGTGTGTGCAGTGTCTCCCAGCCACAAATAAGCATGCATTTCATGGCTCCTGGCAAGCCAACGGAAGTGCCCTGTGTCAAGTCCATGGAGACCTATATCCCAAAAGACTTGTTCTAGTGACACTCACCTTCCATATTTATACAACACCAAATTCCCAAATACTGAACTTTCTCTACATCTGAACCCTCTCCTGATTCTATTGTTCCCCCCTCCTTAAAAACAACAACAGAAGAATCACCCCCACCCCCCACCCCGATTTAGCTCTGTATGAAAGCTTTAAACCAGCATGAAACCTGCTGGAGCATGGAAATGGGTTGTACCAAAATGGCAGCATAGAATTTCTACGGGTTAAAAGATCCTTTAGTTATGGAAGTAAACTACAACAAAGAGGCTTATTTCTGGCATGTTATGCAGCACTACAGGGAATATTTGCTGTTGCTATAAACGAAAAGCTGCCCACTTCCATCCTGGGTGTTCCTGGGATGTCGTTTCAAAACAGTTATGTTGGTTAGAAACAGGTCACATAAAATCTCTCAGCAGTCCTGTGACCACAGCAAGTGGCACGATCAGCAGCATCACTGTCTCCACAAGGGGCAGACACTGTGCTGACTCGTTTTGGCCCACTGTTCTAATTTTTCCTGCCAGATCACACAAAGGTGATGTTTAGCACCAAACCATCACAGGAAGATGTCAAGTACAGACAAATAACTTGCATTATATGAGTTGAATAGATTCACTCAACTCTTCTGCTACATTGCATATGAGTAGGTGAGTAACTACTCCTTCTGTCTCTCTGCACTGAAACTTTGATGATCCTCCCTCGTTAGCTGGCTGTAGCAACGCAGCCTGACATCCTTCACCTTTAGTGCTTGTGTACGTTTCTTGCAATGACAAAAAGGAAAGCATTCTTCTGAAACCAGGAGATTCCAGAATATTCTCACAGCAAGCGCCTGACTATGTGCCCTGTGAGTAAACTGTGCCTAAGCAATTTCATGTTTCGGTATCAGAACTGAATCTCTGCCCTGCTATCATGCTTTTTCTCCAAGAACCCTAAGAAAATCACAAATGATCAGATCCACGTTCTCAGCAAGAGCATCCAGCCACACTAAGTGCAACAATTCTCTGCATCAGCAACGCACCCCTGGCACGTTCACAGAGCCACCTGCACTCACCGTTCAGGTAGTCAGCTGCAAGACTGGAAGTTGACTTAAGATCCAGCTAAAACTCAGGGCCTAATGAATTCAGCCTCACAACACCCCTGTGAGGTAGGTAAGTATTACTATCCCCATTTAGATAAAAAGGGAAGACGAGGCACGGAGAGGTGAAGTGATTAGCCTTCAGTCACTCAGCCAGTTCTGGGAGTGCAGAACAGACACCAAAAACTTTGGTGATCCAGTGCTCCGACTTCATAGTCCGTGGCCTGTGAATCCCTTGCATGGATCTGAGCACACGTGGTGGGGTTAATGCTGCTGCACGACCACGGCTTCAGTGCATGGAAATGATCACTGGGATCCAAATCACATCACTGCATTCGACAGCCACTTAGAAATTATCATCTCCAACCTGATCCCTAACACCTAAACCCCACCTAGTCTAGGAAAGCTGACTGTACACATCACCCCTGGGGTGCTCTTAATCCCCTTCCTCCACAGGGTAGAGGGCACTCAGGTTCTGCATCCAGCCCCTCTGCTTGCTGCCTTGTGTTCGTGCTCCCACTGCACCAACAGCTGCTCGCACTGGTACCCCTGTCCCAAAGGAAACCTGCTTCCACAGCAGGGAAAAGGTTTGCAGACCTGCCTGCACTGAGCCATGGCAATGGTTTAGCAGAATCAGTGAGGGATTTTTTTGTCAGGTGATGTCTAAATCACACATACCGATGACAAGTTCCTGCCTGCCGTGGAACTGTAAAATAATGTTCTGAGCTGCAGCATTTGGAATCCTTTTCTGTGCTCACGGAGCAGACAAGAAGACATCAGTGCTGCCCAAATACCTGCGAGGATGAAAAGTTCACCTTCACAATGGAGTGTGCCAGAAAGACCAGAGCACTCAACAAAACCAGAACTTGTCTCTCTGACACACACTCACTACCTCACACTCAGGCTCACCTCGCTCGTTAGGCCCCAAACATTCCCTCCGAATGGACCAACCAGCAAAGTCTCACCCGAGGGTTTCCCTCCAGAAAAGTTACCTGAGATGCAGATTTTAGAATGGGGCACCTCTGTCCTCTCGTCTTTGTTTCGCCAGACTCTAAATGATGCAAGAGAACTGCCAGATCCTTCTGCTACGTAGTTTTACTGCCAGCAGTTTCTGGTTTGGCCAACCTGGCAGAGGTATCTAGAGGTGTGTGATCTTCTCCTCTGTCAGCCTTTGAAAGCAGCCAAATAAATGGCTCACCCTTCTCCAGGCAGAAACTTGTGCATACAGTGTTCTTTGTGGCACACAGGAACATCTTGCCTCCTTTCCCTTTCCTCTCCAACCCCTGACATGTATAATTTATAATATAAAAAGCCAGCTGTAAAACCTCCTATTGAGTTAAAAAATACAAAGAGGTGGCTTAAAAGCCAGTATTTAATGAACAGACAACCAGATGCTTTGGACCTGTTGCTGCAAATACTGAAGACTACAAAGAACGTGTTATCAGGTGAGTCTGGCCAAGGTCCTGATATGGGAAATGAAAACCCACGTGTGTGAGGCCGTGTCCCCCACAATGACAGTGGGCTGCCTGTCCAATCCCTGGGTACTGCCAGCTGGGGGCATGACCGTGGCCACTTAGGTACTGGTTTTGTTTTGGTAAAGGCAAGTAGGCAGAAGCAAATACTTTAATGAGACTAAGTCGTCAGCTGGTACTCAGGACATTTCAACATTTGGAGGAAGGAAAAAATCTTCCTGGTGACAAAAATTTATAACCGTTCCCAGCTGGCAGCCTCAGGGGCCGCACAGCTCCTGCGGTGCTGCCGAGAGGCGGGGAATGAGCTGCTGTCACAGCATTTGTGGTTTCAGGGCGTCTGTGTCCATTTGGAGGGATCTTTTGTGGTGAAGCAGCAAGGTGTTGCTCAATAGATAGGTCCTTTAGTTCCAGCTTCTCTGCACTTTCTTCTTTATTGTGCCGTGGAGATAAATTGAGCAAGCTGAGGACATCTTTCTTAGAAGTCATTGTTCCAGGAGCTCCTCGGAGAATCTTTATTGGGCCAGTGGAGTGGTGGGGAGTGCTTTGCCAGAACATCTTTAAGTTGTGAATTGCTTGCACTTTTTCATCGATGGCAGCCAATTTTAATTTGTCTATGTCTGGGGCATCAGCTGGACTCGAGCGAGCAGAACCAGCTGAGGAATAAGAAAGAGCAGGAGATGGGGTGCTGCCACCAGGAGACTGATGCCCTGAGCTTGGAGAGATATTTCTGGGTGATTTAGAAATATGAGCACTGTAAGGAGAGCTGGGGTACTTGAGTTTAAAGGGAGGCTGCTCAGTTAGGGACCCCTGTGATTCACAACCTGGAGATGGCTGCCCGCTGTACTGACCTGTGCCTTCTCTGTTTGACAGCTCCGATGTTGTGGGGCTGTTATAGCCAGAGCTCACCTTCTGAAGGGATGAACTCCTTGTTGGAGGCTTTGATTTAATTGCAAGAGGTGAAGACTGATTCCTCTGACTGGAGCTAATGGGCCGGCTGAACGCGCTGGTCTCCGAAGAACGGAACGCGGACACACCAGCTGGGGCAGGAGCCCCATCCTCCGAACTGCTGTTCTTGCTTATCTGGCTGCTCTTTCTCTGAAGACGTTCAACAGCAATGAGGTGACTCTGAGTTTCCTCCAGAATTTTTTGCGCCAACTCCTGTGGATCAAGCTTGGGATTGCTGTCCTCCTGGGATTTGACAGTGCTGTCAGTTTCAGTGCTAGACTGGTCAGATTCCCCAGTATCAGAACTTGCAAGCTTCCCAACTTTTTGGAAAGGTGAATTTGGACTGGGGATGAGAGTCATTTTAACAGGAGAATTTGGAGTACTCAGGCTCCCTTTGGACTTGACGGACTCTTTAATGCCTCCAGTCTGACCAGTTTTGGGCTGCTTGTGATCAGGGGAAAATCTTGGGTTTATGTTTTCTTGGTAACTGGCCAAAGGCTCGTTGCTGATTATAGAGAAACCTTCATACTCTTCCTCATCTTTGCTGGCTGCAGTGGTGGCTTGTGGTGACAGCTGGCTCTGAGCTGCAGACCTGTGTGGATAGATGTTCTTGGGCCTCTCATAATCCTGGCGTCCTCTGTGTCCCACCCCATCCAGTGTGCTCTCTGGCTTGGAAACAAAGCTCATGGAAGAAGCAATGGAGCTCAGGCTGTACACAGAAATGGCATCTGAGGCAATGCTGTCTGGACAGGTAGGAGAGAATGGGGGGTTTTGATAGTGGGGTACAGGATTGGAAACAGACTGAGCAGAAGCCAATGACTCCAGTGATGAGGAACTGTCCAGGCTAAGGCGCTTGGGCAGCTCTGTAGAATCTAAAAAAGGAAAGAAAATAGTATGTACACACCACAAAATCAAATAAGACCAGGTACCATTCTATCAGAATTAAGAGGAAATGACACAAAACATGCCCTCAGGCTCTATGCTACCTCAGAACACCCAGCTACTACTTAGGTGAGCAAAAAGAAGTGTACAGCCCAGGAAATGCCCAGGTAAGGACCTTTATCCAGGTATCCTAGATGGAACTTGTCAGTTCATTATAATTTTATATCTCAAAAACAAGAGTGAGTTATACATCTTCCAGTTGCTGGACTCTGTCCCCAGCCTGGGCTCAGACAAGTCTTTCCCACATAAAAATAACACTTGCTCCAGCCACTGGATGATGTTTGGCCTGTGTGATGTGTGTGATGCAAAGGTGTGAGTGTGAGATTTCAGCAGAAGCCATTCTGCTCAAATCATCAGATGACACAAGAGCAAAAACTACCGTAAACAGCTTTACCAAAAAGTGCCAGCAAGGATTGTAGAGCGAAGTGCATAGTCCTCCTGGTAGCTTGTTTCCCAGTTTTCAGAATCACCTCCTCTTGGCCAACTTCACAAAGGTCAAAACCTGTAATGAGACATAGAGCAGAAAATCACAGCTAACAGAAAGACCCTCTGTCCCAAGTAAGGGTGATCTCATTTAAAACACAGATGGAACAGAGAGGTATGAGATCCTGCAGCACCCTATGGAGAATGAGTTCACCTTCCCTGTGCAGTTTGTTGTGTGCATTTATTACTGTTTAGCACATCTTCTCCAGGTGTTGGGAGCACAGACTCATAAACAAATCACTCCTGTCAATACTTCTTTAGCTGAAAATTACGTGAAGTTGTTGGGGAATGATATACCAAATACTTCTCAGGGGACAGTGTCCCACAAAACCAACCATTTACCATTAATTCCAGGTTTTCTCACAGAAATGGAGCTGAAGAGCACAAACCTTGGAATTTGGCAAATGCAGACTGGGCTGCAGGATGCAGACAAGCGTGAAGCTGTGCGTCTTGTCACTGCTTCAAGCCCCACATGAGACACCAGCAATGGGTATACAAAGAAGTATTTTCCTACCTAGAGCTGCCAGAAACTCATGACAGCCAGGCAGCCTCCAGAGCTGGACACTGATGGAGACCTGGATTGGTGCAGAGGAGAAATCTTGGTCCTTCTCGCCTGTCTGAAGTTGAACCAGGACTTGATGCAGCTGAAGACAGCAATACAGACATTAGCCATTCCTTAAAAGTCACATCATGCTTCTCTGACAGTCACAGCCAAGGCAATGCCCTTTCCCTGGACACCCAGTTCAGCTGCTGCTCCTGAACAGAGCAGTGAGATTGGGAAGTTCTGGGCAGAGGGACAGTACAGGACGGGAACATCAGACAGACTGGAACAGCAGCGAAGGCAGGGACAGACCAGGGGTGAGGGCTGGGGGGGTGGCCAGTGGAAACTGAGCAAGAAGGAAGCATAACAGGAACATCTGTGAAGTGAAAGGAAAGAGATGCTCTGGGGCTGCTCATAGAAATATAATAAAGCCCATTCCATGACTGAGCCATACTCCTTATGCAAATCCCAAGAAACACATTAATTGGGCAGGACAAGTCATATGAAACCAAGGAAGACTTTCCTAATACCCCCATGCCCTCCAGGAAAGAAGTTTCTCAACTGCCCAAGGGACAGGAGCAGCAAGTGTGAGAGAAAATGTGTTTATGAAGATCTGACACAAATTAAGATGCCAGGATCCCATGTAATTCATCAACACAGCCAGGGCAGCAAGGATGGAAAGCCATTAGTCAAGGGATCAGCTAATGTCAGGACCACCCATCCCTGACAACCCACAAAAGCTTACACAGGCCTTTTTCTGCAGTAGCTCTATGGAGCAAATCTCAGGCCTGAGAGCGGGTACAGACACTTTGCAGCACAGGGAATGGGTCTGCAGCAACCCCGGCACTTCACCTTGCACCGCAGTGTCACCCCCGTGCACATCATACTCACCATTCCCACCACATTTTTAACAGCCTTCGGGCAGCAGGTAACAAGAAAGGAAAAGAGGAGAAAAGAAAGAACATGGGTTACACTGTGTTACAAAGTGCCTGTGCTGGGGAACCCTGTAGGGACACCTCCATGTGCAAACCAGCACCCTGCCTGCAAGATGCTCTACCCAGAGAAAGAAGGGAGCAATGGGAACGGCCCGAACTGAGTCCAACAGCGTGGGAATAGGCAGCTGGAATCTGGGAGTGCCCAGCTCATGACAGCTCAGACACTTAGCAGGCAGACACTCAGGCCAACCCACACTCTGCCAAGAGGATGAATATAAAACAGGCCTCTTGTTTCCTCTGGGATACAGTACTGGCATTCAACGCAGTCAGCAAACACTAACTTTTCCTTGCACACGCAGTAGTACTGAACTTCTCTTTTGTGGCTGCTGCCTTCTCTTTTGCACTCAAAACAAGCATTTTCTGTCCAGTGCAGGAGCTCAGGCTCCCACCTTGCTGTTTCCCCAACGCCAAGAGCACCTGCTCCCCTGTGATGCCGGTCACCCACTTGAGAAAAACAGCGAGCAGTATCTGCTGACTGAACTGTCCAACATCCTGCTTCTGTCTAGAACAGGCAGAGCCCCAGCTGCTCACTTCATTGACTGTGAAGAGGCAGGATGGGAAAAAAGCAATAACCACAAATGGAGAGCTGAGCTCAAAAACCCTGATGTGTAACGGGATAGAGTCGTGCAAAAGGGAATTCTGCCAGGGTTTTAGGCTATGGAAGAACATTTGCAAACCCAGTGCAATATCCAGTATTTACTGTGTGGTGCAACAAGGAAAGGGTGTGCCTTTTGTTAGTCATGTACAGCCAGCTGAATATTTGTCCTTGGGTGCTGTAATTATGAGGCAGGGCAACAGTCATAAAATTACATCATGAACGCTGTAAGACATTCTGAGCCATGGGAATGCTGTCGTCTCCTCCTCACAGCCCTCAGACCTGGCCTCCCTTGGGTAGCCACAAAGGAGATAACCCTACAGTTAACAAAAGACATTCTGGGAACTTATGAGAGCCCAGGCAAGAGGCAAAACACCACCAAGGACAGGCCACTGGAAATGTCTGATGCGTTGCTGCATATCCTAACAGGATCCTAACAGGAATCCCCTCCTGGGAGCAGACTCATTCTAGCAGGCTCCAGGGCTGTTCAGTGGGAAAGAGCAAAGCTGAGGCTCATCTGGCATTTTGTGCAGACTCCATGTGACTGAAGGGCAGCCCAAACACCACACAGAGCCAATCCCAGCTCCCCATCACAGTATTGCCTTGGAATGCTTCTGCACAGAGAAAAAGGGGAAAGAAGTGAGATACAGGCCCAGTCCCTGTGTGACTGTGTCCATGTACTAAAGCAGGCAAATGATGAAGAGAAACCTTGTTGCAGGAGCACTCAGGACAGTAAGAACTATGGAATGGAAAGCAGCCAGGCTGGTGGCATGGAGAAAGGTCAGGTTAGGCTAGGCATGCTCCAGAAACTGGGGAGAGGGAGGAGTGTGAAAGAGGTTGAGGGGAGCAGGGAGAAGTCCCACCACCACAGGTAGCACTGCCCTCCTCCTAAGGGTTAGGAATCCTTCCCACAGAGGTGTGAGCACGCACAGGAATGACACAGGCTCAGTGAGTTTTCTGACAGACCAAAGTCAGCCATGCCTTGTGACTTTGGTAAATACATTGGACAAAGACCAGACAACACGGGCCCTAGACAGGACAGCCAGACAGCAATTAGTGGTCTGTCACTCAATTTTCCCTCAGAGTAAGGATCATGTTTTCACTTGTCACTGAACGGGCCATGCAACCCAGTAACTCACCTGCATTTTTTCCTTCTGGACACACACTTTCATTCACACAAACAGGCAAGTTCAGAATTTCAACCCTCAAGTCTCCTAGCAAGCTCTGGGTTGATAAACAGGGATATCAACTATTCAGTGCATTTCTGAATTTACTGACCTGGGACGAACCATTTGGAATCTGGTACTGAAGGAAAAGCTCCCAACTCACCCTGTTGATAAGCTGTTCTCCTGTTTCTGATGCAGTGATAAGTTTACAAAGTGCCTGAAGTGCAGGGTTAGGCAAACCTGAAAAACATCAGCAGAAATGTCTGGATCTGTTTCTTGACTGTGAGAAATGCAACAAACTTGAACAGAACAAACGTTCGACTAATTCCTAAAACCTCTCCCCCACATCACTGGACAGTTCTGGAAGCAGCAGCAATTTCCAGAAAGCAAAAAGTCTTCCCACTTGGCATTTGATGACATGTTTTCTGACTGAGATCTAGGAAAAAGGAACAGTCGCATCATGCTCACTCGATCCAGCAGTAAATGATTCTCAACTGTGACAAAATTTTCAGTAAACATTTACTTTTAGAACTTCTTCCCGGTTCAGTACATTGATTTCATTGATGTAAAACATCCCAGTTTTACAGGCTGGCATCACAGAAAGGCAGGAAAGGCTCATGTCTGCATGGTCAGGGCCCACAGCTGCCTCCTCTCACCTAGGAGGGACTGGATGGTGGTGCTGCACTGCTGCAGCCGGTCCCCGGGGTCGGAGGTCGGGAAGAACACTGCTGCTGGGAGGCCACTGGCTGGCGGGTCCAGTCGAAATCCCACTGCCGTGAGGAGTGCCTGCCAGCCTGGAATGCCACCAACTTTATTCTCCACGCTTTGCTGGGAGGTGTACATGGAGTTATGCTGCCCATTCTGGATTCGCTGCAGTGATTTCTCCACCTGTGGGAAAAATACACCATTAGCTTATTGTTACTGACCTCCTCTTCTTACACAGAGGAAAGACTGAGAAACAGCAAATCCAAGGTTGATCTGGTCTGTCTCACACAGGAGAGCTTTAGTGCCTTGAAAACAGGGGCTCCAGTAGCTTAGCATTCACAGCTGTAACGTCACAGTAATGAGTGTCAACATTCTCTGGGATGCTGGGAACAATAATGGTACAGGAAAAAAAGTGCCAGTTTGCAATAGCTTCCTGTAAGTGTGGCAGCTGCACTGCTCCCCAAAAGATGACTCATGTTGGGGTCCCAGCCTGCTTATTACCAGACAAGAGTCTGCACCTACATGGCAAATAGGAAAGACTGAGATGAGTGTCCACAAACCCCCAGCAACTGGGAGGACCAGCAATATTCACAGGTTTCCATCATTCTATGGATATTTCACACTCCTGTGGGACCACAGATGACACATTGGAAAGAAAAGTATTAAAAGTCATGAGTGATCATTCCAGCCACCTGGCAGTTGGCTCCAGTCCCGCTGTTCCCCGGGACAGGCTGGTGGCACAGATGGGGACAGAAGGGCCTCTTATCTTCCAAATATGTAGAGACAGCAGTGATTGTGCTCTGTGTTACCATGACTGCCACGTTCATAGCTTGTACAAACAATTAGCCCTAATGATTACCTCTTTTTTAAAGCACAGACCCAATTCAACTGCTAATGCAAAGCAGATGGGTCTGGGGAGGATTTTGTCACAATACAATGCAAGATTTTGCTTATTTTGTCTCTTTTTGCTCTGGACACTTCCTTAGGTGTTCCAGTCTTTCCACTCTGACCCAGAGTTTCACAAGAGGCTACATCATGGCAGGAGAGAGGGGGTGACGGTGTATATGTGTGTACATATATATATATATTCAAATGGGAGTGGCTGCACATCAGGGTGCTGCTCTTCCACTCATAGTTCGCAGACACATGCCCACAGGTGAGGGTGTCTCAGGACCAGATGGGGTGCTGTGTGCCTCCTAGCGCCTGACGGCTGTGGCAGCGCTTCCTTTCCCTTACCAGATGAAGCAGGACACGCAGAGCATCCCGGGCTCTTTCAGGGTGTTGCAAGATCTCAATCAGGGCCTGTCCTACCAACGAAGATGGGCTGTTCAGCTTCATATCGTTTCCAATAAGCATGAAGCCTGCAGGGTTCAGAATAAGAGACAGTCAATCTCCTGTTTTTATGGAAAATGTTCAAACCAGACACAGATGTCCTCTGCCCTCAGACTAGTGAACGATGGCTCACTGCACCCTGCACAGGGACATTCTTTTCCCAGAGCAGCTGTCCAGTCCCTTCCCAGTTCCACACACTGAACGTTCAGAAAGCTTCTAGATGCTTCTTATTGTCCTCTGCTATTAAGTCAATAGTGTCTTCCTGTTCAAGCAAGCAGAAAGCTACCGGATTGCAGCTAAACTTGTCCAGGTGTGCCCCAGGTCTCCTCTACAGCCATGGACATCGACAGATGCCAACAGTGCTCGCAGAACAGAACCTGGAATATGGAGAGCTTTTCCTGTCCCAGTCAGAGACCTGTCCCCAGCTCATGCACTATTCAATGCCAGACTTCCCAAATGTCAGCATGAGGAGCTCTACCTGTCCCTTATCATTCATACAGCAAGGATGCGGCTGCTCCTGGCTCTGGTGCTTCGTCCAAGACTTAGTGTCAAGGGTGAGCAGTGGAAGTTGGGGACTGTGAGTGATGAACTCTCCTAATAGCATGGAAGAGGCAGTACTGAGACAGCCTGAGCAGCTGAAAGCGTCTGCTTGGTGTCGATGCTGAGTGGACCATGTCCATGCTCTTTCTGTTTTGCCTAGGAAGTAGTCACTTTTAGGATATTTTACTGCTCCTTTCTTTTGAGACAGAAAAATCATAGGAGAATAAAATCCCAACCAAACAGTGGACTGGAACCAGAACTCAGCTCCCATTTGGTGCTGCCTGAACCACATCCTAATGCTGGACTTGATGTGCCTGAAATCACTGTCAGCCTGACTAATTTTAACAAGCACTACCAAGCTTCCCGGTTCTCCAGCCAGGTGCAGTTCATGCCAGAGCCATGTTCACTGCAGCTAAACAACATGGTTCTACTGCAAAAATCCCTTTGGGAAATGCATGCAGCTTTCAAAAACCAGGCCTTTTGCCAGGAAAAAAAAAAAAGAGGTTATCAGTACTTATTCCTGTAACAGCACTCCTGAACTCCAAGACTTTGTCATTCCAAATCTCAACATATATCTCATTGAGAGGAGCAAGCACCAGCACTGCATAAGGAGCTGACACTGCTGAGACATTCCGAGTGAAAGCAAAGGAAACCTTTCTCCTAAAAGGACCAAAGGAAAAAGCCCTACAAGGTTTATGTTACAGAAATCACAGCTACTGGCTGTTGCTGCAGCTTCAAGCAGTACTACTCCTGCCTCCAGTTAGTGTGTCACAAAGTTCTCCAAGAAAAAGTCCTATATGTGTGCTCCAGCTGACTCCATCACAGGGACAAAAGAAACGTGACTCTGGAGATTTCAAACATAGAGACTGAGTCATTGTATTGCACTTTATTTCTTTCCAGTCATGAAGCACACTTCACCTCACAATTGCTTTCCATTATATCAAATTTATACCCATCTACTATGCACAGTGAGATGCCAATATGTCCCATGACAGTGACACTCAGCTGAATGGGGGTCTCAGACACAGTGGTTGAATGCTGGCAGAGCACAGGGTACACTGCCAGCACTGCTTCTTGCTTAGCTCAATCAGTTTGGCAGCTCCCTAGAAACCCTGTCTGGTTTGTCCAAAAGAAGACTCTTCCTACCTGCCCAGTTGGCTGGATGGGAGAACTGCTTGCTGCTCTGCACGGTTTTCATTGCTTCTCCAAGGGCTGCACTGGCTTTCATCCCGTTTAAGAGAGAGGAATAGAAGGCATGCACAAACATTTTAGAAGCAGCCACAGGAACGGGCCAGAGTGACACAAGGACACACTGAGCCCCAGCTGCCAGGAATGCTCTTGTCAAGCCAATGACTCCATCAGAAGTGACTTTGCTGCTGGACTCTTGGTAAGAGCCAAGAACCACTAGCTTGACAGGAAGCCGCAGATCCAGGACATCAGCTGCTGTGAGCAGGAACTCCTGAAGAGGAGGGCAGTCTGAGATGCTTTCCACATCACTGGCATCATCCTGCATCCGAAGAGATTCTGGGATTGTGTAGGGGTTCCCAAAAGAACTCTTGCTGCTGGCTGGATTGCTGTCACTGTTGGGCGTCAGGACCAAAGCAGCCAGCTTCCAGGAGATGTGGGTTGCGAAATGGACACATTCTGCCTGAGTGAGGGCACTCATGACCCTCTCTTTCGTTGATGCACTGCCGACTAAGGGCTGGCAGCCAAGTAACTCAGATACCATATATGCTTCCTCTTCTGCAGAGGGCATAGGTCCCCACAGCCACCTGTCCATAACTGCTGAAGGGAGCTTGGGATTTCCTATGACAGCTGCCATTGAGGTAGAACTGGAGTAAGCAGGAGCATTCTTCCTCACATGAGACTACAAGAGAAAAAGAAAACAGGGTTCAAAGATCTGTTTTTTTATGGTGCTGGTAAAAAAATATCCTGTCCCTTTGGCTCTAAACAGAAATCCGCTTCTCCTAATTACAGGAAGACTTTGTGTTTCTTTAGTTTCGTCCGTTTAACTATTTCAAGAAACACCTCCATTTGAGTCTGGTCAAGACTTCTATCCCCACATCTTGGATGAACAGATAGGTAAGAATAGAAAGCAACAGACAGCCCACATCCCTTTGAGGGCTGCAGCAGAGCTAAAAGCATAAAGAAGATCCCAGCTTCCCATCTTACAGGAACACTACCTGCAATCACTCACTAAGTGGTTTCTCACACCTGTATTTCCATGATCATTGCCAGCAGCAGGTACTGCATGAAGCTGATACTGAACGGAACAGCAGTAATGCTGACAAGGTTCAGACCTTTTTGCTGTTCCACTGACTGTGTTTAACCCAGGGCAAGCCAAGTTGTTCAGCAAAACGCCGCCCAGCAAGAGCAGATGTGATCTGGGGCATTCTCCCAGAGACCCAGGCCTTAGAAATGCTGCTGCCAAACCTCAACATAAAGATACTTCTGTAGGATTCACTTGTAGCATTTGCTTTGCCTCACAGCTTCAGTGTCCTGAGACATTAGTGGCCTTCCCCACTCAGAATGCTAAAATGGAGGTGACCATACCAGTAATGTGACAGGACAGACAGCTTGGCAAGGAAGCTCAGCACAGATCACAGACACCCACACCTCTGCAGTCTGCCACGTAGTTCCACACCCAGTAGTGCGATCCTTTAGAGGAGGACATCCAGATGATACAATCCCCTTGTCCTTCCTGGCATGCCTGGGGCAGTGATTTTGTGCTGCTGGAACTACATCAGAACCTACTTCAGAGCTATGGTGCTCTGCATGCTCCTCACCCTTGGGAGCCCCGTGGCAAGGTGGCCTGTTTGTGGTTTCTGTTCTTGTGTCTGGCACAGCAGGACAGAGCTGCTGCTTTCTGAGCATGTACCCACAGGACCCACCTGCACCCACAGGAGGGGCTCTGTGAGAGAGGTTTCATAAGCAATGTCAGACCTTGGAGCTGGGATTCAGCGACTGGATGGATGGCACTGCGATGAGGCTGAAGCGCTCGTAGAGGTACTCATTGGATGAACTGCCCTTCAGGAGAGCAAAAGGAATGAGGTACAGTTCTCCCTCCAGAACCAGGACCAGCTGACGGTGGCGGCCAACTGGCCCACTGGAATGCATCAAACCCTGCAAAGAAAGGAGACAGAATCAGTCTGGCCCGTGCACTTCACCAGTGCCCCCACCTGCATTTCCCAAGCATCAGGCCCTAGCCTGACCCTACCTCGTGTTTGGAAACACCCCCATCAGAACCACGCTCTGTGTGACAGGTGAGCACGCTTATGCAGCTAGACTGCTGCTCACCTGTGCCTCACCAGCCCCGCTGAGATGAGCAAGCCCAAGCGCACTGAGCCGTAGGCTCTGGGTCACCATCCTGGGCTCAGCCCATGTGGGCCCAAGCCTCCCCATGGCACCACAGCTCCTTCCACTCCGGCCTGAAACCTTGGCTAACCCCAACCGTCTACATCTTGTCAGTATTATCATCACCTTATCCTTTGTCAGAGAATATTCTTCTTGATACTGAATTTCAAAATAGCAATTTCCTCTGAAGAACAAACAATCTACAGACAGATTGTGTCCGTGGCCTGCACTTCCAAACACTTGACATCATCATCAACCCAGAATAACCAAAAGATCTAAACAGAAAGCATCTTATGGATGGAGAAGCGAAGCAGAGATATTAACCAACAGGAAACACACAGCTGGGCACAAGAAGTGGCAACTGCTCCTGGTCCCATGTAACTGTGGAATTTCACTCTTATTTATCTAGTGTATCATAAAAATAATTAGTTATCACCCCAAGAAGGAGTAACTTCAAAGCACTGAAATTTGCTCCAGTTTAAACACCCGCAGCCCACAAAAAGTCTAAAGGAATATCCTACTTAGCAATTTGCTTCCTTTTTGCAAATCTACACCTTTAAGCTAGAGCAGCAGCCACAGCTTGGTCCAGCAAACCATTCATTTGAAGACGAAACTTTTAGCACACCTGGATAAGATCTAATCCTCAACTTGGCACTGTTTTGGAGATAACTAGTTGAAACAGTGTCCTTTTATTTCTGTCTAGAGTGCCTGACTTTCCCAAAGCCAAGCTGATTTTGGAGTGGTTGCTGAAGGATGGAGACAAGGATCTCGTATGCAGGACTAGATCCTTGTCTCTTGATGGTTGCTAAGGTCCCTTCCAACTCAGATCGCTCTGTGAAAACCACCATGCTTCAGATACCACCCCCAAGCTGTCTAGTCTTGCTTTCCCACACTGAGAGGATTTTGGTAAGTGTCTATGCCAAAGGCTTACTCCTTCCATGGGTCCTATCAATAAGTCGTAGAGCGCACGGAGTGGGGGTTTGGTGAAGGAAGTCTGCCTCCTTGGAAGTGATGATGTTCCATCCTTAACAGGAGACATGGTACTGCTGAACAGACTGGTCATGCTCTGGCAGCTCCTGTGGGCAAAAGCCAAGGGAGAGGTTAGCTGCAGGAATCTGAGCTCCACTGTGGGCTGCCCTGACTTCTAACAGTCACATGAGCCAGGCTCTGTCATTCAGGGGACTCTGCTCTCTAAGACATCTCATGGAAGGGCTTTAGTTTTCCACTCAGCTTCACATCACAGCAAATAGTGATATTAATGGCAGGACAAACCAGCTGCAGACAGCCTGTGACATTGCTATGGAGTTTCTCTACACACTCCAGTGCCTGAAGTGCTGTTTCCAGCTGTGTGCAGGCAGGCATGAGATCCACTGACAACTGACCAAAGCCACAGCAGGATTTGCACTTGAGTTTTGCACCAACTGACCTGGTGTGATACCAAAGGAAATATGACAAGAGGCAAACAACAAGACATCAAGATTCCACCTGCACTTTTGCCAACTGCTCTGAACAGCTTCACAACATCAGAGGCGAGAACTGATCTGGTGCCCATTCCCAACACACCCACAGAACTCTGCACATGCTCTCCTGGCATCAGCAGCCACAAGTTACTGCCCTGCTGAAGAAATGGTGTTGCCCCATTCTGGACTCACTTATCTAGCACCTGTGCTCCCCAGAAATGGTACCCTTGTCTTGAGGCCACGAACAACCATTTTATGGAGAAAGGGTAACTTTCCAGAAAGTTTTAGCAGATGGGCCTCAAAGGAAAGGTAGAGAGGGAGAAAGGACATTTAACAGCAATGGCAGTGCAAGGTCTGAAGTGTAACCAGAGTCACCACTGGGGCTGTCCAGCAGTGAATACAACAATCTCAAACATAAAAGGCCACCCATGAAGCAACACATGCCTTCCTGTCCTCCAAGTGTCAAATGCATTCAAAAGAGGGTTAAATGAAATCCCACTCCAGATCACGTCTGACGTTCCTGTGCAAAGAAAGCCTCCTTTGGTCTCTATGAAGCTCTTTCTCCTCTCGGATGCCTTCCAACGCTGTGGGCCTTTGCCAATTCACACAACAGAGAAGCAGCTCTGGTTCCCTAATTCATGACCAAACTTACACACTTGATCAGGACACTGGTCTCAATATCCTTTCTTTAAGAATATTTACGCTGAAGAAATGCCTTGTCTCTCTTCCTTTTACCTCTTTGCCCGGATTGATTCTTGGGTATCAACACAGAAAAGAAATAAAAGCAGAAAGTATTTGCACATCCAGGAAATTAGAAAAACCTCAGCATCCAACAGTTACGTTAATCAATGAGATAAATGAATAGCTGTGTATTTGCTATAGGCAGATACACACACACGTTTGGGTAGAGTGTCTTCTCACACTATCATATTAAGCCAATAGTGAGGAAAAGACAAGGAGAACAAAAATACTGCACTCTGGTTTACTGCTTCTTTCACTGACAGACCGGAGGCCTGGGACATACCCTTAACCCTTCCTGACATATACAATACACAGACTCACAAAATTGTCTTTTCCTCTGTCTCTTTTTCTTCTCAGCTGCTGCAACCAGCCTCCTGACCCAACTCAGATCATGCCTAAAACCCACAGTTCTCTGAAGAAAAAATGCTCCTACTACCCACTAACAAGAAATTTCCATCTTATGAGCACACAGGAGTAACTTCAGAATGTTAGCAGAATCCTGATGCCTGACTGCCCATCTCTGCAACCCAGAGATTCCAGTGACAGTGCAAGTATGCTGCTGCTGCTTAGAGATGCTGAAAACCTGCATGGGGGACTTGTGCAAAACAGGACCAGCATGGGCTCACACCGTCTGCTCTCCCTGGACCCTTCTGCCTGTCTCACTGCAGTGCCTGAACAAGCCATGCATGTTTGGCTGGTCTGAGCTTTATGGAGCACAGATATCATAATCAGATTAGGAAACAAAACCTGTGCAGGCATACCCCAGTGCTCCGCCATGACCTTGGGCCCTGACACCCTGAGCAGCTCATTGCTAGCAGGCGGCACTCGCCAGCCCCACCACCCATGTCAATCAATTGTCACACACTCCCTTATTACAGGAAACAGAAGGTTGATTACTCCAATCAGCAGAGCCCTCCTGCATCTTGTTTTCCCAGCCAAGCAGCTCTAGATTTATTTCTTCCCCACTCAGATTGTTTTTTAAGAGGACAAAACCAAGGGAGCACCATAAATCTCTCACATCTCCTGCCTTTGTGTCTGTACACAAAGAGTGAGTAAATTTCACAGGGGAGGATGGACAGATTTTTTGTGGCAGGCAGAGCTGACTGGGAGCACTGGCCACCCTTTCCTTCAAAAGCAGCCAACAAAAGGCTCTCCAAGTGGCTTGCCAGGTACCTGAGTCCAGGTCTTTTCAATGTCAGAAGAGGGAGACTTTGGACTCTTGACCAAACACCCCTTCTAAAGAGCACTGGTGCTGGCTCTGGGATGCTACACTGATGATTTTTACCTTGCTTAGGCAATGCAGAGGGTTCCCTGATGTCTGAACAGCGAAATCTCTCATTTTGAAAGCTCTGCTCAGACACTGCAGCACTGCTGATTTATAACCCTTTGTACAGGCAGCCTGGCCTGCAGCAAGCAGAGAAACAGCACAAACAGCCAGGGATGTCGGCATGTATTGCCTTAGCTCTGCTCCTGCCCTTTGTCTTGGAGACGCAGGAACAAAGCAAAGCCTCAAAGAATAGAGGAGAAACCCACGTTATGCAAGCCTTGGGTCAGACTGACCTGGCTGACCGCCAGCCTCACAGGGCATGGCTCTGCCTGTTGAGGATGAGTGGCAGCACCCAGACAGGAAGGAGGGATTCACCCCACAACCAGCATGGAGCTGCTCTTGCCTTAGCACTCATTAGGACATGGGACAAGTCAAATACTTCTTATGGCCAAGCGTGGACATTGGGAAGGATGGGAGACAGGTCTGGTGCTGCAGTGGTCTGACAGATTCACCACCTGATGGATATGTTTGATATCCATCAGACCTTCCTCAAAGAGACTCCTAAATACGCAGCCCTGCATCCACATTCAGGGCCTTGACACACCAACAGTACCAAGCTGCGGGAAGCTCCAGAAAACAGTCAGATATGAGCTCCCTTTGAATGCTTTCAAGGATCTGCAGTTATGCCCAGAACCCACCACTGGCTGCACAAATACCACAGCTCACCCAGCAGTCTCTGCCAGGGTGGCCTGCGCATCAGCAGCTGCAGCATTGCACCCCGGATGGCAGAGAACCAGCATAGAAGGGACTCCCCAGCCACTGCTGTCCCATCTCTCCGGGCCAGCTAGTCCCCAGGTACAGCCCCATCCCTCTGCATGACAGGGAATCTGCTGCACAGTTCTTCAGGGCAAGCTGTCAGCCCCTGAGGCCAGTAGCAGGCTTCAATGACCCTGACCAGCCTGCCCTAAGGAGCAGCGAAAACAGAAGCTGCAATAAGACATGAGCCACTGTGACTGTCTTGGTGGCTGTATCGGTGGCATCCTCAGCTCATGACAGCTGTTGCCCAGTACAGAGATCATCGCAATGTTCATTCAGTGCTTCTTTTTCCTTAAGTGAACTTCCAAGCCACCAGGTTTGCTTTTCTAAGCAGAACTGACAAAAAAAATCATACTATTCTCTTTTTAAAAGACAGGTTACCTGATGACAGCAGCCAAAGGGCACCTGTCCCAAATCAAGGGCTTCCCTCCAGTTACCCATTTCTCACAGACATGGATGGCTCCAAACAGTCCCAGCATTTCCACGGCCTCACTTTCTAACACGGGACCTTAACAGCACGTGCAGTTTTATGCATGAGGGGGCTCGCACTGGCCCCAAGCCACGTAAACTCCCCTGAGGATGTTCAGTATACAAGCACAAGGTGTGAACATGCATTCGGGCCCCATGTGAGGAGTGCCCAGCCTGCCTTGGCAGTAAGGAAGACAAGCTCTCATTCTCAGCTCTAAGCAGGCCTTACTTCCCCTCATCCCCTTAAGTGCAGAAGCCAAAACAAACAGATGCTACACCTTCACTTGTGCTTGTCAGCCACAGTTTTACCATCCTCTGAAGCACTACAGCAGCAAAAATCTACTCAGCACTTACCCACAGCTGCACAAACTAACTCCACCACAGCTGGCAGAACAGCTATGACAGTTCAGAGCTGGGGAGCTGGAGTCTGGAGCTGCAAGACCACAGCTTGTGCTCTAGGCACCCATTGCATTCCGTTGCTTAAGCTGCTTAAGTCTAAGAGTTTACAGTTCCTTGTCAGACCTCTAGGCCAGTGAACAGAAGTACTGCCTGATCCCACTTTATTTCTCAACCTGCTCTCTTCTACACAGATTCTCATCTGCTTCTTTCCTGAAGCTTCAGTGCTCTTGCAAGTTGTTTTCTAGTTTTCCCAAGCTCAGTGTGCTGCATGCCAAAAACCTCACCACTCTACAAAGCTTAATTATTAAGAATCACACAGTACAGCAAGAGGCCGTAAGGTTAATGCTTCCTGTAGTGCCCCTCTAGACTGCGGAGCTGCCAGGTTTCTCACTTGGGGAGCTGGAGCACACATTAAGTGCAGGAGATATTCAAAGGCTTGGGCAGGACTGCAACACTTACCTTGAATTCAGGGCTCAGCAAGTCAGGTGCAAACAGACGTGGCAGTGTTAGCTCTGCCTCCAGAGCCCCTCAGTATGCCCTCCTTCCATGGGCAAAGGGAGAGGGGTAGGCAGGGAGGCCATCCAGCAACCTTTCCTCATTTCTTCACCTCAGTGCTCATGCTGAGAACATCACAGACATGGCTGCCTCTAATGCTCCTCCTGATGCTCTTCTGAGGGTGCTTTTAGCTAAGTGCCCCAGCTGCCCCATCCCTGGGCTTCTCCTAAGAGCTGCAAACTACTTACCTGACAAGACACCTGAGGTAAGCTTCTGGGTGTGGATTCAAAGTAATGCATGTGACTCCTATGGAGCAGAAAGACAGAGGTGCTACACGGTTGGTGTCTGCAGTGTTTCTGAGGATTAGCATTCCCTGGAGCAGAATCACATTCTATTTCCCCCCGTAATCAGAGGGGCAATCTCCTGTCCTTCTAAGCCTGATGAACTAGCAAAATGTGTCAGCATTTCTGGGGATCTGCCTGTGTGATGCAAAACTAGCAAGTGCTCATAGTCCTTCATCAGTGCAACAGCTTGAACAAATACGCATGCGGATTCTGGAAAGAAAACCAGGCCAGCTGCTGGTGCCAGCAGGCAGCTCCCAGTTCCATGGGGATGTTGTGACAGCTCACGAGCTCCAGTGGTGGCTCATAATGCTGCAGGCTGATCACTTCTTTTTTTCAGCTGAGAAAGACCTGGGGTATCCTGCGCTCACAATCAACAACAGAGCACAGACGCAGCCAGAAACCCTGGGTCACACATTGTAAGAGGCAGAAAATGTGTGGAGACTCTGCAGCTAGTATAGTCCTGTAACTCTGGAAACACAGCTTATTCCCAACTAATTGGTACAACACTTGAGATCAACAGAAAAAACTATTTCCATAACAAGTGTGCAGAAGAGAGCTCCAAGCCCTGCACCTCACACACAGAAGCAACAAAACAGAGTTCCCCTGCAATCACTCAATCTCAAAACCAGCATTCAGCCAGAAGAGCAAATATGGAAGGAGTACTCCTCAGGAGAGTCATCAGTTACAAGTGGGACAAGTCCTTGCTGGCTCTCCCCTCGAGCAATAGCATTGGCTGCACCTAAAGTTGCGATTTAGAGAGAAGCCCATCACCAGGACATCTCCTGCTTGCTGAGCCCCACAGCAGTTCTGCATTCTCACCTGTTCATCAGGTTGTTCCTGCTGACCATCCTCAGGAAGCCAGTTGGATCAGTCATTGAGTTCAGCTTGTTATTCATCTCCTCAAACTGCTGATCCACGATATCCCCAGCTTCACTCTCTGTCTCACTGCTGGCACAGGCTCTACAAGGCAAACAGCGAGATGAAGGGGTCACTGGCGCAAGACAGAGCAACAGCTTGATGACAAACGCCTGACCAGTTTAAGAGACAATGTTTTTCAAACACAACCTCAACCAAATCCTAATGCCAAATTTTCCCCAACTTGCATCATCTCCTTCTGTCAGGCATACCAGCCCCATCTCCTCCTCTTCCAGACATTCCTAAAGGTTTAATGAGTGGCACACACAGATGGAAGTGCAACACCCAAACTCCAGGCACTGCAGGTAGGGATTTCTAAAGCTGTAGCACAATACCGAAAAACTGATTTTGCAGGAAACACCACCCCAGCCCTTGATCTGCCTAAGAACATGTGTGAGCATATTCTTCTCAGACTTCCACAATAACTCCAAGCTCTGCATGCTTCCTTCACTGGCAAAGTGTGACATAGCAGAGGGAGCTGTGTTGCTACTCCTGTTATATAAAGAGGGAAAGCAGAGAACTATTTCCTCTATCAATGGCACAAGCGCAGCAGCCATACAAACAGCCCAACAGTTCTAAATTTTCCATCTCCTGACATTAGTATCTAAATTGTCTCAGTGCAGACTTTCTATCTAATTGCTGTTAGCATTTTCTCTTCTTTGTATAAAGCAGAAGGCAAACACAACTATTGTATACTTAAGCTAAACCTACTATGCTACCTACTGAAGCCTCCTCACATCCCATTTCTGTTTCCTCTTGGGTTCCTGACAGTTTGGAACCCTTCCTCAAGGGCATGTTTCCCAACAGAGAGCACAGAACTTAAGTGAACACACAGCACATACTTGTACAGGCAACTAGAGCTGCCCCTCTGTTGCTGTATGGACCATGAATATTTTGTAAGTGTACTGCCAGGTCAATATGATTTATAATCTGGTAAGTCCTGACAAAAGCCAATCACTTCACAAACACTGAAACAGGGCTAGCTGAAGCACAGACAGGGGGATTAAAAAACCCAAAAAAACAAAGGGAGGAGAAAAAGAGAAAAGATTCTCAGCAGCCGCCCCTGAATATTTTTTTCTCCAGCTGCATGCATGCTCAGCTCTGAGTCCTGGCACAGTTTGGAGTAACGCTCACAGTGGGTATTTGCAGCTCCTTAAGAGGCAAAAGTCCTGAGTTCACAAACTCAAGAAAGCAGGTCACATGCTCTCCCTAA
The DNA here is from genome assembly GCA_013396755.1 of Sclerurus mexicanus. Lineage (NCBI taxonomy): Eukaryota > Metazoa > Chordata > Aves > Passeriformes > Furnariidae > Sclerurus > Sclerurus mexicanus. The sequence goes on along the minus strand of VWZF01000632.1, from coordinate 196,089 downwards.
AGAGAGAGGAGCCTGTCCGAACACAAGTTCAACCAGGCTTTAAAATCCCTCACACTTCTTTTATTTGCAAGAATGGATTACTTTTCAGTTTAATTAGACCAGTTAAAAGGAACAACTTCTAGCAGTGTGGAATTGAACACCAAAGCAAAGTCCTGATGAGATATGCCATGTGCACCCCTTCCTCTCCAGGAAGCAGGAAGATGTGCTCTGGAGACACAGCAGTACCTGCAGCCCTGCTCTCAGCAGCGCAGATGGCAACGACGCTTCAACCTGAACCCCGAAGCACACAACTGCAGGGCACTCCAGCAACCCAGGGACTGAGCAGTCAGTCAGACACAAGTTTCCCCATGTGTGCTGTGCATATTCACACCCTGCTGTTCTCTGGTACTGGGCAGAGCACAGGGGCTTGGGGCTCTGGGGGCTGGAGCGCTGTCACAGTCAGCAGGGCTGAGGGATAAGCACTCAATCCATGTAGGGAAGGAGTTTCAAAGCAGAACATGTTCATCCACATGGAACAGCTAAGATTTGTTTTATTAACTCCCTGCACATGATTTTGAAGCAGGGAAAGGCCTGCTGCCTATGAACATACCACATCGGTTCAAGGATCTCAGAGACAAGCATTAACTCCAGAATCCTTAACCAAAACCAAACCCCTACCATCACCACAAAGTGAGGAAGAAGCTGACAGCTCAGTAAATTAGAAACTCATCCCAGAACCCAGAGGCTGAAGGACTGCCTTTGCCAGGAGGAGAATCTGTGGTGACAAATGGTTAATAGAACTTAAAACTGTTATCTGCATTTCTGAAGGGTAAGACGCAATCATTAATGTGTGGGCTTGGATGTCATCCTCTGAATCACAGAATTGCCTCCCTCACACATCTCAGTGCTGCAGAAAAATACAGAACAGTTTAAAAGAAGACTAAAAGATTATATAACCTCAAAGATCCAGTGCCTCCACTCCCTCCACTTCTGGGGGTTGGATACGCAATCAGCCACACATGCATTTATGTTCTTTCTGCACCTGTAGTAAACTAGGCCTGCACAGAGCTGTTGTGTTACTAAGGCACCCCAAGTCAAGCGGTGTATGACAACACAGCAAGGTTCACTTATAAATCAAGACCAATTGATGCCACATCCTGATGATGAACTGACACCTGTGCATGGCATTCTCAAATAACACACAAGGACAGGGACATCCCCAACTCTGCTTTCAGACAGAAGCATTCAGAGAAAAACTACTTGTAAAGGTCAGCATAGAAACTATTTTCACACTCATCCAATCAATAAATCAAACCAAACACCATGAGAGATCATGAGATTGAGTATAAATAAGTAGAAAAACCTGACTTGCAATAAAGCCATAGGTTAAAAAAAAAAAAAAGAAAACTTATTTGTGAGACCTATCTGAGTAATGGATTGCAGTAAGGTTCCTCCTTGTTTGCTGACATTCATCAGACAGATTAATTCACTCTAAATTACTTACTCAGCCGTAGCCACAAGGGAATGTACTGCAGAGGGATGAAATTCCTATGGTATTTGCAGTTTTTCAAAGCAAAACGTTGAAAGAGAATTAATTACACTGAAAACTGTAAGCAGGATGAAATCTGTCGATATAGTCAGACATGGCACCTGCCTCATCGTTCAATCTATACGTTCATCACCAAGCCTGGGGGTTCAGACCTTATTTGCACATACACAGAGTTGCCTGGCAGTCAAATAGCCACGGATACAAAAACAAAGCCATTTTTTTTGTTGCTGCACTGAAAATTTGCCTCTTCTCTGACTCTCAATTCTCAGACTTCTCAGCCAATTAGCTCATCCCAGACTATTATAAATTCAGGTGGGAGAGTGGAAACCAGAGTGTTAGACCCCACCATGCAAACTTACCGGGTATAGTAGGAATCCACTCCCAGAGCCTCCCGCACACTGGAGATGTGCTGCTCCAGCGCGGAGTTTGTCAGTGTCTGCAAGGTCACACTGTTGGCTTCGTGGAACTCCCCAGCATTTTCAGTCAGGCTGTCACCCAGATAATACTCATGGAATTTCAGAATTCCTGCAAGGCACCAGAATCAGGAGGTTATTTCTGTAGAGCAAGAACGGTGCTGCCAGCAGCTGTCTAAGACGACAGCACAGCCCCAGGCATTTGGCATTTCCAGGACAACTGGGGCAGAGTGTTCTGTGCCAGGCCTTCACTGGGCTTCTCTCGCATTTCCAGCCTTGCTTTTAAAATCTGGGTTTGTACTCTGCAGATAATGGCCCAAAGGTACAAAGGCAGAACAGAGCTTTTATGAAATGCTCAGAATGCCTTTGCTATTGCAGCACTCTATGAATTATAAATCAGATCTTCCATACAAGCCCCTACTAGAGTAATTCACATTTCAAAAGATGTATATGAAAAATACCTATTAACAGCCTCTGACAACATTAACTGAACATACAAGGCTCAAATGCTGAATAAGAGTGTTGTTACTACAGCAGAATGTCCTCACATCACACAGAGATTTCTCGTTTCACTCATATGCATGAAAATACATTCTATAAAAAGAAAGAAGATGGTCTAAAGCACAGTAAATTATTAAAAGATAGCATTTCACAGTGGGTAAACCAGATAAAGGCCACTCACCATTTTGCTGAGAATTCAACTACCAGCGCAGATAAAAACTTCCTCCCCTCAAACTAGTCTATCCTTCCTGATATAATTAATTCTGCAGACTGTGATCATCAGTAAAAGGCTGCTTTGGATGCCTTGACAACATCAATTATTAAACCAGTTAGGAAGAGCGGAGGAACAAAGAATAAAGCAACTCCTCCTGGAGCAAACACAATCATAGCCAAGAGGCTCTGAGGGTTCTATCTCAGTGGGACAATAAGGACCCTGGGCTGCCACTGGAGCTGCTCTGTGTTAATGAACAAGAAGAGGTCACCATGGCTGAGCCAGAGTCACCTACTGAGGAGCTCCCAGCAAAGCTTCTTGAGCAGAACTCCTGAAGCATCACAGACCCTCTCCTTCCCATCACCTGACAGAACCTTCAAAGAGGCAGTCACAAACCCATGGATTCGAAGACTGCAACTGCTTTTCCACAAGACCCAATTCGGGCAGGGAAGAGACTGATCATGAAGCCCAGTGGCAAACCCTACACTTGATCCATAAAATTTTACTAAACTCAGCTTGATAGTGCTACTACAGAATCACTGGCATTTTACTGTGCAAACTACAGGCCTGAAGAGCCAATTAGTGACTGGATGTACAGTAGGACAACCCCATCTTACACTCAGACGTGAAACATTGCAAAATGCCCCCAAAAATGTCTCTTCCAACCTCCATCAACCCATCTAAGTCAGGCATGTGTGAGTGTTTGCTTCCCCTCCAGAACCACTTATTGTGCAATCTAAACAGTGCCTTTTATCTCTTTAGCTTTGTCATGGTGAAGGGTTGCAATTATTAAATTATATCCAGAAAGAACTCCTCAAAATTTACAGTCATCACTTTATTAGATAATGAACAACAGCTGTCTGCAAAAAGCAATGCTCTTCAAATTAATCCTCCTTGCTGCTCTGTGGTAAGTGTTTCCACATTCATGTGAGGATCAGGCAGTTCAATGGCGCATCAGAAAAGTGGGGATGCTTTTCTGTTTTCTGCAATCCACTTCACTGAATAAATGTCAAAAGCTTTTGGAAGGATAAAGCATAAAAATATAATTGAAGTAGGGATTCTTACGTATGGAAGATTCTCGTAACGCCAACATACTTGGAATCTCATTACTGTTCTGCTCTGCCCCGTGGGAAATATATACAGAAGGAGGTTGAAAAATGGAAATATTAAATAGGTGAAACACTTCCATCTCCAGGTGAACATCAAAGCCCTGAATAAGCACTTTTATGTCATTATTGCTATGGCTATGCCATAGTTTTAGTCTATTTCGCCTTAAGGTACTAGACAGAAATGACTTCTCCTACATTCACACTGGTTCCAAATTAATTTCTAGCTACAAACAGTACAATGCTCCCTTTGTAAGGCCTGTTCCCAGGCTCTCACATCCACAAAGCAGCTCACCTGTCCCAGGAGCCAGCAGCCAGCTGTACAGATAACCTGCAGCCAGTGAGTAGTAGAGAACAAGTCCCCTCTGGCCATTCACGGTCTCCAGGACCTGGTCAAGGGTCACTGGAGAATAGGGATCTGAGTCCTGCTGCCCAGTCTGACGTTCCACGAGCAAGTCAGCAAATGCCCTCGTTCGTCCTCTCTCTGCTACTGCCAACGCTTCATCATGGTGACCTAATAAGACAAAGCCATCTCTCAGACCTCACGCAAGTGTGGTCTGCAATGCCGTGTGCAAGGACAGGAACAGTTGCTATCCCAACCCCAACTGAAACCTGGGGAAGCAGCATCACTTATTTCCCAAAAGAGCAGTCCCTGGAACACAGTCTCACAGATAATCTTTGCTGCAGGTAATAACACAACTCATCACAGAAAGGCAAACCAATGGAGGAAACAAGGAATAAGAACCAAAGGTGCCCAAAATGCAAAGCCAGACACCCGGAAACACTGTGCCGTGCCAGAAAACTGAGGAATGAAGGACAAGTTGTGAGCTGCCTCCCTGCAACTCTTGGCACGAGCCTGAGTTCAGCCTCAGCATCTGAAGGAATCTCTTACCCAGACTGACAAGCACTCGCTGCAGGGCCTGATAGGAGGATGTCTGTAGGTCAAAGAGTGACAGCTTGTAATCTGTGCTCAGCTGCACCTCGTGTCGGATGTTTTCAAACAGTGCAGAGGCCCGATAGAGCTGGGAGGGAAAACAGCCACAGTGATTTCCTTACAGACACAGCAAAAAGCACTGGCTGGGAAAGCAGGAGGATCCAGGGCCAGCATCTCCTATGGAAGGGGAGGTCTGGCTCAGACCCTCCTTGGGACACACCAGACATTTCCTTCCCTGAGGACAGCAATGACCCAAAGGGCTCAGATGTCACAAGCCCCTCAGCATGGGGCAGGCCATGGTATACCATACCTGGTGCTGGGACTCCTCCAGGTTCCCACTCGCCCACAGGGAGAGGCCAAGGCCATGACGGATTTTTGCTTCATCTTCTCTGCGTCCTAGCTGCTCTGCCAGCCTCAGTCCTGAAAAGGAGTCAGTGAGAGAGTGCCAGAAGGGGAGAAGGGGCTGTGGTAGCCTAGGGGCTGCGGCCTCAGTCCTGCAGGGCTCCTCTGCAGGGACAGCCGTGGAGCTGCCCATGCTGGGATGGTGAGCAGGGCAGGGACAGCACCAGGACAACAAGCAGGGCAGCGCCAGTGCCAGGCAGTTGCTGCCAGCCCTCGCACCGGCACCAGCGTGAGAGGTGCCTCAGCAAAACGGACATTTCCATGGACCAAGACCTCCCTAAGAGAAGTTAAAGTGCCATCCCCTATCAGGAAGTTCAACTTTTAAACTCTAAAAACCACACAAAGAAACATAATCACACTGAGTTGCCAAACACTGCCAGAAAAGATACCCCCTTACACATTACTGGCTCATTTCCTATCAGCTCTCTCCAGGCTTCTGGCAGACTCTGTATGGTTTATGCGCTGAGCCACAGCAGAGGGCAGGGGCCTGGCCTGAACGACCTGAAACTCGCTTCACTTCCAGAAGCACATTCTGTGTTATTACCACTTCCACCATGCTCCAAACCTCTCACCTCCACGGCCCCTGCTGACAACAGGGACACCTCCTCTGAGGCACCTCAGGTTTCCCCTGGCTTGGGAAGCAAGCAGGGCCCTGGCTGTCACCATGCAGCTCAGCAGCAGCTAGCATTCCCAGGCTTTGCAGGAATTTTGCAGCACATTAGAAGGAGCTGTGTTTCATTTCTCCCTTCCAACAGCATACTGGTATCCTGCCAAGGTCAGTTTCAGGAAAAACAGACTAACTGAAGTAATTAATCCTGCTGCGTCCATCTTCATACATTTCAGTTACACTGCTCATCTGCTCCATCAGAGCCCACGCCTTGATCAGCTGGAACCCCTTGTAGCAGCACAACTCCCAGGCCAGTGCTGATCCAGTGTTCAGCAGTGGCAGACGGCTTCCAGACACCTTGGGCTGAACCTCCCTCACCTCCCTGTCAAACACCACTTGTTCTCACTCAGGGTTTAGAAGACGCTCACCCACTTGGTCTCACTCCCAGGAGAACACAGAAGGAAAAGCCAGGGGGCTACCAACACAGCATACATCTGTCTGAGTTTGAGACCGCTCAAACTCAGGATCTCAGGACCTCATAGAGAGACCCCCTGTGGTTTTCCCCAGTCAGTTCCTAGAATGCAGTGCTGTTTATAGAGAAGTTTTACACCATCTAGGCTCAGGCACAAATGAGCTTTACACAGAGACTCTGCGGGGTGGTCTAGATTCATGCTCTGAGGCAGCCCCCAGGAAGGCAGAGATCATGCTTTGTCTACAGGACACCAGGAAGGCTCAAATGGAGATGGCCATGCTGACCATTACAGGCCTCAGGACAGCTACTCACACAGATGCTCAGCAGTAGCTATGGATGTCTGCAAGAGCTTCTGCATCAAAGGCCACTATCAAGCACATCCTCTTAGTACTTCACCTCTCCATATCTTCAGGTCTCCCACCCCTCTGACACCACCACTGCCTGCTCTGTTGTGTAACTAAGCCTCTTACCTTCCTGCAGATACATCACAGCTTGAGAGTAGTTCTGTAAAGCGTGATGAGTCCTCCCCAGGCTGCTGTAAGACAGAGTTTTGGCTACAAGGTCATTCATTTGTGCTGCAATGCTGAGGTGCTGCTCCTGATAAACCACCGCCCTTTCATAAGTGCCCAAGGACTCATAGGTCAGGCCCAGATTGCCATAGGCCCGACCTTGGCCAGCGGGGTTGTCGGTCTCCTCAGCAATCTGCAGGTCCAGCTGGTGGTACTGTAGGGCGGTCTCATACTCGCCCATCTGCTGGTAGACCCCACCAAGGCCACAGGCAGCATCACTCTCCAGGGCTCGGTCCTTCATCTCCCGAGCGATGTTCAGCTGCCGCTCCAGGCAGGAGATGGCTTGCTCGTAGTTTCCCAGCTGGCTGTGCAGGCTGCCCAGCTCCCCGTAAGCCTGGGCTTTGTTAAATGCCTCCCCCAGCTCATGTGCCACTACAAGCCTCTTCTCAAAGCACACCAGAGCCTGCTGCAAACTTCCCATAGCCCTACAAGGGAAGAAAACAGCAGTGTTTATTTTCCCAGCATTTCCTTGAGAGAAGAAGCTTTGTAATTTCCCCTGGAGGCCAGCTCAAACCTTTTGGGGATGAACGCTATCCCCAGGAGACATCCCCAGCACCATCAAATCAATCTCCTCCTCCTGCCACCCCATAAGCCTTTCCTCTTCTCCAGAGAGAGAGCAACATTAATTTCATTATTTGAGCTGGCAGCACAGTCCTCATCCAGAGGACTCTTCAATTTGCTCCTGTGCCACATCTCTGTGCATGTGTGCCATGGTCACCAAACACACTCCGTAAGTAACACACGGCATCTGTGTGTACTTGTACTTCACTGGCATTAGAACACACATGCAGCTCCTCACCTGTGCCCACTGCCCAAGCCTCGGTAGGCCTTTGCCTGGTCTTGCATACGGTTCAAGCTTTGAGCCACAGACAGGTACTGTTCATAATACTTTATAGCTTCCTCAAAATCTCCCAGAGCCTCATAACAATCTCCCAGATTCCCATATGCTCGTCCCCGATCTAACACGGATTCGTTCCCACTGAGCTGCTGCAGCATGGCCAGCTGTTGTTCAAAGTAGCCAATTGCTTCCTCCATGACATTCATGTTCATCTTGGTAATGCCCATGTTACCGTAGACTTGGGCTTCAATGCTGGGGTCCTTCAACTTCTGCCCCAGCTCCAGCTGTTCTTCATAGCACTTGAAGGCCATGGTGTACTTCGCAAGTGACATATACACTGCAGCAAGGTGACCATGTGCTCTGCATTCACCCGGCATATCCCCTAGCTCCTGGTACACCTCCAGCTCCTGCGTGTGGTAACCTAAAGCCTTGTCGCACTTCTGTATCATCCTGTATGCAGAGCCCAAGGCTGCATAGGCATTAGCTTCCAGCCTCCTGTCTTTAACATGATGGGCTAAGCTCAACTGCTGCTCATAAAATTTTATTGCACCATGTATGTCTCTTTTACAGACAAAAATATCCCCCAAGTTCCCCAGGGCTCGGAATTTGGCCTGGGAATTGTTCAGAGACTGTGCCAGGGACAAGAGGTACTTTTGACACTCCTCTGCTTTGCTGAAGTCCATCAAGGCTTTGAAGGCCAGGCCCAGGTTGCAATAGGCTTTGGCTTGGCTCAGCTTGTCATGCAGATCCTTCGCTAAGGCAAGATCCTGCTCGTAGTACTTAACAGCTTCCTCATAGTTCCCGAGGCAATAATGGGCATAGCCAAGGTTATGGCAAACTTTCCCCTCCCCTTCCATGTCCTGCAGCTCTGAGGACAAGCGCAGGTACTGCTCGTAGTATGGGGCTGCCTGCACGTACTCTCCTCTTGAGCAGTGGAAGTTGCCCAAATTGCTGAGGGCCCGTGCTTCACTCTGGATGTCCCGCAGCTCCCGGGCAATGTTGAGATGATTTTGGTAGTGCTGCAGAGCACGGTCATGGGCACCCAGCGCCTGATAGGCAACTGCCAAGTTCCCATGTGTAGATGCCTGAGAGGCACGGTCATTGACTTCCATGGAGATCTGCAGTTCCTGCCGATGATACTTAACAGCCTGGTCGTACATGCCAAGAGCGTTGTAAGCATTGCCCATGTTGCCATAGGCCCGGCCCTGGGCTGCGTAATCGCTCAGCTCCTGTGCTATGGACAGGTGTGCCTTGTGCAGTCGCAGCGCAGTGTCATAGTCACCTTTCATCTGGTGAATGATTCCTGAAAAACAACAGAAACGAGCTAAACAAACACACTCCCCTGCACTAACTCTCTGCAGCACCCTGTGGACTGGTCCTTTTCCTGCCTCTCCACACCAGGCAGCCCCATCCCTTCCCCACAGCACCAGGCCAGATGTGGCCCTGGCACAGCCCTTCCAAATAAACTGCCTCATTGCTTCTGACAGGCAAATCCCGGGAAAGGTTCTATGTTACACATGAAGCACACATTCGCCACAACAGCTGGACAGTCTGGCCTTATAAAATTGCCTTTTTGTCTCAACAGTGATACCTGATGACTCTGGAGCTCAGACTCAACACCACGAGAAAGGCAGCATTTGCAACTGCTTTTCAATTTCAGTCGAATCATCTTGCACTTGTTATGAGACATGGGAACAGGAGTTCTGAATCTGCTGATGGTACCACCTATGCTTCAATTAAACTGTGGTAATAATGCTCATGGCTACTTTGCAAACACTCATGAACAGGCATGAACAGAGCAGGAGCCACAGAAGGAGGCCCTGAAACTGTTTTCTGACATTAATTGTAAAAACTTCAAGAGAAAATATCTGCCATCTTTGGACAATGCGGTGAGTGCACAAAGACAGCTACAGAAGTTCTCTTGGAGCTGTGAAGAGGCAGCACCAAGAGACTTTAAACTGGGTTCTATTAATAATGTGAAGTGTTGTCTCTCCATTGCAGTGGGAACCGCAGAGGCTGGAAAGCCATGTCTCCAGGTGGAGCCTGGGTGTTTGGAAACACCAGGTGCTTTGCAAAGATTGACAGCCTGAGACTTGTCGTTAAACTCCACATCCTCTTGTTGTGAAGGGCTGATGGCCTGTGCCTTGCCCTCAGTCCATCACCTTTTGCTCACCGTGTCCCAGAACACAGTGTATCTCCCTGCAGAGCCCTGCAGCAGCTGGGCTCCATTACAGTCTGTCTCTGCCCTGCTCAGCACTGGATCGTACACTTAAGGGTGCTTTGCATCTGCATCAGGGAGATGCAAACAGAAAATGTCTGTTGCTTCAGCAAAGAGGCCAACCCTAACATTCTGGCCTGGAAACACACATTTAGATACATTTTTTTGCCTGTCAGCATGGCTATTTTGATGAGGTTTTGTTTTGCATGTGGATTAGATGAAACAGACAATTAAGATGCCTTACCATTTTTAATTGGTACTGGATGCATTTTAAACAACAGTAATAGTCTCAACAAGAACTGCATGTTCTCTTTCTCCAGTATAACTTAACTCTGACAGAGAAGGCAAAAAATACGGCCAAATAACAGCTGAAACGTGAGACCCTGCACTCAGATGCTAGAACTATTCTAACACAAAGCGGGGAGTGGCTGAGTCAGCATACCAATGGAAAATTATATTTAGGCTTAAATCCAACATAGAAGAACATTCTCTGCTGCACCAAAACTCTCTTTTTTATGCAAAAATGTCTGAAATTATATGATGAAAGCATCATTAAATCCAAAGATGCTGTCAAGATTAATAATGACATTAAGATGAATTTTCTGGTCCCAACTTGACTGAGTTTGAGCCAGTGAAAATTTAAACTGCATGCAGGTACCATGAAGGTTGAGGAATAAGAGCAAGTTGCTTCCTTTTGCAGCAACACTCATTTCGTTCCGGGATGAGGCAAAGAAAATCCAGCAAGTAGCAGCACCAGGAGTGACAGCACTGACAATGAACTGCTCAGCCTGGCTCATCTCAACATTTCTGTACCAGTTTGCTAGGTTTTCTTCTTCTTAAGTTGAGTAGCACAGAGACAGACTACACTGAACATACAGGCACAGGCTCTTGCTTCCAGCAAACCAGCTGTGGCCTGCCCAGTGGCAAAGGGCTCACAGGAACAGGACAAGAAGACATGGAACACCCAAGATGGCTCACCAGCATGCTCGTGCAGGGAACTAAAACACAACTAAACTGCCATTTTCCCAGACTGCATTTCCTCAGTTTCTATGATTTGCTCAGAAAGAACTGGGGCAATTCACCAGGAAGAGCAAGCGCTTCGGACACGAGGTGCATGAAAGTGCCTCTGGTCTCTGGAGGTTTGTCAGTGCTGCTCAGGGCACATCCACTCTAGTTTACAGGTGCTCACAGCCAAACATGTCATGCCATCGCCCAAGAAGTGCACCACCAAAACAGCCTGCCCACACTGCTCAGCCTCCTCTGGAAAACAATCACAGTAAGTTAACCTTCACAGCAAGAGGAGCTTTCCCTTAGTCCTGACTGAGCTGGGAAGCCAGTGTGTTCCCAAGCACAGCCAAGGACAGCGTTCCATCACCCCACCAAGGACCCAGCATTTTCATCTCGCCCTGTCCCTGCCTGGACAACCCAAGGTCCTGTGCCACTATCCCTGGCACAGACTACTGCATCTCCCATGTCTCTGCATTCCCCCAAGACAGGCCCCATGCTGAAGCAGAGATGGAGGATGTAGTTTATGCTTTGCTGTTCATGCAAGGCCTCCTCTCCCAGCCCTGCTGCCTGTTGTGTGCTGTCACACTAACAGAAACCTTATCAATGTTCACTGCTAAGTTGCCCACAAGAAGTTTCACCCTACAAATCTATTTTGCCTCACTAATCTGTCCCAATTTGTGTAAAAGGGGAGATTTGCAACACTAAATAAAAAGCTGGGACTCTTTTGTTTTACCCAGTTCCCCTTATCTTCTTATTCAGCTCCTGAAAACTCAGCTACTAAGAGAAATTAAATAATTCATCAAGCTCTTTTCAATTACCTGCTGTTGATAACATCACAGTACAATTAGCATCTACAAATGAGAGTGCCAACCGCCAGGCAGAAACAGGAGCTAATTTAGTGCATGGGGCAGCCTGCAAGAGCTGAGATTCAGGGACTGCCAGCAAACACTTACTTTGTTATCCCAGCACCAGCCCTACTCTGCCATTCCCAGCCAGCTGAGAACACATCCTGAACGACAGCTGGAACATGAGCAGCACAACTGCCACAGCCATGGCAGAGATGGATGGAAATGTATTCTTGGTCGCTCGCACATCTGGCATTGTGAAGCAACAGCAGGAATGAGCTTCACTGGGATGTAACTCAGTCCCTCCCAGCCTGCCAGCAGCATGCCAGTGCCGCTCCTTAAGAGAACATAGGACTGCTACACTCTAGTATTTAAATATGTACATTCTGAAAGCAAACGCAGGATTTCACCCATATGTCTCCCAACTTACAAGGCAGCAACGTATCGAGACATCCAGCTGACAAGCTCCCAGAGAAAAGGCCAGGTAACAAACGATGTCACTTCTTGCATCAGTGCAAGAATTACATTTATTTCTGGCTCCTGCAGAGCTCCTCGAATGCATTTTGTCCTTTCATTTCCCTTTTGCTACGACTTTGTGCTTTCTAGTGCCTTTCTGAGGAATTTAATCATTGAACATGGAATACATTACAGCAGCACACAATCAGCCAAGGGCCTCTTCAACTTATTAAGACAGTCTGGTGAAACTGGGGTGACTAAGAAGACAGCACACAGCAGACCTCCTGCATCCTGGAAGCAGCTCTGATAGTCTCAGCATTCCCTGACAAATTCTGCTCCATGTCAGGACCTTACCTAGATTGGAGGAGGCTCTGCCTTCAGCAGCTCGGTCCTGCAGGCTCTCAGCAATGTGCAACTGCTCTTCGTGGTACTGCTTAGCCCTCTCCAGGTCCTGCATACATCTAGCCGCATGGCCCAGGCCAGCATAAGCACGCATCTCAATGGCCTTCTCAGCCAGCTCCTGGGCCAACTCCAACACATAGTTGTGGTAGGACATGGCCTTATCAAAGTTCCTGTGATAGTGGTAAGCACTGCCCAGGTTGCTGTAGGCTCGAGCTTCCTCCCGCTTGTTCCCCAGCTCCTTGGCGATCCTCAGATGTTGTTCATGGCACTGCACTGCATTTTCAAAATCCCCCATTGCAATGTACACTGCTCCCATGTTGCCCAGCTCCCGTGCCTCAGAGAGCTCGTCTTTGGACTGCTTGGCAAGGAGGACACACTGCTTGTGGCTGGCCAGCGCGTTTGGGTAGTCCCCGATGGCTGTGTACACGTGGCCCAGACTGCTCAGTGCTGAGGACGCTGCCTGCAGGGGTAAGAGAGGCAACATAAGTACAAGCGTTCATGGAAACAAGTTAGATGGCCCCAGTCCTAGAAATCAAAACCACAAGAAGCCATACTGAAGAAAGAATGTGGCTACCAGCTAAAAAAACCTGCTCTCTGCAGTTCTAAACCCCTCAGGGCAGCTAAGGTGCAATCACTTAAGGGAGAATGGCTGACTTGACATGTTTAGTGGTGATGTAAGAAAAGAAGCGCTCATTTAAAACCACAAGCTTCTCTGTGATGGTGACACCGAAGAGTGACTCATGCCCTGGTCAAAGTTAATCCTGAAGACTAAGCCAGCAAATCACAAAATTGTATCTTACAGGTCCCAGACCAGCTCTTTGTGCAGACAGAGAAAACTCCAACTCCTACAGCAGCATGTTGACCTGTGCCAATCCTTGCTACTCTTTTTCATAACCTGGAGACCCCCTCACTCCAAACTCCATACAGGTGGGAAAGCTTTCACTGAGGTAGGCCTCCTGGAGACCCAGAGAGTGCTGCTCCTGGAGCTGCAGGTCTTGCACGAGTTTTCTGCTTCATTTCTTTTACTGCAGCCAGGTCCAGGCCTCAGCAGCATGCTGAGGTTTGCAGTCACTATGAGTGGAAAGTAAAACCAGAAGACTGCGTTTTTTTCAGCTAAAATCCATGTGCTGTGGAGGTCAAATGGGGACATTTAAAGGAGATCCTCAGGAAGTATTACATTTTCCTCTTGAGTCACAAGTCCAAACAAAACAAAGCATATGGCCTTTTAGCGCATTCCCAAATTTCCTGCACTGGTCAGATTTCCCTTTGTTCTGCTTAATCCTATCACATTTGAACCAGACTAACCTGTATGAATCCAATCAAACTGACTCTAGAAAACCTGCTAAAGACAGAGAGAGAAAGGCAAAAAACTTATACCCTCTGACACAAATCCAAATGCTGATGGTCAGGCACTAAGGCTGATCACATCACTGAACTCATCCTCTCAGCCATGCAGGTGATTCAGTCTGAGCTGTAAGGCAGCACTAGTGCCCTGGAGGACCCACAGTTCCCAAATGAACTCATCTGACAAGTGTTCTCCCAGCAGCTGGCACACGGCCTTTATCCAGGGTGCAAGGGAGAGTCTGCCCCAGAACCCTAATGAAGCGAGACTGCCGTGTGCACTGAGAGGCTGCAGTCAGTGAGGCAGAGCACGGCATTACACTTTTAATGAGGTTTTTGATGCACACCCACATCCAAGGTCAGATTTTCAAATCTCACTGGTTAATCAGAGGCCCCTCAAAGACTGCTTGAAACATGAGTGTTCATGGAAACAATATGAACTGAGAAGTGTACGCCTGTAACTTTGGATGCCCAAAAACAGAGCTGAACATCTGGGCCAGACACAAACTGAACTTTAGTGAACTGAACAACGCTGCAAGTGCCCAGGAAGATACTCTGCAGACTGAGTCAAATCTCTTCACAAGTTCTCATTAAGCTGAAATCACAATACATGCAGAACCTGAGACTTTAAGGGCAATGGGGTAAAAATAAAGCCTCTGTCCAATAGTACAGAATAGCAAGGCCCTCCTCAACATGTTACTTCTGGAACTTCAGTCAGATGTGATAAAGCCACAAGAAATAAGGTAAATTCTCCTTACTCCTTCCTGCTCATATTGCTATAGGCAGCAAATAACCCACTTCTGGCAGACAACTATGTAAACAAAGTATTTTGAAGCAGTGGCTTCATAACAGAAGAGGAAAAGGGCCAGAAAAAAAGCAGAAAGCAAGTAACTTCTCTGCTGGTTTTCTGCAGAGCTCTGACACTGCAGCAAACACTACTTTCCTCCTTTTGCCTTCACAGACTGTCTCTGACGTCTTGGTCAACATTTTCATGCATGACAGACTGCTTTAGCCTGAAGACTCTTTCCAGTTCTCATCTGTGAGGTATTTACATCCTGTCCTCATTTTCCAGATTGTTTGCAAACATAACGAAGCAACCGCAGTCATAAGATTTTCTGATTTTTCCTGTCTGAAAAATGTGGCAGCCACAGGGCCAGACCACCTCTTCATACAGCCAAGAGTCACACATATCCCATGGGCAGGGACACTTGCAGTGGGCTCCCTCAAGCTGCAGCTCATGAATGGATGGGATTCCCCACACTCCATCTGAGACTGATGATAAGGAGCACAACTGAGGACACAAGCGACCAGCTAAGGATCACTTCAGGATTTACAGTGAGAAAGAGACCAATTTTACCCTACAAGAAATTCTGTTTTACAACACCTGAGAGCCACTTGGATGCAGTGGAAAAGGCCAACTGCTATGCATGTGAACCCACACAAAGCTAAATTCTGCAGAGAACAGGACAGTGACCAACCAGCCCATGCCACAGGACATACAAGGCCTTTTACTGGGCTTCAGTGAGCTGGTGTCTCCTGAAGTCTTCCAGGATGGCCTGAGCCGTGCAAACCCAAGAGAAGGCACAGCATGGTGTAATGCCATGTCACTGAAGCCAGGCAGCTCAGGTATGGCTGCAGGGACTAAATCAGTGATAATGAACAGCCTTTTCCTCACCTTCTACACCAGACTGAACAGGTATGGGACAGGGAGGCTCACCACCCTCTCTGGAAGCAAAGGAGCAGGGTTTCTGGCTGCTGTACTGTCCTCAGAGCCCTTCTTTAGTGGGCTATGCTCTTTTCCAGGTGTTCTCCTGGTTTTCTCCACTACAGGCTCCACAGGTTCTACTTTAGGAAGAATGAAGATGGAATCACTCCTGAAGGACAGCTGTGCCACTTCCATCTCAGACTGTGTTCCAGTCTTTTTCTTATCTAACTCAGCAGAACAATAAAAAAACCAAACCACATTTTGTTGCCCCAAACCGTAATTCACAGAAGTTCAGGGAAAAGGCTGAATATCATTACAGGTCTGCTATCAACTCAGTTGTGGCCTGACAGACAAAGCAGGGCAGGAGGGACACCTGGAAAGCATTTCCCCTGCACTTCAGGAAGGGGCAGAAAAACTTGGCTTTACAGAATTTACAGATTTTATTAGAAAGGAATGATCTATCTTTCCTTCTTTGTATCTCCTCCTGCAAACAACAAGGTGAAATTTGATCTTGGACTTGCACAGCAAGGAGCTGCAGTTTACTGAATGTAGGAGATTTATGCCAAGTTTCATTGCTTTGAAGGGGACTGGGAAAAACTATCAGAACTGCAAACCTAAATAACCACCAGTGGCTGAGCTGCTTACAAAGTATGTTCAGACAGTTGCAGAATCTGCAAATTCCCAACTGAACCCAGCCAGGGATTATGTCTGTCCCTGTAACCATATTCCCAAATGCTCCTCCTCCAGAGATGCACAGTGACTGGTGATCCCTGCCAGCTCCATGGCAATGCCCTCTGCAGCAGGAAGCAGAGGACCCAGCCAGCTTCTGGAGTCTCCTGGGCTGTGAGCCCATGGTTTCTCTTTACAATAGGAATTCCTGCATTCTGATGTTTCTCTTGCCACACAAGAACCTTCATAGATATGCCAGAGCAAGCTGACACAGAAAATCCATCAAAGTCTGCTTAATAAACACCTTTCCCTATGTCACTTAACCACCCAGTTCTAATTATTATCCTCATCATGCCTTCTACTGCCAATTGTCAGCATTTCTGAACAAAATCTGCTGAAGATGCAAACATGAACTCTGCCTCACATCTGCAATCATTTTAAAAAGCACCTTGAGACAGTAAAACCTGGCTCATCAGTTACTGAGCATACCTGCCCATTGCAGAGAACTCCCAGAGCCACGTATGTTCACACTGGTGTCCAGGGGCAGCAGCCAGCAGCCCCAGACACAAAGGGTGAGTAACAGGAGGGCGCTGAGCCCCAGCAGGTCTACACCTATTCCTCCCACAAACAGCTGCTTCTAGAGGGAGGTGGGGGGAAATCCCTTTAAAACTGGGCCAGGGACGACTGCTGCAAGCTGTTGGGCATCGTAAGTCAACCCAGGAGCAAGATGGCACTGACACAGTCTGTCAGTCTGTCCTCTGCTCTCTGCCCTTCCCTCAGCCACAATCCTGAGAAAAGGGGCAGCAGGAAACACCCCTGAGGCACTCTGCTGCATCTTCATCCCAGCCCTAGGGAGAGTTCAGGGGCACAGACAAAACTTCCTCACCCAGCAGCTTCTGTTTACTCCTGCCTGGTGAAGAGGGATGCTGCATCCTAAGGAAAGGCCCAGGTTCAGCTCCAAATGCGCCCACCAGCCAACATGCAGGAGCTGCCAGTGTCCAGTGGCTTTCTGGCAGCAGCATCCTGCCCAAAAGCTCTGCGCTGGCAGCACACTTTCACAAAAGTATTCATTTCATGATGCTTAGTTTATGATCTTGCTGTATTGCCCTGCTATTTCTGAACGGCGGGGCTGTAATCGAAGGCGTCTGAGAGCCCAGGAGAGAAGGGAGCTATTACACTGTGGAGTCCCTGTGGTGTCCATGGCCTCTGCATGGCAGGATTCAAGCACAAGCCGATGTGAGGGTTTAGACACAGGACCTAAGAAAGGCCTCCATAGCTTTCCCTTTCCTGTCCAGTTCTGCTCGTCAGTCCTCAGACCTCCAACACTTAAGCAGCATTTCTCTAAATTGAATGCTTTGGAAGGAATAGAGGCCCTTCCAAAAGGTCAGCAGAAAGGGCCACTCCAACCCATCCCAAAAGATAATGCACGACTGGCTCTACCTTGGCACTCTGGCCTTATAGAACTCCTAACACAAGACAGTTCTGCACACTTGAGCAGCAGCTAGTGATGGAAAAAAGGGACATAGGGCACTAGCATTACAGGTATCAAAAGCTTTTACATTTTGATTCCGTTCTTTCCTCTGATCCTGGCATAGCTTGTCAGTTGCATAACCCTGGTCTAAATCACAGCTTGTGATGTGGCATCAACACACACTACATGAATTACCTGATGGCTTCCAGAAGATCAGCTTAGCTGGTGCCAAAAACAAAGCAGTTGATTAAAAAATTGAGTACAGACATTAACACTCTGCACCTCCATTATGTGCAGGCCTCAGACCACTCTGAGGAGAAACAGGCTGCAAGTTTCTGCTGCTCATCAGAACCAGCTTCTGTGGCAGGCAAAAGACAATGAGCTAAAACAATGTGATGCAGTCTTCCTTACTAATACCAGCTGTCACACCTCCTCTGACACATCCCACTACTTTAGGGAACCTCTCTTTGTTTAACTACCAGCCCTTTCAAGGGCACTAAGTAGCGACTGGAAAAAAGAGCAGCAGCCCAAACTACAAAAATGTGATTTCATCCGCACCGGAACTGCCAGACAGTGTGTGCTGATGTTTCAATCACAGAGAGCATGGAACGCAACACAAGACCACGAGGCTGCTGCTGGTGTAGGACAGGGCTGTGACTCTTTACCCATGCATCATCAAGCAGCAGGGAAGTAAAGACAACGTTTCACTCCACTGCAGCCACATTGGCCTAGAGTGGACCCTCCTGTCCCTGTTCAGAGGTATCAGCCCCTGTGCAGGCAGAAGTTCCTCACTGCAGGACAGGAGTGAGTAACCTCCAACAGGCTGCAACTCACTCTGAATGAGCAAGGAAAAGACAAGCCTGTACCTAGGGGCCCCACCAGCCCAGGAGAGTTTTATTTCCAACTCTGCATGAATTGAGTGGGTCTTAGTCGGAGCTAGTGTGAATAGACATACACAAAGGTCAGTTCTCAGAGAATTAGCTCATCTGAATTTCTTGACCAGCCACTACATCTGGTCAAAAAATCGCTTACCAGAGATGGCTGTTTCATGTGCCCTTCACAGTATTTCCTAAGAACCAGTCTTCTGCCTCGTCTGCACAGACCAAACCCACATGTGTGTTCAACACTCCAAGGTCTCTGTTGGAGACACTACAGGATGCCAAATCCCAGCTACACCTGCTCCATGCTCTCTCTGAGCACAAGTATCACAGAACAGCCCAAATTTCTCCCCACACTGGCTGCAAGAGCAGATGGCACACCCAGACACATGGCCTGTGCTCAGCACGATACAGTGCTTGTAACAGGAGCTGCCCAGATTCTTTATGCCAGGAAAGAAAAACATTTAAAATATTGAGCCCCTGTGAACAGCTCAGATGATTCACTGCTCAATTGACAGCTCCGCTCCTCCAGGCCTGTGTGGGGCAGGACAGATCTCAATGCTCCAGACAGACCCTCTGCAACCTTCTCCTCGGTTTATGAGCAGCACAACACAGCAGAAGCCCCTGGTACAAACATTTGCAGCCTCAGAACCTGACAGTCTCTCCAAAGACAGCAGTAACCCACACAAAGGAGCACTTTTTACCTTCTCTCCCAATTTTCTGTATAGTCGGAGGTAAAACAATTACCTCATTAAAGTTGCACACCAAATTCCCTTCTGGTGGAATTCACATCAGCCATATTGCAACTTTATAACATTTGCATTATAAAAATGTCTGCAAAGGAGGCCAAGAAAAACAGCTTTTTGTTCAGAGGAAGCTCTGTGGTCAAGATGATGTCATCAGAAAGCGCCAAATTAATTTCCTGTGGTTACATCCTACAGGAAATCCAAGAAGCTCAGCTTTCTTGCTAAACCAAGTAGTCATTTGTTGTCAATAACTGTTAATTATGTGCCCAGATGTGTCATGAACTAAGAACTATCATGATTAGCCCTCATTCCCTGAACTCCCCTCAGATGGCCTGGCGGGATCTGTTTCGATCAGTGGCCTGAAGTCAGAGAAACGCTCCAGCCTGGGGCTCTAGGGATGCTGTGCTTGCACCAGCTCAGCAACTACCCTGCTGGTCCTCCATCCCCACAGCAGGGGATCTGCTGCTGCAGAAACCCCATGGAAGAGCAGCAGCCATGCAAGTTACCCTGCTAGCAGCAACAGGGACCCCGACCACGAAAACTGTAAAAACAATGACGAGGAACAGCTTTTCTGCTCTGCATGAACATTAACAAGGAAATCAGGAGTGATTCAGGAGGTTTTCCAGCCGGTAAAACAATCAAGAAAATGTCTAACAGCTCCCTCCCCTGTGCCACAGTCCTTCCACAACCTACTGAAAGATGCATTTCTCCAAGGCTTACTTGATATTTAACTTATCAAATAATAGTTCAGTAAAGCACTCAACAAATTCAAGTGGATTTTTTCCATGACTTACCAGTGGGAAACTGATCTTCCTCAGTTTTTAGATCTCCCCCAAAACTACTTGTGCTTACATGAATTCTCACCTGCCCTGCTGCGTCTAGCCCCTCCCTGCATCTGCCTTGTGACCACCACTCTCTCTTCCCACTCACAGTAGAGGGGAATCCCTGAAGGGAGGGATAGGTTTTGTACCTGCAACATGCACTAAAATACGGTTCTGTCCCTACAGTGAACTTCTGGTAGAAATCCCTTGGGACAGCCTGCTTGGTCTATGCAGCCCACTTCCCTGCACTGGCAGGGTGCCCAGCATAATGCCTCAGGAGCTGAATGGCAAATGGTCAAGGTAAAGGAGATCCAGTCCAGGCAATGCCTACACTCTACACTACAATGTGTGTTAAGGTTTGCACAGGTTCTTTTTCCTTTCACTGCTATTTACACAAAGCTATTTTATGCAAACAATGGGGACAGGGATCTTGCTTGTTTTCTGTCCGGAACAAGTACAACTTAGGATGCAGCCTAACACAGTCTGGATGAGCAGTACCTGTATCATGCACTGAGGACAGCAAGGGCTCCACCACAGCCATGTGGGACCTGACACCACCCAGCAGCAGCTTCTACCCCAGGTGCCCAGAGCCCCAATGCTGCAGGAACATGGAGAGAAAGGGAGAGGGAGGTAAAAGGATCTGCTCAGAGCTCTGAAGACTAGAGATGGGGGAAGCAAAAAGACAAACCAAACATAATGCCCCTTGCACTCACACACTGTATCTACTGGCACAAAGACTTTCCTTAACAAAAGGCAAGTGAACATCTTGGGAGAGAAATCATGTAGCTTCCAAATTCTTTGAGTAAAACAGGGAAGACAGACACGGCTTTTCGAGATGTTAGTATTTGACTGGAAAACCACGCAGTGCTGACTCCCAGCTCAGACTATTTAATAAGCTTCCTACCTCTCTGTCTTTGAGCTTCATGGCAAGCACCAGCTGATGTCTGTGGTTAGTAAGGGCCTCCCGGTAATTTCCTTTCGAGAAGAATGCAGAGCCCAGATTACCATAAGCTCGGCATTCTCCTGTCTGGTCACCTGTATCACATGCAAACAAAACACAGGTTAGCTAACACAGCTAATAATGCTGGAGACATCCAGTAAGAACACTGGAACTTATACAAGTGATGATCCGTGTGTGACAAACAGCATCAGAACAGTTTTGTACATAGCCAAACCCTCCTTTTTGCTGGCCTTCAGAAACTTCTACAATGGCCACCGATCCTATTTTTAGAATTATTTTACCTTCTTTTTTAGCCTAAACTTGGCAATTTTCCATGCCTCCCCAATTATTCTTTGCTAGACATTGTGAAGGTCAGTCAATGGCCCAGGAACAAGAACAGAGCATGCCAGCTTTCTCTAGAAAGCAATTCAGCAACACAGCTCAGCTCAGATGTACAAACAACATCTATGACCATTTTCATGAGAGCAGTCCTACCGCCCTCAGTGAGTGCTCCTGGCTTGAGCCTTTGGGCACTGTCCTTCACCTGTGCAGGATCAGGCCTTTGTCTCTCACCTGTCTGCTCTCCTGCAGCACCCTGAGAAGCTGAATACTCTCACTGTTGTGCAGGATACACCATACTCAAGAGGGATTTTTGAATTTATTTTTTGAACACGCTTTGTTCATCGTCTCATTCGTGTTTTGTTCCTTCCCTGGCTACTGCCCCAGAATCTCAGATTGAGTACCTCTGCCCACTGAATTCTTGGAAAAACAGGTGGCTTCAATTTAAGACTTCATTTTGTAAAGTTATGAGCACAAGTCTACACAGGGAGTAAGAGCAGCTCCCACATACCTGGTACCAGATAATTCGAAGACCCTGTAAAGCCCTAGAACATTCATTGATCGTCTGCCCCATCACACAGGCAGGCAAACCGGGCTGCAAAACCTGCACTCTGCACATTTCAGAAGTTTCAGACTGGATTTAGCTGCTTGTGAAACCCCACAGAAACTTGAGTATTCCAGACAGATGCTGATCATTAATTCAGCCCTTGATTTGTTCCACCTGTCCCAACCAAGCACTCAAGGAGTGAAAGGAGAATCCTTACCTAAACTCTTGGCTACATCCAAGTCCTGCTGCATGTATCCAGTGCTTTTCTCTGTGTTCCCAAGGGACCAGTATGCACTGCTCAGTGCAGAGAACACTGATCCCCGCAGCTTCAGGCTGCAAGTGCCAATCTTCAGGGCAGCCTCTAGCACCACCACAGAGGCCCCATGGTGGCCCGCAGTCAGGAGCTCCTGGCCGATCACAGACACCACAACAAAGGGGCTCTTGTCCAGCTTCATCTTCTGCAGTTGTTGGTAGGTGGGCTCCAGGGACTCTGAAGAACAAAACCAAAGTTACTCGACAAACCAAGTTATTTGTATCAGGAATCACCTTCACAATTCATCTTGATTTTCTTATAAGCAAATGATACATGAATTAAGGGCCATACTGCCCAAATGCAACTAGAATTTAATACAGGAGCTCAGGGCTCAAAGGTACTAAGATTTGGCACATCGAGACAGAACACCTGGCAAAGCTGCTGTTTGCCTTGCAGAAAGCACTTCAGGAAGGCAGCATGAGCATGTAGCCCCGTCTCATAAGAAATGCTGAAGCCTGGCATAACAGCAAATGGAATACAGAAAACACCTGCGGAATTTTGTGAGAAACTGAAAAAGGGTCACCAGCAGTGTCTCAGAGCGTTGCAGTTTCTGCTCCTTCAGCACAAACTTTCAGCTGAACATCTGTGCCTGTCCAGATACCCAAGAACACAATGTATGCCAAGAGAGGTGACCAAAGCTGCAGAAAGAAGCTGCTCCTTCTTCTGCAGGAGATGGTGCTCCTTCGGAATGACAGCACTGGACGTGCCTGACTGCTTCCACTGGTCTAACTGCAGCAGTGAGCAGAGCTGATGTACAGCTGTGGGGTAGTAGCTCAGAGATCATTCAGCCAAATTTAGGGATGCCCACACAGAACACCACATTACCTGCATTCTAAGCACCAGTCTCAGTGCCTTTGGGTAGCAAATGAAATTACCTTCACAAGGTAACTGCTATATTGGACAGAAATTTGCAGATTAATTCATTTTGGAGGATGGAGAAAAACACTGTAAGAAAGGAAACACCGACAGGGATATTTTATCATTTCAGTGCTTCTCTGCGCCTAAGCCCTGCAGCCCCCAGCACCATCTGCTGAGGATGAGAATTGCCATGTTCCCTCCTGGATAACAGCATTAGGACACTGCAACACAAAGCCTGCAAGATTCTCTCTCTAGGGAGAGGAATCCTGGAAACAGAAACATGAAAGAGAGGCAAAATACTGCACAGCTCATATGGCTTCAAGGTCCCTGTGATTTCAAACACTCCTCAAACAGAAGGGAATTAGCACAAGAGTCTTTTTTCCCTCTGGAACACTGTGTTTTGAGAGACATTAGTGAGACAGAAGAGCTGCTGATGTGCTCTTCTG
The DNA here is from genome assembly GCA_013396755.1 of Sclerurus mexicanus. NCBI lineage: Eukaryota > Metazoa > Chordata > Aves > Passeriformes > Furnariidae > Sclerurus > Sclerurus mexicanus. The sequence continues at coordinate 172,505 of VWZF01000632.1, read as the reverse complement.
GGTTAACGCTACAGCCAAGGCCACAGCAGCACACACCTCTGTCTGCACTGATACTGCAGAAAGGACAAACGAGCAAGGACTCCACAGAACTGCTGTACAAAACCAGTTCATCTCCACTGCCCCTCAAGCTGGCTTATCACCATCTTGCTATCCCACTCAATCAGAAGGATAGTTTTTGTTCCTCCTGCAACTTCAGGCTCTGTTGTCAGCATTCCCCTGCCTCAGCAGAGAAGCCAAATCTTGAAATCTTTCCCTTCAGGCCTTCAGGTTCTCCCATCCTCAGATGTTGTCAGTCACCCATGGACTGAAACTCCTGCCTCGGGGTACCTCAGCAGCAGGTCATCACCCCTGAGAAACACCCCTGTGCTTACCTCGCATGGGAGACTTCATGGCTGCCTCGACCATGCCAACCAGAAGCTGAAGGCTCTTGGGATCCTGCGCCAGTCCTGACGCAAACGCAGCCAGTGCATCTGCATGGCGTCCCAGGTACTGCAGGGCCACGCCCTGTCGGAAGTATGCCTGCAGGAAGAGAGGGAACAGGAATGCCCATCACGCTGGTGGATGCTGGGCTGCACCGTCACACTCTGGCTTCTGGCTACAATCAAACCCACCCAATACTGCAGTCTGGTTTGTGACTGCCACCAGTGTGTACGCCCTCACTTTGATCACATTCTCAACCTTTGCAAGGCTGCTGAACTGTTCTGGACACATGGGCTGGTAATTACTAATAAGGCAAAGCTTTCCCCCTGGACTTGGCCAAATACTTAGTCTTAAATACTTACAACCAGATGCTCATTCTCGAGACTGCCCAGCACTGCCACACTTGCTGGGTGCACTTTAAATACAACACACACACGCATATGCACACACACCTGTATATAGATCCACATACACTTCCTAGACAGAGGCAAGACACTCATAATTCTGAATCTGTTTACAAGAGCATTTCTCTTTGTTTCTTTCTCTCCCAGGAAACTGTTTAGGTGAATGTGCAATACCTTCCAAGTAACCTGTATCTCCTGTCACCATGTATTTCCATTTCTACATCAGCAACATCAACACACAGCTGCAAAGCACTCCCAAACAGAGCTTCCACACCTCCCTACACCTCGATACCAGGAACCTACACACAAACCACTAACTTCAGACACATGCTCTACTCCCACACAGATCAGAGGCAAAGCCTTGGCCCAAAGGGTATCCAGAACTGCCTGGGAACTACTGGGAAAGAGACCACAGAAAATACAATCCAGTATTTGCTCGGAGTACTCAGGTATTTGTAGAGCACACATCTGGACACTGTGTTACAAAAAGGTCTTGATTCTTCAAGCACCTTGGATGCCTGTTATTCAGGTTTTATCTTCATGTCCAGCTAACACCTTTCTGATATAAATTTGGCTGCACTTTGGGTTCATTCAAGCCTATTTCAACAGCACAAATAAAGATGATAAAACATTTTCATTTCTTTAAAAATGCTTTAGGAACCAGTATTGCTCTTTGAGATTGGCTCCCAGTATTGATCTCATGTCTAAGGCCCCACCACTCTCTCTCCATCTGTAATAGCACAGAGAGCAGCACTCAAGACACATTAGGTATACATCTCTGGGAGTCTTTTTACTTAAACAGGACAAATCTCCAATTAAATTTCTAAAATGGCATTTCACTAAAGCGTTCAGGCACTTTTGGAACCCAATCCAGAAAGCAGAGACTAAGGAAAATCAGAATGATGTGAGAAATTTAGAGACATTAATATTTAATCTCTTTCCCATTAGTAAGTCTTGATTGTAGAATCCCTTTTCATGAATTTGATGAAAACAAAATTCTTTTTACTAACCTTCAGTATAAATGTGTTCTTATTGAACGAAATAAGCCACTGTACTGGAAACTCAATTCAATGTTAATTAGATTACGAGCATGCAGCTTTAAATCAAAGAGAATACAAAGAACCAACAACGTGCAGTGGTCGCTAAGCATGAGTCCTCTCAGCAGTGAGCGATTTAAGTCCTTCTTTTTTTTTCTTTTTCTTTTTTTTTCAAAATTACCATTTAATTACTTTCTTTACTGCCTGATGGCAGCGGGAGCTTGACACAGCACGCCTCTGACAGGGACCTTTTCAGCCCACAAGGCCGGTCCAGGACAGCCATGCTTGCCTGATTCAGCTCTCTGGGAGGAGGGCACAGCCACACAGCTGCCAGCACCAAGCTCCGTGTGGTGTGTGGGCATCTTCAGCACCATGTGCTTCTATGGCACATCCCAAACACTGAGAAAGGAGAGTCCCCATCTTCTGAGCCCTGCATGTGGAGGAGATGCACAGGCTCCAGGTGACAGGAGGAGACAAGACAGAGCAAGACCCACAAACAGGCAGTTCAGTTCCGCACATTCTGAATGTCCTTTATGGAAAGGGTTTTTATCTGCTCCCCACATGTATTCCTGGAAGTCCCCCCCGGAAACCAGTTAATTTGAATGCAAACACAATATTCAAAGCCCCAAAGAAAAACCTATTAATCATAACTGAAAAGAAGATTTTGGCCTATTTTTCTCCTGCAAAAAACCCTTCATTCCTTCCTTTCTCCTCCAGTTTCCAGTGTATACAAAAGGCTCTCCACACACTGTGTTCCCTCTGGACCTTTAACAAAATAAATAAAAAGCATTCACATCACCTATTTCCTCCCCAAGAGGCATTCACAAGTTAGTTTAGCTTTGGAATGAAGACGCTATATCAAGGGGAAAAATCTGCAAAGAGGAAATGGTGAGAATCACCCTTTAGAAGAGGAGAGGAAAAGGGAAGGCAGGGAGCCAGCAGCTGCAGCTGAAGGAGTGAACCAAGGAGCAGCTCCTGGTCCCAACACAGACAGAGCCTTCCCATGCTGAGTGAGCTTTAAATTTTAAATCACATTATATGAAGATAGTACAGTGCCCACTCTAGGGTAACAGTCACATTAATTTTCAAGTGATCACAAGTAAGCAAAAATGATCAATTCCTTCTCTGATTAAAGCAAGGAGAGGATAATGTTAAAGACAAGACAGGAACAGCAGGAACAGCAGGAACAGCAGGTGTTTTTTAACCCTGAATATCTGCATCCTCAGTATAATACAAACAGCTGGAACCATCTCTTCCATTTTTTCAGTCTCTGCATCACACTTTACAGGAACAAAGCACTGTGCAAGAAGAAAGGCTCACTCTCAGTTGAAATCTGGCACTAGATGCGTCTCCCTCCATGGGAATGTTTTCTCCTATCCTTGTCTTAGCAGGACAGACACAGCTCTGCTGCTCCCATCTTCAGAGTCACATCATGCCAGGGGTTTCCAGCACCTGCACCCATCCCTGCAGCCTGAGCTCTGCACAGCCCACCCACTGCCCTCAGAAGGACAAGGGAGAGCAGGGATACAGCTCTGCCACCCAGAAGCCTTTCGGCAAGGGAAGAAGGTCAAAGAGTACAAGGCACATGTACCAAGCAGCTGATCTCATCAAATCCCCAATACTACATTGGAGAGGCTGTTAGTGAGCATTCCTGCACACCTACAGAAATCAGAGCCCATGTGTGCCCACACAGCCAGGTGGGCTCCGCCGGTAGCACAACCAGCCGTGCCTCTGCCAGGCTACCGATCTCATGCAGCCAAGGGAAGGAGCGAAGACAGGGGATAATTAGCGCCTTTTATCTCTAATACCTTTGACAGCACTGTTGATGTTCTGGAAGCAAAAATAAGTTATTCTAATTAATTAACCAGCAAAATATATTTGGCACTTGAGACTTTCAAGCCAAGCAGAACACTGCCCCTGTGACAGAGGCTGCTCCCACTGCCGGCCGCAGCAGATTCCAGGGAGGTGAAGCGACATTGCTCCCAGCACGGGACCCCTCCAAAGGGTAACAACTCTTCCCATCTTGTTCAGGTTTTGCCACCTATTTTTGAAGACTTGCCTTTTTTACCCCCTGTTTTTCAGAGCACTCCATGTTTTCACGGCTGGAATATAGTTTTTTAGCGCTTTTCTCTACCCTCAACTTAATTTTACAAAGCTTGCATCAACAAGAGAAGAGCACAGAGGTGGCCCTCCCCCTTAACTAGTGGCCAGGCTGCAGCGGGGTCAGCATCTGCATCTCCAGGCACAGCCCCTCTCTGCAATTCCAAGCACAAGCCCTATTTGGTCTGCTCAATTTACTGACCCGTGTCATTTTTGTATACACTAATATTTTCCATCTGTGTTTATTATAGCCCACTTAATGCAAAAGGAGAACTTCTATCTGTCCTATTAGGAGCTGCCACTGGACTGACAGCTGCAGTGTCCAGGTAATACAAATATAAACACTAGTTTTTTGATCCTCATCATCTGCAATCCCACTTAGATAACTGTCTAGATCCTGAATACTAAATTTTGACATGCAATCTGAAATAGGATTAGAATGCAAATGCTATCATTGAATAGCCAATATCAAGAGTGGTCCTGAAATTTTTATTAACTCTTCTAATATCAATATGCAAGAACTGTTTTAGGCAACAGTAACTGGCTCATAATTAACACGAAACATTCAATGAAGATAAAAATACAGTACAAAGAAAGAACATGTAAGAATACAAATAGGACCTCTAAGTTCTGAAAGATTTTGCTAAATAAAACCAAGCTGAGCAAAGGAAAACAAGACAATTCAATGCTTTTCTCACTGGAACATTTTTTGGACCCAGGATGTAGGCAAATACTCCTGCTGTACTGGTATCTGTGGCAGCCTCTGGTATTCATGCTCATACATTGGATTCATACTGTTTTTCCCAGCAGAATCCACGGCAATAAAGCATTTCGATCCTTAGTGCAACTCATATACAATGCTTGCAAGAGTGGGAGGGAAGCAGCAGCCACGGGAGTTCAGTCCTGTCTTACCACAGGCACTTGTCAGCCTGAAGCGTGAGCTCATGTTTCTGAAATATGATTTAGTACCAGAGTACCAGCATTTTGCTAATAGTAGCCCATACTACAGTCTTTACCAGGCAGGATAGTATATTTTATAAATATTTGACACCAGCTACGACTCGGGGATTAACTGGCACATTGAAGGCCCTTCTGAGACTGCATAGTCACCAGGCTGCTTCAGGACACACCGACAGCCCAGCAGAAATCTGGGAGCCCCATCTCTCTCTGAAGCAGAGGCACCCTTTTAAGGGTCATAGGCGCAGCAGACAGTGTGCATGGCTGATCCTCTTTGCATGCTCCAGCCGAGGTTCTGCCCACAGGGAACATGGCAACACAGACCATGCTGGCTTTGGCATGTCCCTCTGCCACTCAAGGGCTCCTGCATCTCGCCCTGCACATCCCCCCTTTTTTCAGCACAGGCTGACCTGTGCTGCCCTCCTGCCAGGGCTCACCTGGTCCCCCTGCCACCAAACCTCACACCACAGACTCACGGATATGGCGTAATGCCAACCAACATTAACTGGAACAGCATCAGAAGAACTTGGAGCAGAAAATTACTGCCAAACAAACATGAAAAACTTGAAAAAACCCTACTTGGTCTTAGACAAAAGCTTCCATTGTACACAGGGGAGAAAATTCAAACCACCTTCATACTGGTGTCATCTTCGGATCCTGGACAGTCGGCCATCGGGGCAGGAAAGGCAAACACACAGAAAAACCTTTTCCATAATGCTCCCTTGGTTTGCCAGATCAGGAGATGATGTCAGAAACAGCAGGAATAATCTATGATGCATTTAATTGTGCTGTTCTGAGTCTGCAGAACACCTCTTGGGCAGCCAGACTGGCTAACCCTTGTTGCTGCCCATGCCAGTTGGGCCCGTGGCCAACCAGTGCCATGTAAGGGACCAACAGAAGCAAGGGAATGTGGGAACAGCTGCCATAGTTTCTCGAGGCCAAGCGCCAGGTTGAATATGTCCTCTCCCCTTGTAACTGCTTTACAGTCAAATTTGAGAGAAAAATACGGACAAATCTCTGCTGTGGGATTTCAGGAATGTGAGGAGAGGGAAGAATGTGATTTAATTCAGAACACATGCAGCACACGCATAAATACTGCTGCTGGCCACACGAGCTGACCCCCTGCTTTCTCAAAGTTAAGGCTGCACTCCAGGTAACACTTTTCCTTCATAGTCCTATACCTGGCTGGCACCTGAACCCCACTGTCAGCCTGCCCTGAAGAATCAGCACAACAGATTTGTTGCCTCTGCACCCTTGTTTCTTTATCTTCTACCTGCTTCCAAGTTGTCTCTTATAGGTGGAGAAAGATGGAAATTACTACTTGAAAATGGAAATTTCCTCTAAGCTTCATTAAGCCTCTAGAGGAAAACAGGAGGGATGTGTATTTATGTAAAATATCTTGCTTTATTTTATCCAAAAAGCATTTAATCATTAATTGCTCTTCCACTACCTGCCACTGGGATTCTGTGCACAGATCACTTGCCCACCTGAAATAAATGGAATTGAATCAGTAAATAGAGAGTCAAACCACTGGTTACTTAGTTCAAGTTAACAGCTCAGCTTTTCACAGAGCTTATCCTTGTTGTTCCATTCTCACTCACTTCATTCTCCTGAAACAGCAGCTACATCCTGGATCCCTTCTTCAGAGGACATCCTTCTCCTTCCCTAGCAGCATGTGCCAGCAGACAGTCTTCCTGTCTTTATCAGCTACAACTCTTAAGTCTTATTTAATAGCAAGAACCAGCCAGGAATAGAGGGGTTTGTCAGTGGAAAGCAGAACAAGCATCTCGTGTCCAAGGCCAACAGGCGCAACAGTGCAGCATCTGCTACAGTTCCTACGCAAATCAATGGAGACAGTTTGGCACAATTTCTGGCTAAACAACTTCTTTCAGAAATTGCAGAAGAAGAGATAAGATGCCTTTCATCTTGCTCAGAAGTAACAACAATCTTTGCAAGATATTATTAGAGATTTAACAGAAACAGAATTATTCAAAACTTAAAGGGTTAGCTGACAGCTAGCTGTAGGTGGCTTCCCAGGAAAGCCTGGGGCAGAGGCAGGACTGGTTTGACCACCATACTACCTGGTGCGTTGTTTAGTTTCAGCCCAGTACCATCATTTAAACTCTAAATTTAATTCTTTTTTCCAAATCCAGGTACTCTTCCCCTGCCCCAAAGACTGGAAGTACAGCCAGCACAGACCCTCTGCAGACACAGCTCCTGCCTCTTGGCTCACTGTCTTCCAGCGCCCAGCCAGCACAGCCTGCCAAGGACAGAGCTGATGATGGGGGAAAGGGGAAAAATCAAATTTACAAAAGTACTAAACATATACATCTCTTCGGCCAAGGTGAACATGAGAAAAATTCCTCAGCAGGGGCGTCCCATTTAGAAGTTTTGCCAGACCATTACTCTTGTAATGCAAAGGGGAGAAACATCAACACCATGTTTCCTTACAATGCTTCGCCTCCTTTATCACAGATCTCTGAAGCACCCAGTAATTTAGTAGTTGCTATGGAAACTGCTAGTTTTATTGAAGAGCCATGAAAGGGTCAAGAGGTACCATCAAACTGGCCAATTGTAAATTATTTCCCTGCTAAACATCTGCTTTATTTTAGTTGCTCTACCACTTCTTTGTTTTGTTGTTAGAACAGTATTTGGACGGACTCCAGAACAGGTGTCATTCTTTAGTGGGGCTGCAACAGCCAAGTCCAAAAATAGCACTTTTCATGCTCTAATACACTGCAAAATGCTTTATACAGAGGAGCCATACTGAGGGCAGAATACCTAAGGCCTGGGGACTCTTCCTCCTCGCACACATCAGCACTGATCTGAGACAGTAGAAACCAACACAGAGCTGGTTTCCACCGTGATTCCTGGGGGTTTCACACTGCTGTTTGCAGCGGCCACGAGACTAACACCGGACTGATCCACTTATGCCTTCGGAGAAGGGACAAAAGAGCAGCAGCACAACACTCAGCTCCCCTCACAGAGCACCCAGCCCTTCTCAGCTTTGCAACACCAAAACAGGACAATTTCCCTCGCCAGCAAGGGTCTGTGCTTCAGGAACACAGAAAACATTGCATTGCCTGCACCAGACTAACAGAAAACAATGTAATCTACCCTCCTTTGTTCATGACACAGAAAATGACACCTGAGATTCCAAATGCCAGTTAGCAGCTTCCATTACTACAAGTCAGGAGGACAGCAGGAGTACTGGCTGCATTTCCAACTTTGTTATTGGAACTCATTGGATTTGTTTCACTCCCACAAAAGAGCCAAATTCCTTATTAACCCCATTTATTGCATGTGTGTCTATTGTAAACCCAAAAGCATCAGCAAAAACCAGAGTGTGGGAGCAAGGTTTCCTCTGTGGAGGACGTAAGCAGCTCCCCCATGCTGAGGCACTCTCTGCATCTCTTCCACAGACAGAAAGCTGCCCTAGACAGCATCACCTGGAAAACTTTATTCCAACAACTTCTACCTTTAAGTTGCAACTGTACTTAATTCAAATAACTGGAATGGGCAGGAGAGAACATTTTATTACAGAACATACCTGAGTTTAAGAGGCTGCATGCTTTCTAATGACAACCATGCCCAAGTTCTTTGCCCAGGGCAAGCCAGTTAAGGGCGGGCTCTGATCCCTCCCCATGAGTTCCCTCTGTTCTTCATTGGCTGAAACTATCCAAGTAATGACAAAGAAAGCAAAAGCTCTGTGTAGTCAAGTTCTGGTATTTCTCACATAACCTGTGAACTCCATTACTTGTGTAAAGTCCTGGCTTGGAAGAAAATATTCTAGGTTCTGAAGTATTTGGCATGTGTTGGTATGGAGACTCCAGCTCTGATTCAGACTTTCCATCCCCAGGTACCCCAGGAGAAATGAAGACATTTCTCTGTACATCCACAGGAAAATTTCTCCTCCATCAGGCGATGAGTTCATAGCATTAATTTCAGTTCTCTTTTCTAAAATTATCTACTACAGACTAAAACATCCACACACTGGAACAAAGCAGATACCTGAGCACTGCTCCGCTGTGACACACTTGGCAGAAGAGTCTCTCATGATGTTGGGGCTTTGCCTGCTTGCACAGCTCCAGTCTGGACTCCTGAGAAAGTTATCAAGGAAGAACAGACAGAAAGCTGTACAGAAAGTGCAAATCATGCAAATACAGCTACAGAGACACCAAAACCAAAGAGGAATGTTTATGTGTCACAGTTCCTTCCAGCTAAGAGGAACTCACTACACTGGGACTCTGATATAGGCAGGTGCCAGGTGGTAGAAAAGCTTCCCTATGTACAAATATAAGGGGGCATGCTCAGCCAAGAGAGGCCTTGTAGCTCTGGAGGCACAGTTTGGGAACACTGCAGGACAAAGCTGAGCACTGCCCTGCCCCGGGACCACGGCCCAGCCAGAGGACAGTACAGCCCAGTCTACTGGAGCTGCTTGGCAGCAGAATCATCTGGAGCGTTAGTTCTCTCCTGACTAACAGACATGGCAACTGCCTCTACAAAACCAAGCGCATGAGGGTTTCAGTACTGAGGATCTGTTTGTCCTTCTGCAACACAACAGCCCATGATAACAGCTGCTGTGCCTCCAGCACCGCTCCAGCCGAGAGCCCCTCAGCACAGGCAGAACCCTGAGGACAAGGCACGTGCCACCAGCACAGAACTCCTCAGCTGTGTTCCTGAGGACAAACCCTTCCTTAACTGCTTCCTGCAACTTCCTCTTCCACTGGCCTCTCTTTGGGCATTTCCAAGAGAATGTTCTGACAACCAGGTCACTCTGTTCCACTGCGGCATTCATGCAGGATAAACATAGCCACAGTGAAAATTAAAGTGTGTCCCTAGGGAAGGAGGAAGTTCAGAATAATTACAGTTTGCTAAGAAATCTCCAGCAATACAGATGGTCGCAGTCTCTACCCTATCTCTGAACAACACAAATTTGAGCAACCGTGGGCGAGAGGTTTAATACAGTAAGCAGGAAAATCTCCTCCACAAGGTACCAAGAGCAAGCAGGAGAACAAAGAGCAGAAAGCACTGCCTGCAGCTTGACACCAGCCTGCTGCCCTGTCAGGGTGCCGGGAAGGGAACAAGCAGGTTTAGTGAATAATTGAAGACATAGCGAGGAAATCTTAGATTGCCAGAGACATAATACAGTTTTGTAGTTTTCATCACGAAGCCTCTGAATTTCCAAATAAGAAACACTGAATAATTTATCCCTGTGTCAGTACTGGGTCATCAGTTGTTCACTCAAAGCTAACGATGGTCCAGCACGCTTCAAGACGCTTGAATGGGTCTGAACGGACTAATGAGCAGCATCCAGAGGGAAAAGGTGATGAGAACTCAGCCCACTCACCCTTCCCAACACTAAGCTCAGATAAAAGCATGTAGACCCCTCAGGTTATGCAACTGCTTTAGTGCCACTCAGCATCACCTCTGCCTGGTGCTGCTCCTCAGCACAAGAGAGCAGGGAGCTCAGGTGCTGGGCTGGCTTCAGACTGGCATCTGCCACACTGTCACCCCGAGCCAGGCTTGTCCAGCTCAGATCTAGAGGCTCAGCCAGTTTATGGAACCCTGCCAGTAACATCAGCGACAGCATCGGACAAAGAAAAGAAGCCAAAGGACACAGCTCCATTCTTCTACTCTGAAGCACCCTCTCTCATACAGCTAACACCAATACATCCCAGGAAACAGACTTCAAGCTTTTGTTAAATGGGAAGGCAAGTGTATTTGGGGAACAATAAACATGACTGGCAATATAAACTGAGAATGTGCTTCTTTTAATTTGGAGCACTGTCTGCTGTCACATCCCTGAGCCTACCCTGCCCTTGCACGCTGACATGAACCGTGTCCGGCAGCACAAACCCTTCGCAGATCACGGGGCAGGCACAGCCCAGCAGACCTGCAGCCCATGCTGGGTCCCACGGGCACAACTGCGAGAGCACACTCACGCAGGCACTCGGACCAGAATCCCCATTTTGTCACAGCTGCCTGGAGCACAGTGTTTTGCAGCACTGGCTCATGCATATTCTTCTCAGCATCCACAATGCCTAGCAGCAGAACAACTGCTCCTACCCATGCTATCTTGAAGCCCATAGCCACAGCTCTGTGGCACTAAGTATCACTTGCTCACCAGACTAGGTGATGAACACTGCACAGTCTTTGCCCGGCCATTATTCACAACTTGCCAAGTAGTTATGTGCAATCAGATTTTAACAGCTGATTTTAATGGTTTTGTGGGGGGTTTTCCACATTTTTCGCTGGGTAGGCACATGTGCAGCAATTCATACTCAACCTATTTAATCAATAACTGTATGGCAGCAAGGACAAATCACTACATTTCCAAGAGAAATTCCACAACTGTCACACATAACCACCCATGATGGGATCAAAGAGCACAGCTCAATCTGTCTGGGAAATCTGCTTTCCTAGAAATCTGCTTTAGATAATATGTACACACAGGAACCTCACACACAACAAAGTTTGAAGCATTTAAGTCAGTTCTCAACCACCAAAGGCTTACCCACATATTAACACCCTGAAGCAGTGCTCATCAATACTGACTGACCTGGTGGCATGAGTAATTACCTCCTAGTTCACCCTTTAAATGACAGAGGAATCCTTCCCAGCTGAGCTATTCCCATGAGCATCGTGCTGGGAAGAGCAGCATTCAAAAGCCGAGCTGTGTGCCTGTCTGTAGCTTTCCCTGAGGAAAAGGCAAGCAGCCATCAAGGAATTCCCCTTTCTGCCTATACTGACAAGAGTCCTGTATCAGATCACTTGAGAGAAAAATAAAAAAGTAACATAACTACACTTGCATGTCTTCTTTTGGCTTTCATGATAATAGATGTTTTCTATTGATTCTCTTAGAAATCTCTATCATTTAAATTAGAAAGTCTAGAGTAAATTGCAGTGAATTTCCTGAGGTATTAGTTATGCCCGTTCATTTCCAAGATACAACAAACTTTTCCCTCTGAGACCTCCTGGTCTGCTCTGCTAACCGATCATCACTGATTCTACACCGTATTTCAGGAGAAGCTCCTTTTCTTTCTCCAAACATGACGCCTTCAGAATGCTCCCTCGGACCCTGCAGACCACTCAGCTCTGCCATTCAGTGCAGAAGGGCTGTGCCAGACCCTCAGGTCATACTGCAGAGCATTCCCACTCCTATGCAAGACTGGCTCATGCAACTGGGTGAGTCATACAGAGCTCTGCTCCTGTCACTGCTGTGAGCTCTGGCTCCCAGGCATGAGCTGTGTGCAGGATCTGGCCAACAACATTCAACAATTACTTTATTCATGATCATCGAGATAGGTGTGACAATGCTGCAGAAAACATAAAGCACCCAAATACCTACAGTTGGAGTGGAATTAGAAGTCACTGTTTGTGAGGAGAAGCCAGAACGCTTGACCGTGGGGAATGTCTATCCTGAACGGTCCCGACCACAGCCTGGACCACTCTGCTCAAAGGCTCTTGAATGCCGTCACTAATACAGTGGGACTGTGTCCTGGTGATTGTCGGTAACTCGATACAGAGAGTTAAAAATGCCTGGGTGCTAAAAAGGCAGGAGAAATGTTTTAAAAGGGAAAGTGAGAATTAAAAGTCTGGAAAGAACTGGTCACTTAAATGACAATGTGTCAGACAAAGGCAAAAGACAAGGAATGAAGAAATCAAATTCACTTACACATGTGTGCATTCACGCATATGCAATGGAAAAAACACAGTCAGCCCCAGATCCATCATGCTAATATCATATGAACATCGGAAAGCACAGCTCTGAGTTTGTGTGTGTCCGGCAGGATAGAAACAGAGACCAAAAGAAAGGTACAACTGCCACAACTGCACCAGCATTACCATGCCCCTGCACTGTCCTGCAGCAGCTTTTTCTGCAGATCAGTTAAGCAGTCTTTCATTTAATTCTTGAATAATATGGTGAAAAAAACCCTCGGCATCCTTTATGTCTTTGTTAACACTTCAGTAAATAATTCCAAGTTTTTCTCTCATTACATGGCAATCTTTCAAGATATCCGTTCTTTCTCATCACATATCATCAAATGCACTTCCAATCAGGGTGCCACAGGTCATAAAGGACATCACTGTACAAGATCACAAGCACCAGACTGGGTCAGACAAAAAGTCCCTGCAGACCTGCAGGTGATTCTGGTCACAGCCAGTCTGGATCCCATGGGAGCAGCAGGGCAGGCATGCAGTGACTGTCCTCAAAACCTTTCCCCACACTCCCACCTATTTGTGACTCTGTACAACCTGGAAATGAGAACATGCCCTACTTTATTCCTTTCATGTTTTTGAACCCATAATGTCTTATGTTTCCTCTGTGGCACGGCAGCCCACACTTGCATGCTACCATGCCTGTTGGAGGTGAAGGACGTATCAATGCTGTCAAGGAACACAAGGGAGACTGGAAACAAGAATTTCTCTGAGACAAGAGGTGCCTCACATGAAGGCGCAGCAAGTCCCATCAGGCACCCAGATCTCACAAGTGGGGACTCAGAGCCCAGGCAGTGTAAGCACAGGCCATGCCCTGCGATGTGCTCCCTTGACAGCAGTGCTGGGCCTTGCAGACAACTGGCTCAAGGGGATCCTGGCCAAGTCACTTCTCTCTGTGCTGCAGCTGCACAGACCTGCAGAGCGGAACACCTCCTTTCTTTGCATGGAATGCAAGACCCATGTGTGAGGAAATGCTCCAAGTGCTGTTAGGCAGGACACAGGAGCCTCACCACAGCCCACGGCTTTGAGTGGGAGAGTCCTGCAAAGTTCCATTCTTCGTTTAACCAGACAACAAATAGGTGAAAGTTAAAAACTCTTCTCTTGAAAAATGAAAGAACTAGGAAGTGACTTTTTCTGGGAACAAACTGCTTCCACGGCAGCATGACAGAGGTTATTTTGAACTTTACTACTCGACTGGATTCAGCTGTAAGTAATTAAATTTAGTCACAGAAGTCTGATCTATAAATGGAACCTACAAAAGCAATTACCAGAGCTTCCACTGAATCAGGAAGCAACGGCAGCTCTGTCTGATGTCAACTGAAAGGAACATTATTTATACTGCACAAGAAGTCACAGTAACACAGTCCCCTTGCAGAGATTTGCTCTGAAAATTACAGTTTTCAGTGAACAGAGTAACGAGTTACAAATTCCAGCCATGCTCCCTGTTCCTTTCACTTTAACAGCCTCACAGGTAAAAAAGACAATCATATCACACAATTTGAAGGGACTATTTAGCGCCTGTTCTGTCCTCAGAAACCAGACAAAGGAAGAGTTAATTAAACATGCAAGAGACGGGGTGACTAAGAACCAAGATTTTTTAAAAAATAGATTTTAATACCTTATTTTGGTTTGTTTAGAAGTTAGACTATGCAGAATCTGAGGGACCTGTGAACACAGTGGGTCTCTCTCAGCCCAGTCCCTGAGCACACACATTTTCACTCCTCAAACCACCGCTGTACAACTGGATTGATCAGGCAAAGCTTGCGGAATTGTACATTCCTGAATAAACTGCTGGAGAAGTGCAGCCTGACAAAGTTTGCCAAGGGCACCAAACTGAGTGCAGAAGTGGACACTAGGGAAGGGAGAGCCACCCTGCCCATAACTATAAATAAATAAACTCTGGCATTTCCTATTATGCTGTTTGACGCAGCAGCCTTCAGGTTTTACACACTCAGTTTGTTTTCAACTCCCCTCTATCAATCCTTCCAGCCTTTTACTCTTTGGAGTCAGACATTAGGCACGTAATGCTGTAGCATACCCGGCATGGACTGTGGAATCAGAGCTGACCAAGTAACAAAACAGGATGTTCCTTTGACATAATATAAACAAATTTTTGCTTGCTGTCTCTTCCTCACAGAGGAAACTCCAGGCTTCAGTGTGCATTATGTACATCACACAGATGAACAAAAAACCAGAGAGAAACGGCAGTGATTTCTGCTGTCCAGAAGATGTCAGGACGCGATCCTTGTGCGGGCACTCACCTGGGGGCAGAGCGCTCACACTGCCGTCAGCAAGCGCTTGTGCTTTCTGGTCTGTGAGCTGGAGAAAACCTGAACCACCACCACTGCATAGCACCCAGCCAAACTAACAGAAGCCGTGTTTCTGACGGGCTTCTCTTCAGTAGTGACTGAAGCAGGACACAGCCCAGCGCACCAGTGCCACCAGTGCACACAGCGCCAGGTGCCTCCTGTCCCACACAGTGCAGGGACAGCCAGGCCAGACCCCGCCGTCCACTCAAACAACAGAGTCCACAATCAGAAAACAAGTCAAACATACATCAGTAGATCAGGAAATGCTCTAACAGTCTTTTCAGGAAAACTACTCTGAGCCTGAAACCTGCCTAGGGCAAACCTTTCTGAGGACCATCTTGGTATTTATATTCTGACCTTGCGCTACAAATCTCTCCGTAATAAAAAAATCCAAACAAAAATAAAGAAAACCAAACAAACATTTTAAAACAAACATAAAACCTGAAATATCTCCCATCTGGGAAATCGTGTCCTCATGAGAAGACTGCCTGCCTGTCAGCCGACCGTCAGCTGCTGTCCCACATTGAGATCGGCAGATACCACCTCAGACACCGGGCACTTCTCACTCTAGATCCTTCCTTTGAGAAAAGCGGCATATCAAACAATGTTGTTGACATGTAATTCTGTGACTGTGCATTTCATATAAGACTGCGAGATTCGGTACAACAATCCAGGGGAAAAGCAGCCAACAGCCACCACATCCCCAACAAGAACATCTGCTTCATACTCTGCAGCCACGGCAGCCCCAACCACAGATTTTGAACTTGCCACATGCAGCACCTTACCCCTGCCACCTCTCATCTCTCATCTCTCCCAGGTGGGGATGCAGCAGTTAGAGACCTGGGAAGGGGTGAATGTTTGTTCCTTCAGTAATACAGTCCCTTTTAAAAAAATTAAAAGTAATTCAGCAGGGTCTGAAGGTTTCAATTTCAATCACCGCCCCTTTGCCCTTTCATGCAACTGTTCCTAAAGGAAATTCTGCTTCAAGGCATCTCTCTGTCAGGCACCTGAGTCAATAAGTCTCTGCTATGAAACACACAATACCAAGGGAATATGCTATCCCACTGCTTTTAAAGACACGCGTCCCTATCCTACACATATACACCGATCTTCCCTTTTGCACATGCTCCTTACATGGCCAGCTGCGTGTTCCTTCACATCACACACATGCACGACCTCCCTCATCGTTCTCGAGCTCCTCCTGGCTTGTGCCAGACCGCGCACTGCTAAGCACAGGCTCTGACAGCAGGGACAGAACTGGTCCAGCCTAGCTGGCCCAGGCCACAGGCTATCACCTCAAACAGCTCATTTATAATTCCCAGCTAGACTGGAAAACATAGAGTTTTATGACAGTTTATACTGGAAAAGATGTGCTAGACAATGTAAAAGATTTGCTTTAAATTAACAACAAGGTAGAAAATGCAGCTAGTGATGATAACAACCTTGCTCCCAGGCTTTGGTACTACAAGCAGGCGAGAAAGAAAACTTTCAAACCCACCCAGAAGACCCCATAGAGCCACCCTTTCAGTTAGAATAGATTTTTAGCTTGAAGGCAAAGATTCAGCTGGAACTTAAGTCGAATTTTCCAAAAATGTTTTGCATTTATTAAGATATTACTAATATCAGTAGAGAAGATAACCAGTCAGCTCATACAACAGCACAGACTCATTTAAAGGTTGTTAAAAATGTGATTTGGTGGGAGGGGTGTGAATATAACTGCCAGGAGACACAGAACACAGACACCTGAAAGAAGGTAGAAGAGCAGCATCCTGGAAATATAATCTAAAATATCACTAATTCCTGCAATTGTTAAGTCTGAAACTAAGGTCCTAGATTCCACTTTAACATCTAGGCTTCAGGTCAAACTGCCGGACCAAAGTAACATAGCTGCTGACCCTCTGAGTACTCACATTCTGAAATCTCACATACCTGCAGGACACATGGCACAGAGAGGTGACCTCTGTCAGCCTGATCTTGTTAATCTCAATGGAAAAGCTAGGAAAGGCCTTTTTCTGACAATGCCCCACTCACTGCTCTGTTCAGCAAGTCCCACCAAAGCTGAATGGACCTTGCAGATGCAGCCACTGACGCCAAAGATACATACAACCAGAGAGCTATTTCTGCACCAATCTTGGCTCTAAACTCCTACCTCTATCTGAAATGTTTCATGTGTGTTCATCAGTAAATTAAAAAGCAGTAGCTTAAGTCACTGGATTTATAGGAAGAGGCAACTAAACATCCTAACTTATTGTTGGGAAATTTTCCTGTTTAATAGCTGTTTCTCCCTTGCTAATGTAATCCCATTGCCCCCATCATCCCACCCTGAATAATCTCTCCCTGACCCTTCCCTGTTTATACACATTCCATATCACAGACTTTCATGTTCCCCACTCAGTCAGTTATCCAAATGATACAAATTCAGCCCCTTTGATCTCTCCTCATACATCAGTCCCTCCAGGCCCCTAATCACTTTTTTTCACTCTTCTCTGAACTCCCTCCAGTAATGATGTGATTCTAATCCTCTGAAAGGAGAAGCTTTTGGCTTCAGTTCTTCACACAGATGCAAGCAAGCTAATTCAGAGAGACTCCATGAGCCTCGTGCATAGCACTGTCACCAGCCGCCACGCATTAGACCATGACACTGAAACAAAGATGGAATTGTCTTGTGAACACTAGAGAGCCAGAAGCTGGAAGGAAACACAATGAAAATTAAAACAATGAACTGATCAGTGTTTTATAGCGTCACCAGGACTTTAGGAGAAGGGAACAGTTGTCTGCCAGATGCTCTGAAGAAGCCAGGGTGACCATTCCAAGGTCTAACAGAACTGCAGGTCCTGTGGCAGCTTCATGATAAATAAATACCCCAGGAAAACGGTGCACAAAGCAAGGCCCAGGGTTCTGCCCACAGCCTGAGAGCTGTTTCACAGTCACCACAGGCCACCCTGCAGCAGCTGCAAGTGATACAAACCCTGCTGGTACTGATCCAACGCCTGACAGCCCACCAAAAGAGACACTATTCACACCTCCACTAAAGGCCCCAGCCCATTTAAGGGGCTCCACAGGCTATGCAGGACATATCAGTGCTGTTGTCCAGGTCCAGTTTTGAAAAATTTCCAAACTGAACTACAACAAATTGACTCTAATTTGACCCTTTAAGTTCTATGCACAGATGTGTTGCCTGAGTAGTGTATTCTTTACTACAGTTCTGGCAAAGGAAGGTGCCTTCATCAGAATCCATGGGATTCACCTGTTGCAGAAAATGTCCTATTTTATGCACAGGGATTATACGGAGTCCCTAATCATACTGAAATTACGGGTACCCCAATCTGATCAGCTGGATCCCATGGGCATACTGCCACCTCTCCTCTGGGGAAGATGTAGATTTCCTGTCTTCTCACACATCACGTAAAAGCCAGGAGAAGCCTTATGCAAAAAACAGATGATAGAAACAGCTCAAAATGCTGCATTTTAATGATTAAAAGGTATCAGAGTAAGAGAGAGACAGGTTCTGTTGGGTTACAAAGCATTACATCTAAGAGCTGTATGCATGGGAGGGCACAAGGTAGTGTGCTGTGAGTATGGAGAAGATGGAATTCATTCAAACAAGAAAAACACTGATGGAAGCAGGATCATGGGAACTGCAGGCACAGAAGGAGCCGCCATCTCAGCATCTCTGTAACAGCCACTGGTGATGCATCTCCATGGCAGCTGGGGCTGCAGCAGAACCACTGCAAGAGAAGGGACAGGTGGGGGGCCAAGCACATGCTCCAGATGCAGTAGCCAAGCTCACTCCCTCCCTCAAGTGTTCCTAAATGAGAGACTTGAGATAAATAGAACTTAAAACGCTCCTAGAACTTGGTTCCTAACAAAGTCAGTTCCTGAGCCTCAACCTCTCAGACCCTCCACTTCAGATGGAGGCACACTGGAGAAGAACAATGTGCAGGGCTGCAGTGCAAAAAGCCCTGGGTAAGAATCCCTGGAACAGCTCTGGGTGGTTCAGGGACAACTGATTTCAATGCAGCCTTAAGTGACCTTTTGCACAAGTCAAGAGCCTCAGTGCTGTCTGTGTCCAAACTGCCTAATGAGTCCAGGCTAAACACCTCGACCGATTCAATGCTGGCCAAATGACAGCAGTATTTTCCAATGCCATTCTGTATCAGGCAAGGAAACTTCTGGGTCCCACTGGAACCTGCATTGGTCAAATGGATTCAACCGGACACAGCAAGTGAAACAGCAGCAAATATAGAGAATGGGTTCACCTCCTTGTAACACCTCCACTGACTGCCACGACCCAGACAGACACGGGGTACAGCTTCACATGAAGATAATGATCCTTCTGACACTTGGTACAAACAGCACCAGACATGTCCTGGCTCCAAAGGGATGAACCAGTCCACCTGTGTACATAGCGCAGATTACCCTGGGGTGGGGTCCAGGGTTTTTAGGATTTATTATAGAAGCCACAGACTCTTCACAAAAGTGGATAGGTCAACCACCAGGAGGACCGTAAGGACTCCAGCAGACTTGCTAATAGTGTCTCTGGAGATAACTGCAAGATCTAGGGTCACTTTTGCTGAGGTGCAACACAGGTGGGTACAGGTTAACATAGCTACCATGAACATTTATAATGGGGTGAATCCTAGTTTCAACTGCTTATGGAACAAAACATTAATCAGTCAATGCTAGGATGATTAACAGGATATGATTAAGGTTAAAACTAGAAAATCTATTAACCTGTTTAAAGAAATAAATGTTGCATCTGACAGGTCATCAGTCTTTTACGAATCAGGCGTGTAGATGCTCTAAGCAAACAGGAGACTGACTGAGGCAGCCAAAGGCCCTGTATGAAGGCTAATGGATCTGTTACTGCCTTGCCACATCAGAAGGGACATTCCTTCTCCCTAAACTCAGCAGGGTGAGCCACAGACCATCACCTCAGCTTCCACTGTCAGACACGATGCACCGTGACCCCTGTAATGGGGTAGGATCTGGGAGGAAAGTCAGAGCTAGTAAGAGGCTGCAACATACAAAAAGAAGCAGGAAAAAAAAAAAGAAATCAGCATCTAGAAAGGCAGATTCAATTTCATGTCTATATCCTAACAGCTATGAATTCAGCTCATAACAGAAGTTTTAGCCGGAAAACTATATTCATCCATTCTGCCATCCTATCTCTGTATATGCTTGTCATTCAACTGTCACACTTATCCATTCACTGTGTATTGTGAGAGTAATTGTAAAGAATTTTAATTATGCCTCAGAAGACATATCTCAAGAAGACAGAGACACATGGTCCACCTGCATCTTTCAGTTTAATTTCCCTTAGGAAAATTTTCTTCTAATGCATTATTTCACATCAGACAGCCTACTACACTGAGCAACTCGCCAGACTGCACTAATTGTTAAAAGTCTGGGTTTTATCATGCCCTGCTTTTAAAAGAGCTGATTAGGATTGTTTAGAGCCAGTCAGAATTGCGAGAGCCCAAAGACGACCTATTCAGAGGGATGCTGAACCACAGAAATAAAAAAAGAAATGCTGAAGATTACAGGAGTCCAGTACTTCCAAAACGATTTAGAAGTATCAGGAACACTGTCACCTTGACAAAGAATATAGCTCAACACGTAACCCATACATGAAATTCCATAATAATTCATACCCTGGCACTGACGAGAATGCTCAGCTATGAGATTATAATGTAAAAATCTGGTTAGATAACTGGAACCAAATAGTAGCATAGTGCTTTGCAGTTTTCAGAACTAGAGGTTGTTGTGCCTGATGGATTTGGTAGTGCATGGAAAAAATATCAAAAGAGTTCAAAAGGCTCAGCTTTAAGTATTTAAGACTTATCACTGATCACTCTTCTCAACAGCAGAACTAAAGTATGAAGAAATGAATGGAAAGCAAACCAAAGAGCTGTCAGTCCTGACCAGTTAGCCCTGGCAACTTACTCTGCAGCACTTCTCAGTAGGACTGCCCAGCATTTTACAGACAGCACCAGCCAGAAGACAACAGCGGTTGCCAATGCTTTTGTGGTTTGAACTCTGGGAAAATGAAGACAAAAAAGACAGTGATTCAACCTGTAGCCCAGAGCCTCGACCTTAAGCATGACTATAACAGGGCATTTCCCATTCCAATGGGATCGAGCCCTTGTCTGAGATCAAATTGAACTCGGGTGTTTTTGCTGCCAAGGCCATTATCCTGCAATAGTGGGAACCAAAATGTATTCCTACTCTCCCAAGACTTCTTCCATGCATTGAAGAAAACTAGGGAAAAGCTGAATTAATTTCTGGGGAAATGTGTGCCAGGAAGAGCACTGGACTGCTCTTTAGCAGAACTGTGAAGAATTTGCCCTGTCTTCCTTCTTTATTTATGTGTCACAGACTACAGAAAAGTTCTCCTCTTACAGAAACTGCTTGTTACTCACCAAACTAATGAAGCCCGTTGGTGTCCTCAGCAGCATTTCTCCCCACACCAGCTGGCTTCCCTGCTGCCATCAACTTCCCACGGAGAGCCCCCTTCCACTTGCTGGGGACCAGATGTCAGTCTGGTTCCCATTCATTCCCTGGGTGCTGATCCCAGCAGCATCTGTCAGCCTCTGTGACTGCCCCAAAGGGCTGACACCAAAGCCCTGGAGTCTCCCCTCCTGAGCCAGCTCAAGGCTGGCCAGAGCCACCAGCCCAGGCACCACGACACTTTGTTCAGCTCAGCTCCTGCACATACTTCTAGAAATAGACTCTTGGTGCAAAGCCACCAAGAACAAGTCACATTCTTACAGAACTTGTTCAAATACTTCCTTATGGCTAAAACGATAAATTTTTCTATTTGAAATGAAGCTTGCAGTCATGAGCCCTTGTTCTCCCTTATCTCAAGGAAACAGTTAGGTGGCCAGTGATTTCATAACACAAACTGTGCAGCATCTGAGCACAGGGCAAGACTTCCACACCTGGAGCCCTATGTGAAATCAGAAGTGTCAAACATCAAAAAGGAAGCTGTGAGCACAAGTACATGGCACTGCTGTCAGCCCAAACTAAGCTACTCCACATAACCCTGTCAGCTCTGCCCAAGGTCAAGAATCATATACAATGCCGCAGTCTGACACTGCAACCAGAACGGCCCATCAGGTGAGGTCCCTGCCAGTTGGGGACCACTCCATCACAAACTATCCTCCTCAGCACACAGCTCATCCCTCAACCACAACATGAATCAGAAAAAAAGAAAAACACAACTCCCCCTCCCTCCAAAGACAAAAAATAAAAACCCCAGACACTTGTGGGGTTGTTTACTTGTGCCAACTATGAGTGAATCTACCACGATACCTTGAGGCTCTCTAGATCATTCAGCATGTGAATGGCTTTCCTGACAGCCACACTACTTGGTGCTTGTGTGGTTAAGTCCAGTCCAACACAAGCAGTGAATTCCCATCCTACTGAGCACACCCGAGCACAAAGCGTAAGCTTCAAAGGTTGCCCCTTTGGGATGGAAGTAAAGTCCACGAAAAACTGTGGCTTTGGGGAACTTTGTATCTCCCTCACTGAACGCCTGTGCAAAAATACTAAATATTTCCCTACAGTTCTTTACATGCCAAAACATAGATCTAGTCATTCTAATCACTTCACACATCCATGTCCAAAACAAGAGATCTACAGACTTGGGCAAGACAGGATTTATAGGTCAAAGGCTGCAGAGGACAGTACCTGAGCCCGTGGAGCTTCTCCTTACTAATTATCAGAGTGCCCATTCACTATGTAACCAAGGAAAAAGTATGTCAGACCATGACAAAGCTGTCTTCAGCAGCTTATGAACTTATTTCTGAGCCCTGATGCAATTAACTGCTAGGAAAGTGCTGAGGCAAGCAGAATTAGGAAGCTATAACAAATCAAGTCTATAATCCTACACCATTTACATTTAAAACAGCTGAATTGCTTATAACTCACAGTGCTGCAGCATGTTTACAATTTGATTTCATAAGAGCTACATGTCTTATTCCCCACGGAGGACAATTGAAAAAATCCGGCTTCAAAGCCAAAAAGGGAAAAGAGTCAACAAAAGGGACACCTCTCCAGAGCTCCCTGACCCAGGTGGCAAGACTGGCCATCCTGCACCACCAGCACACCCTCAAACTCACTGCAAACATTCAGAACCACCGAAGAATCACAATTGCCCCAGAAACTCTTGTTTAGCCTATAGAAAGTTTGAATAAGAACAAATATGGAGATTGCTGCATTCAAGAAACACTTTCCCACAAAAACAAGGGTGCTGGAGCTCCAACATTCTTGCTGCAATATCCAGTTGGCTGCAGAGAGAACAAAGCGACTGCTGCTAAAGTGTTAAGACAGGTTTCAAATCTTCCCTATCTCCTCAGCAGTGAACAAACAGGACTCAGTGATCAACACAGCAACTATCCTTGAAAATAATGTACAGGATACTTTGCCCACCCCTTCTGCCTTAACTATCTAAGTTATAATTGTCAGAATATTGTCTTCCCCAAGTTCATGTATCATCCCGTAGCAGAATACCAAGTGAGTTCTGAATCACTGAACTGTGTGAAATATCTATTATCCTAAAACTCTCACAAGACACTTGCTTTGCAATGCAGGGGGGGGGGGCAGATGAGGAAAAATAGACATTTCCATAGGACTTCTACTGCGGTCTATTAAAAAAACACAATAAACCACAACCACATACACACACAAAACCTGCTTCTCAAAAGACTGTAAAGACAATGTTTGACAAGATCCTAAGCTTAACCTACAGTGGCAGAAAAATAACATATGCTATTCAACACTAATGTCTTCATCAGTCCTGGCATGAAGTGGTTGGGCAGGTGCAGATCCAACAGCCAGTAAGGACGATGGGAATTTTTCTGCTAACTTAGCTGAGTTATGGGCTTGACTGCTGGGTGGACCTTGCTGCTACTGCTCAAAAGATAATGCCAGTTAGCAAGAAAAGCAACAGCACAGAGAACCCATCAAATGCTTTTAACTTCTGCCAGTTACACAAAGGACAGAATTAATGTGTAAGAAAAACATACAAACGTGACACCTGTACTCAAACTATTTATCACCATCCAACCAGCTGCATTACAACTGGGACACCCTCTGACCAAGTGCTGACAGATTTTGCTAATTCCCACAGCTGGCCTTCCCACCCTTGCCCAGGACAGGAACACGCAGGCAGCCAGGAGCGCTGGCCCTCCACCCCAGCACTGCACAGGAACTCTCACGGCTCCGACAGCAGGAACACTGTGGACTTCAAAGAATCATGGACTCACTCAGAGTCACTGGAGCTGAACCACAGCTGGGGCTTATGCCCATATGGCAAATTTCTGTCTTTAATCTAACTTTGATTTTATTGGCAGATACTGACCATATATGCCTAATCTCTGAAGCCTGCTGATTGACAGTGTTAACGTACTTTTTAATGGATGAAAAGGGAAATGACAGCTTTGGCTCACTTTCAAACACATTTCACTGCAAAATACTCTACAGCTCAACCTGCTTTTCATACAACTTAAGAAACCTATTCTTTACAGTGCTACTAGTAACTGGTGGCATGATGAAGAAAAGTGAAGCTGGATAGGAATACTTACTGTGGTAGCTACTTCCTGAAAGGAACGTGCTTTCTTCCTCTCTTTAATGTCAGATGAATTGTTCTGAAATCACAGCTGCATTGATCTGATCTGAGAAAATCTCAGACAGAAATTAAACATTACTTCAAAATAATTTCTCAACTTTTTCCACATCAAATAAAGCTTACTCCCAGACTTTTCAAGAGCAGAAGTTATGCTAACAAGAAGTTAGTGGTCCCAGCATCAAAGGTAATCTGCAGGGTATTTTGTTGTCCAAAATAATCTGCATGGACTGCTGTCCAAAATAATACCCCTGAGACCGAGGGACTGCACTTACACATGAAGGAAACTGTTCATGGAATCACAGACTGCTTTAGGTTGGAAGGGAACTTAAAGCCCATCTTGTTCCACACCCCTGCCATGGGCAGGGACACCTTCCACCAGCCCAGGTTGCTCCAAGCCCCATCCAAGCTGGCCTTGGACATTCCCAGGGATGGGGCAGCCACAGCTTCTCTGGGCAACCTGTGCCAGGGCCTCAGCACCCTCACAGGGAAGAATTTCTAATAAGTCTGGGTAGGGAATAAGCTGTGGTATCCATTCCACATTGTGAGAGACTGGCAAAGGGGTTTCTCTGCCCAGATATATCCTCGGCATGGATCTGCATCTGAGCAAGAGATAATATTCAGAACACAGAAATTCAGGCAAGGGCTCTCCAGCCATAACAGAGTAACATTTCTATGGAAAACAGGATGTTGCCAAGTCATAAGAGTCTCTGTAAAGGCCTAATGAACATGAATAACACACCTGGATATTTTATGTATCAGCCTTCTAAGTCCCTCCTTCCTGTCACTTAAGAGTAAAACTACTAGAACGGTTTATGGAGGTTAATTCATGGTTGCTTAGGTGTGATTCCCCTTTAACAGAAGGCAGAATTACCAGTCCCTTGCAGCCATCCCTATGGGAAGCACATGGACAGCCTGTCTTAATGAAGTTTGCCGAAGGAAATCACAACATAGCAAGTTTGTCAGCGAAACATGGATACTTGGTAGAGTATCAATGGAACTGCCTTTCATTTCATTCCAGACTTGGGTTTCCAGGTAGGTGAGGTGATATGAGGCTACAAGATAATCATAACAGAAAAGAATAACGGCAAAGTACAAAAAAAACCCAACCAAAAAGCCTAAAAGAAAACCAGCATGGCTTACTAGGAAATCAGACAGTTTTATCCCTCTGATGGCTGTTCAGTTCAGAATATATTTTGGCATGCTTCTTTACAAATACACGGCATCTCAATCTGAGGAGGCAGCAGCACCCAGACCTGCATGATCCCTCTGGGCCCTGCACCACAGCGCTGGCTGAGAAGCACCGTGACCACCGAGCCCTGCGCAGTGAGCCACCCCCAGCTGCTCGGCCTCCTCCAAACCCCGGCTGCAGAGCTGCCTCCTCCAGGCACCACCAAACCCCGGCTGCAGAGCTGCCTCCTCCAGGCACCACGCGCGCCCAGGGCTGTGGCAGACACTAAGCTCCACTGAGCAGGCCCACAGCTGCCCCGCATTTGGCCACTGAGGAACTCTGCACCTGAACCTCCCCACAGCAGCACAGCAAAGCCTCTCCCTCCCAGCCTGGCTCTGCCCGGCTCAGTGTCTGAGTGTCTCTGCCTTAACCCCTCCTGCTTTACGGGCAGACATAAACAGCCCCTTTGGTCTCAGTCAGCACCTGGGCTCCCCAGCCACAGCAGGGACACCTGCAAGGCTCCTGAGGCATCAGCTCCAGCTCGGCTCGACCCATCGGGCGGCAATACCCACCTGCTCTGCTGCTCCGTGGCAGGGCGAACAGCAGCCTGTGCCCAGGAAAGATTCACCAACTCGTCCACTAACCACAAAACATGCTTTTACAAACTGTTTTCCACTAAAAGGACAGAAATTATTTGCAACTAAAACCACAAAACTAAATTCTGATTCCAGAGTTTCAGATTAGGTTATCCCATAAACATTCCCATCTCAGCTGTGTAATTCTGTTCCAATTTAGTATTCATCAGGCAAGAAACTAAACAAGCCTACGTCTGGGTTATTAAAATAGCTGAAGGCACTGAATTTTTCGTGCTCTCAGAAAAGGCATGTAACTAACCATAGTCTGCAGTAAGTTGTCACACTTAGGTTCATCTCACAGTCCTCATCAACTCCATTAAATATAGTAAGCTACTAAATAATAAAAATAAGAATAAAAGAAACAATAAGTAACTCTGACAGGAAGAGCTGCATTTCCATATAATGGAAAAAAAACCCCAATTTTTGAGAACACGATTTACTACTCACTGTCAAAAAAACCCACAGCAGTAACACTGAGGCTCAGAGCATGGTGGGATGCCAAGCAACCGAGCCCCCTGAAATCAAATAGACTTTCCAAGGGCCACTTCCAAGAAGCACAGCCGCCGGATCCACAGAGCAGCGGGAGCACCAGTGCCCGCCCTGGGACGAGAGGGACAGGACCAGGGAGCAGCTCGGACCAGGCAGCCAAGCCTCTGGGGTACAAACCTGAGCTACGCTGATGGCACAACCCGCAGAGCTTCACTAAATATCCCAGGAGGAATGTCACTGCCGCTTTTAACTGTGGCTAACCGAAGAGCAGTGATCTCGGAGACGATTCCAATTAAACTGATGACACAACCAGGTATTTTATTATTTATAAAGCCCTGGTTTTCTCAGCACAGGAGAAAGCAATCAGAGAACATTTCCCTATTCATTACTACATGCCTTTTAAAAGCAGCATCTCCACAAAAAGTCCCATCATGTCCCCATCATCCCCAATCATGTCCCATTACCCTGCACTAGGCATTTCTCTGGCCTAGTTCCAGGCCATTGTGTTCACCACACAGAAGGAATCCCTCCGAATTCCTCCGCAGGCGAGCTCTCCTTCCCAAACACTCTATGGCTGAACCAGTCCATCCAACCTATACCAAGGGAACTGCACAATTTCACTTTGCCTACATTTTGTTAGATTTAGTTGTTCCTGTCAAACTAATATTCCAAGTTACAATTAAGTATACTCAGCAATACAAGCTGCTGCTGTTCTTACAAACTGATCTAGGAGTCCCTATTACAAGGGTTCATTTACTAGAGTGGGGATAAAACTCCACTTAAATAAAGTAACACAGAGAAGAATGCTACAAAGATGTTAAAAAGCACTAATGCAATTCGGCAGCTAAGGACTTCATTTCTCCACATAACACTGAGAAGTGACACTGAAACTTGTCAGAAAGACTCCAAATCATGAGATTATTTTCCAGTATTCCATCCAAATACAGAAATCTGAAAAACATATACAAATAGAGCAGGATGATAAACCATGCAGAGCTGTGCCTACAAAGCCAATCTGACCCCAGGGTGGCTTTGCACACAATGATGGACATCAGCCTTCACGTACACAGTAGCTCTGTAACACAGTGCCAAGCCAGGATGTCAGCCTTGGCCAGAGGCAGCTGCACGTACCTGAGCACCTGATCGCGTCCCAGCGACCTTGGATTTCGCACGCAGGCAGAGCAGCTTCACGTTCTCTCCAAGCAGGGGAGAAACATATTGCACTGTTCTAGAAAAGACTCTCTAGTCCTAACCTTTTCTTGCCCTATTTGGTTATTTTTATCACGATCTTCAGTTTTCCCTACAAGGAAAAGGCTTCCTACACACCCTGCACACAAACCACACTTGGAGGTTTTGCCTGCACTCTGCATCCACAATTACCAGAACAAACAGGTATAATGTGCACGTTGTGCACCTTTGCTATAAGGAGTAAGTTCTCACCTTAGCTAAGCATCACATCCTCTTCTTTCACCTTCACCTACATTTAACTTCAGGCTCAATCTTAACCTCTTTTGTCAGCTCTTGAAATGAGACCCAGTTTAGGGGAAGCTTTGTGCATGTCATGGATTCTTCTTCTAAACCAAACTAGTAGAAATTCAAACAGACGAGCAGGACTGAAGGGATGATTTTCGGTATATCACAAGGTTATAAGGCCCATACACAGTAATTAAGGAAGATTGCATTAATCTCCTAAAAGGATTCAAATATTGCAATGAGAGCAATTCCATTTCTTAACAGGAACAAAAGAAAATTTCCCTTGCAGAAATTTCCATGATTACAAGTAATTATCTACTACACTGAAATTCTCCTGTACAGCACTTACTGAGAGAGTATTCCTATCAAATGCTCTATTCAGGAACTACAGGAGGAATTGTTTCTTGGTGAATAGTGCGTTGCCATTCTGCTGATTAAATCACAGTCCTGCTCTGTAAGAATGTGCATCTATCTTTGATAACACTAGAAAGAACCACCAACCCCTACCTGACAACTCTGTCACTAGGTTATTATGAAAGCCTAAAAGATACAGATTTTTAGAAGTGCATGCAGAGAAGAGGAGGAATAGATCACATCCACAGATTACCTCAAAGGAACATCAGCTATAACACTGCACTGGACATACAGATCTTTTCTGCTGAGTGAATCAACAGCTCCAAGACAGCATTTGGATGTGCATTCTTTTCAGGCAATAAGGACAAGTATGGCAACAGCTGCTGCAGTATTTGCAAAAACTGTATAAATTCAAACAAAATACCAGAAGTCAAAAAAACCTCATCTTTACATTTGTTGCTCTTGTCCATAAGGAGAATGTCTGTCAGTCATTCTTCTTGTGCATAAGGAAAACGTCTGTCAAGAACATTTAATGTCAATTATTCACCATTTTTCATAAGCAAACATGTACAATCTCACATCTCTTGTGAAGAACCATGGGAACAGAGTCCACTGCACTGCTGCTGCTCCTGCACGTATCTGTTGCCATATAATATCCCTATTTAGCCTTCCAGCAGTGCAGCAAAATGGACTGTGCTCCAAGCTCAGGACAAGAGGGAGCACAAGGTTCACGGACCTTCTGCTATACCTGAGCCACCAGCGATGGGCCAAGCTTGCTCATAGCACAGTATCTTCCAGGCATTACAGACCATGGGTTTTCAAAGCATGCTAATCAGAGCTCATGCTTGACTCAACAGTTAAACAGTATTATCAGAGGATGTTTAGTGGGTTGACACTCTAAATGCTCACAGAGAGGTGGAAGTCTGTCATCCACACAACGGGAGATCCTGAAGCACAAGTACTAGAGATGACAAAAGGTAACAGTAATCTGATAGCAGAAGGCAAAACAACAATGTTCTGGGCAACTGTCTCCTCAAAAGTTGCTGGGCGCAGTACAGAAAGAGAGCCTGCAACACCAAGCAGGTGTCACATATCTTACTACACCTGTGAGACTGAAAGTCTATCAAGAGAAGATGTAGAAACTCTATCAGATATGAAAAACTTTGGATAATGTACTGTAGCTACAAATTTCACATTTCGGAAATTTGTAGGAAATGCAGCAAGACCCATCAGAACTTTGTAGATTTTTCTATTGGGTCTGGAAATACTCAAATCAGCCCTGCCAGCCCTGTTCCCACTCAGGCAGCTTTCCCCTTGAGGAGGTGCACTCATGCTCTCCCCTCCCGTGCAAACAGATCACCAATCCCTTTCATGGCTCATCCTCACATCACATCACAAAGGAACAATTATATGAATTGACAACATAACAACAAAATCAATTGCTGAATATTAAGTTTTTGGTTTGCTATTCTGTGCTCTTTCAAGTCTCTTTTCTACTGCACAAAACATTTCACAAACAGAATACTGTTCCAGCAGTTCTGTCCCTCTCACCTATTCTCCACTGAAGCATCCAGGGGCCACAGCAGATTTTAATCCCTGCTAAACAAAGGATATACTCACACAACACAGGCTACTAAATGGTATAAACAAAAAGAAAAAAATTAAGTTTGAGCAGCAATAACTTTACTAGTAATGTGTTGAAGTTAGATACAACCCTGTTTCAACATTTGGTAACCTTGATGGTAAAACATTTTCTCCTTGTAACTAGTCAGAATTTCCTATATTCAGAGTTGTATCCCATGCTCTCATCTGCCTTTGTGCATCTCCGTGGAGAGTTTCTCAGTGTCCTCTACACCCTCTTGCAGGGTGCCTCCTGCTCCGACAGCAGCACGATCTCCCCTCAGCCTTTTCTTCTCAAGGGTTTCTCCTTCAAAACTAACAAACAAAACCAAAACAACAACAACAAAAACCACTACAAGGCCACAAGCCTCTTGCACACACAGCTACAATGGTTCAGAGATAACATTTACCCTGGGAATTCCAAATGGCAAAGTCCTGTGACTGCAGCTAGGCAAGCCACAGAGCCCACGTTTCCTGAAGCCCAGCAGCTCTGGAAGAAGCTTCTTCATTTCGATCACCATCATAGGAAGGCAGGATAGTGGTCCATCATGGAGGAATGACAGGCTGCCAGCTCAGATCGCCAGGAATTCAGGCTTAACGTCATTTCAGAGCCAAGGGCTGTATTGCCTTAAATGGAAAAGATCTACAATATTTAACAGGTCAGGAATACTACCCATTTCTGTTTATTTAAGCATATAAGAGGGTAGATTTAGTTTAAAAGTCTCTTAAGCGAGACAATAGGAAAGCTTCTCTGATAACTGTCAATTATAAAAGTGGGGGAAAGAGCAAGGATGGGGAAGGAGGGGAAAAAACAGAAGGAGAAGAATATTAAAAAAAAATCCTTTTGTTTATTTTCCCCTATTGTGAGCGGAATTCTGCAAAACAGGTTTGATTTTCCAACTTAGAAAAACAGAGCACTTGCCACGTCAGTAAATCCTCGTGCCACTGATCCCACCACTGCCCGTCATCTGCCAACCTGCCCAAAGGGGGACCCTAGGCTCAGCCAAGCGTACGCTCCTTTGCAGGAATTATCATCATCTTGCAAGCATTTCCCAGTCCTTTTCCACAATACAACTTATTTCACCCTGCAACACAGAGGGGAAAAAGTGACTTCTAAACCAGCAGCCCACCCAGGGACCAACCCACTCCATTCCCTATGGAAAAGAACTCTCCTGCCTATGACATTTCACCCACGATACAATACAGACTGCAGTCACCACAGACTCCCAACAGTGTTTCCTTGTAATAGCCACACAAACACCATTACTGACAAGAACAAGGTCACAAAAAGATATTCCATTTTTTCTAGTGAATAACAGAGGTTGCCCCAGGAACCCAAACACTTCCATTCAACCCCACTTCAGCTCTGAATGGCACTGCTTCTATCCCATGCAGAAGTGGATGTGCGTGCCCAGATTCAGTAGCAGCAAGGATAGATGGAGTCAGGAATGGTGGCACACAATTATAGATTAAAAAGAAATCTTAAAAAAAAAAAGTCTGAGCTTATAGATCCTAGTGCTACACTTCTTAAAAAATTACAGTGACCAAGATGAAATTCACTGTTCCAGTCTTGAGCATGTACTAACCTACATCGTAACAAAGCACTTGGGCATATCAGAGCTCAAGAAGTGTTTAGACAATATTCTCAGGCACATACTGTGACTCTTGGGGATAGTCCTGTGCAGGGCCAGGAGTTGGACTCCGTGATCCTTGCAGGTCCCTTCCAACTTGACTGTGATATTCTGTGATTCTGTGATAAACGTATAGATGCAGATTCCAAAAAACCAATACAGATCTCCAAGAGAATAACTTATAGCAGAGAGATAATGAGATTTGCATGAATTTACTAAGAGTGTATTTTCTTTTGTACTAAAAGAAAACTGAAGAAGCTATTTGTAAACAGAGGGGCTACACATGAATGAATCTTCTTACTGAAATGCTCATGGGAAATATCCCTAATATGTGGAAGTCAGGAACAAAGGTATAGTACAGCTCAGCATTGTGTTGTTATTCATGATTTATTGAATCCTTCATGATGTCTACCCCAACAGAGTCAGTTCAGGTTTCATCTAGCATTTAGTCATCAGGACTGAGTAGCAAATGACTCCTATACACAATTTTTTTAACTATCTAAACCAGTTGCTGTTATCAGGCTCAAGCAGGCAGAATTTCCCACACTGTTCCTGCATAACAAACAAGGTACATCCCATAAATGTGAAGCAACATTTTATACAACCTGCTGGCTTGAACAGTTTGGAAAGGAGTGCTCTCACCTGAACTCCTGTACCCCATTACGCACTCACAAGTATAACGGCTTTTTTATTATTCTTCACAGATCCATTATTCTGCATTAGCAAACAGGACCGCAACACCATCCAAGCCATCTTCTCCCCTCAGCCCAGAGGCTGCAGCAAATCCTAGTCAATGATGTGTCAAAACAGCTGGAGGTGAGTCTGGGGCAATGCGAACCAGCAAAAAGAACCATTTCACTAATGAGGAAGCCACCTGAACCAGCATCCCATGGGCAGCACACGTGGGCCTGCCAGCAAACCACACTCTGGAGCCAAAGGAAGCTCCAAAAAGAGGTCGTGGTAAGGGAAAGATGTAGTTCCAGGGAACCACAGGCCTGTCAACCTGCCCTCTGTGGCAGAGAAGGTCACGGACCAGATCATCTTGAGTGCCATCACACGACACGTGCAGGACAACGAGGGGATCAGACCCCGTCAGTACAGGTTTAGGAAAGGTAGGTTCTGCCTGACCAACTACAAAGTGATCTGCCTAGTAGAGGAGGGAAAGAAAGGCTGTAGATGTGTTTACCAGGACTTTAGTAGAAGAAAATTAGTAAACAACAGTCATTTTCTAAACTTAAAAACACACAAGGTTTGCTACAGAACAAAAATATTTCAGTCACAACAAATTTGTTTTTTCACTGGTTGAAGGCAAGAGACTGTCTTAAACATTTTGGGCAATATAGCTGTATCTGATTATCACCACACAAAGGAGCTTACTCCAGGGTTACACACAGGACTAATAAACTGCAGGAGATCCTATACAGCACAGTTTCACAGCTGTAAAAGCAAAAATCTCTCAATGAGCAAAACACCTTAAACATTTAATAATAAAAACATTGGTAAAGCAAAAGAACATAAATAAATCAAAGGAGACTCCTGATTCAGTGAAGTAGCATATGTATTCAGCTCTTGTATTTGGGTATTATAACAGGAACAAGACAGGTAAATGATTGTCAGAAGTCACTCAAGAAAGGACCAGCAGTACTAGGGGCTACAGGACCACTCACTTCTGCACTGCCTCGTTCTTTGTGCACTCAGACCTGGGGCAGTAGAGCCTCCTGCACGAGCCCCTTTCCTGAGGCTGCTCTGTGCAGCACATGACAGCAGCACCACAATGGCACTGAGCTAGCAGAACCCCCAGCTTCACTCACGTGATGCTGCTGGCAGCACAGGCAAAATAACCTCTGCTGAGATTCACTGCAACTACAGCTGAAAACACAGCCTAGTCCAACAGGAACATAGTTTCCATCGCATCACGGCAGAAGTAGGAATTATTTTTTGCTCAGACTAGTAAGATGCCTGACAGTTCAGCCAGTTCAGCTGTCTCATATACCCTCTACACAGTCAAATCTGTTTGCCCAAAATCAACTCAATTTGGACACAGACAATAATGCAAATTAAAAAAAAATAACCATCTGACATGATGATTTAAGCATAAGTGGTGAGCCAACACTGCAGAGTGAATCCTGACACTCTGAACAGAATCTTCCAGAGACAAGGAGTCCAGCCAACAGCCAAGAATAATATTTCAGTGGTTCAGTCGATACAGCTGTAACCATGGCCTGGAGGGGTTTCCACAGCCGTAACCACAGGAGTGACTGCACAATCACTTGAAAATAGTAAAAACAGACATTTAAAAATCTATAGCTTGTAGACATTTTAAAACCAGTTTGACAGGAGGCACAGAGGGGCCTGAAAAATGCACCGACGTTCCCACCGAGCTTGACTGTCATCTGTTAATCCTGCTTCAGAGACAAGGGCTTGAAATAAGAACACCTCTCACTCGGTGCAATTGCCTACTGGAAAAAAACTGGAAGAACGGCTTCAGACCAGCTGAAAAGAGATGAGGTACCGGTGACACAAAGCCTGACGGCTCCGATCAGCAGGAGCAGCAATGGCACAACATCCGCTCCAGCCAGGACGGTCTCACACTCACAGCCAGAGACGCTCTCATGCCTTTCACATATGATTTCTATTTCTTTCCTGATGTAAAACACAGTATCGCACATCATGCTACAGAAGGAGCCCTGCTGGTTCAAGCAGGCTTTTCCAAAAGAAAAAAAAAAACAAAAAGAAGAAAAAAGAAAAAGAAAATAATAAGTTTAATAGTCCACAGCTGCCAGGAGCGAGGGGTCACTGCCGCGGAGGGGCGGCACAGCACACACGCTTTGCTGGGTTCTCCCTTCTAAGAATATCCATAAAACGCACTGCCAAGCGCCTCCGAAGAGGGTCCTGCGCTGCGACCCCGCACGGACACCGCGCCCGCACCGCCCGCACCGGGGCACGGCCCGGGCACCGACCCAGCACCGCCGGGGCACCGACCCAGCACCGCCGGGGCACCGACCCAGCACCGACCCGGGGCACCGACCCAG
>VWZF01000632.1:107017-137388 GCA_013396755.1 Sclerurus mexicanus | reverse complement strand
CGGCAGCGCCCCCCGGCGGCAGCGCCCCCCGGCGGCAGCGCCCCCCGGCGCGGGGCGGCTGCGCGGCCGCGGAACCTCCGAACCAGCCGCTCGTGGCAGCAGCTTCCGTCTCCTCCGTCCTGAGAGCAGAACCCTCGTGTCCATTTCAGAAGGAACCAGTTCATGCTCTCAAGTAACCAGCAAAGCCAGGAAAATTCAAGTGCTAGTGCTTTGTGAGGCTCTGACTGAACCAGCGGCAAACTTGCGTGATAACACTATGGAAAAGATACTGTTGGTCCGTGGAAGTTGAGTGCTCTCAGTTCACTGCAGTGAGGTGGCTGAAAGCTGCGCTCCGTCCCCTTCCCCCGGCCCAAAACACGGCTGTGTTTGCCTGCGGCTGAAGAGACACACTGTGCCCCTCCCTAGAGCCTGTCCCACGTACTGACACCTCCGCTCCACGAGGAACGGCCTCATTCGGATTTCTAAGGGCCAGACCTCAGCACACGAACAGGAGCTCCCAGGGAACAGAGTTTGCACTTACAAATATACAAATAAACATGTTTTATTACTTCCACTGTTTAAGAGTGAATAATAGTCAGCATTTTGGTTGATTGGCACAAAATCATCCACCAAAATGACAGGCTACACCAATACCTTTTAATTTTTACTTTCCCTGATTTACTGATATTTCTAAAATTTGGACTGTAGAGCTGATAGTCCAGTACATGGTCCTCTTCTCCGACAGACAGTGACTAGCAGAAGCAAACTCTCTATTATTAGACATATCTGATGTTTCTCAGACTTATAACTCAATGAAGCAAAAAAACCTTTTAAAGTGTCTTTTTCAAATTAATCCTTGGTAAGAACACAGAACTACTTGATGTGTTATCACCTTTCTTGTATAATCCTCCATCTTGAATAACTTTTAACTTAATACCTTTGTTACACCTTGAAATTCCCTCTGCTCAACCCAAGCGCATCATCCAGAAGCAATCGCACACATTGCAAGTAGGAAAAGGTCCTGTTAGAGATGGCTTGGTGAGCAGTTTGCAACTCAGGCTATCCAAATAGTATTAGAATTCAGTTCACTGTGTCATTCTATTTAGGTAGCAGCTAAATAGGACAGTATTCAGCAGGTACATGAAGACCTAGAGTAAAAACTTGCACTTACAGGTACAGTTCCCTGTGCGCTCACCAGGCTGGCCGTGTGAAAGGTGCTGGCACTTTAATACCCACATGGCCAAAGCACTGCAGACCAAGCTCCTAATAGCTGAGTCCCCTGGCAAATTCATGAAGGGTAATAAAATCAAGTCCTTTTATTTCTGAATTTATTAAAGCAGCTCTCAATTCATTACAGTGATTCTGCGCCTGTCGCTTTGACTGCCTCCAGCCTGCATGCTGAAGGCAGATACAGCACCTCAGAATGGTTTATAGATTAGACTCTGCACGAGTGACTGAGCTACAGCAGCTGCTGAGCAAGTGTGAGCTGTGAAAGGAAGAAAGGAGTTCAGAAGATTCTCCTAGTCTGGGAGGAGAGAACTCCCTTCAAGTGCAGGAATCAGTATGCTGGAGTCTGAAAAAAGCCCCACTGCTCTGGATTACCAAAAATCAGGAAACGCTAACTAATCAACAGATGTTACTTTATGGCAAATTCTCGTGCAACTCTCAAGCAAAATCTCCTTCCAACCTCCACGCTAAAGGGCCCATGATCTACCATTTCTTTCATGGATAGGAAGAGAGTAGCACAAAGTTCAAATAAAGGTGCTGGGTCAGTTTGTGTTAGTAGATGCACCTGAAGGAGTGCACAGAAAACTGCAGGAATACAGTGGGCTGGGAAATCAATTCAAGGTCTAACAAAGTCTTTGCATAGTGTGCGGGTTGTCTGGTTCATCAACCTTTTGTTCCTGTTGCATTTGGCTACTACACTGGAGCATTTCACCCTGTTCTCTTGATAATAAAGATTGATTGTTCTATGCTGTACAGCAGTAGCCTGGATTATTTTCATTATTGAGTTACCTGATGTTCACATCTCAGCAGCTGACTCTATTCAAAAGACTGAAAATCACTTCAGAAAATACTTTGTTTAGTCAAGCAGAAAAACCTCTTTAACAGGGTATAAATCTAGGCTGAAAAACCAAGGAGAGGGCTTTCAAAAATAAGCATATACTTCTCTGGCAAATACCACTTCTGACAGTAAGAGCAGCTGAGAAAAACTGGTTGCTTAAGACTAATGAGAGAGTTGCAGCACAATTTAGTTCAAAGAGATACAGAACTGAAGTGAACCAGAGATGAGGGAAAAGCCTTGCAGCATTTATTACTGTCAACTGCATTCAAGGCGTTTGACAGAGCAAGGGAAGGAGGTTACTCCACAGGCCAAATTATAGAGGATTATGGGTGCTTGTTACTAATTACAAATTATTCAGTGGTATCATGATCAGATGAGTTAATACCAGATTAGGGCTACCTTGTTCTGAAACAAAGTCTCCTCTCAAGCATCTCAAAGTACCTCAGCTGGCACTGACAGAATGGATTTTTGCACAGGTCTCTTTTCTGTGCTGGTCACAGTGAACACAGCCACTGTTCTGCTCCTTGTGGCTCATCATTCCTATTTCCAGGCACTCAACTGCAAGTATTTCCTTTAGAAAGCAAATCTAGCTTGGAGTGGTATTTGCCTAATACTGGGGGGGAAGTGAGAGGAGACTAGATGACCTTCAAAGGTCCTTTCCAACCCAAACCATTCTGTGATTCTATGGTTCTGTAACATGTATCATGGACAAGGAGCAAGTACTCCCACCAAAGATCTGCCTGCAGTGCAAAGATGAGTAGGCCAGGAATGTGTATAAGAAATCAACCCACCAAAACCCACTCATCTTTGGAGGGCATGCAAATGCATGTCCATATTTTCTACATGATATGGGGCTTTTCTGTAAAATTAGGCAATTCTCTTTTAATTAATGGACAAAGCCTTGTGATAAAACTTCACCTATTTTGCACCCTTTAGGAAATAAAGGACCAAACACTTCATCATTATCTATACCATCCTCGGGTGTTCCAAATGAGAGCCCTACTTCATGCCTTGGAGAAGAGAAGGAGAAACTTCGTGGGGAAAGAGAAGAACAGCAGTGCCCACAGTGCCCTGTTCCATCAACCTTTCCTTCACTGCACAGTGAGAGTCTAGGTTGGCACCTCAATTGTGACTGTATTTATGCCCACACATTTATACAGATAACATAGCAAAGGTGCAAGGAAACAAGTACTATCAAAGTGAGAAACAGGGAAGACCTCAATGAACACGCAAATACTATCCACATGATAGAAATTCTTTCCACTAGAAAGAATTCTGTCCCCCCAAGGATGAGTACCATATTAACAGAATAACTGTTCAAACAGTGACAAAGCACAGGTAATAAGTGAGTTAACTGACACGGACACGATGGCACTCTGATTCTCCATGGACAAGCGCTCGAGTGAATATTCTAAAATAGTCAGAAATCAATACGGGGGAGCAAATCCTTCTTTATTTGCAAGAGAAAGGCTACAGCACCCAGTGAGACAGAGACGGGAAATTTCCAGATCAAGAAGCGTAGGGATGAAAGTTTGTCACAAACAGAAATGTACTGGGTAATGACTGTATTCCTCAAGAGAAGCATTATCTAAACATAATGTTGTGCCTGTGAAACATCTGTGTGATAGTCCCATGGCAAAACATATTTCTGTTGTTCACTGGATGGGAAACATATCCTAAATTTTAACTACCTTACCACAGAAGGTGTTTGCTCTCAAACTGTTGCGACTCTGTTATTGGCTTAAGAAGCTTCATTTCTTCCCTTACATGATCCTAAGCAGAAAATCATGTTTTGCACCTGCTTCTGATTATGACTTTCCCCTCCCTTTTTCCATAGGAAGCACAATTACTGCTGCTATGGAGACAAGTGTAATTCAGGCAAGATGTGGGTCAAAGCAACACTTAGGAGGCAAAGATTCATGGAAAAGTAGCCTTTTTGCTATCCATCCTCTCCTGGATAAGGGTCTTGTCCCAGTTTTCCCTTACTGATTTCCATCACCATCTGCTGTCTCAGGTAAGAGTGAGCCAAATAAATCACCTGTAACTAACACATGTGACTTCACATCAGGAGAGCTGCTCTTCCTCCCTCATCCCCTCCCCGCTCCCAGTGACTCCAGCCATTTACAGGACCTGCCAGCACTCACACCATCAGCACTCATATCGTCAGCATCTCCGTGGGCATAGCAGGCTCAAAGAAGCTCTTACTAGCCCAAAATGCGATCCTTTCATTAACTGAGTGGAGAAGACTATATAGATTTAAACAGTTTTTTAGATGAGGTTCCTGAATCAAAACACTGCTGGTTTTGTTCCCCAAAATCCAGATGAGTCCCTTTTGCCTGCTCCTCACAATACGCCTTAAACATACTTGTATGAATTCTTTCCAAGAAACCCAGTTCCAAGTTACATTTTCTTATACACAGACAGTAGTGAGACTGAAAACAAACTTGCTCTTCTTAGCATGATGCTGCTTGGACTATAGGCCTGAGATGATTGTTTGCTGGAAGAGGCAATGACTCAAAAGCAAGATTTGTGTTGAAATGAAGGACTTCTGTGCCTGAATATGAAATAACACCAAGCAGGAAAGTAGAAGGCTGTGGTACCTTTAAAGAGACTTCAGCACTGTGGAAACAGTTCCTTCAGTACACTAGAGGAAGTGAAAAACCTCCCAAATTCTACTAGCAGTCTAAATGTGAAACCTTTCAATTATGGTTTAAAATCATATTCTCAGACACTTCTCCCAAAAAGGTGGACTCCAGACACACCTGACAATGACATGGAGAAACTGAAAGATAAAACGAATTAGAGTCAAATTTCCAGCATATAATCCCAAATATTGAATCTTGGCATGTTACCGAGCAAGACACAAGTAATTATCCAAAAAGAACAACACTACAAAACAGAAAAATATTATGTTCACATATCAGCATAAGCTTAAAAAAAGTTTGTGAAGTATGAACAGCTAGGAAGGACAGTAAAGGAATAATTCAAAGGCATTAGTCACAAAAATAGAGATAGGAGAGAAAGATAAGCTGTGCTAATTAATTTCAGGTAAGAAATGCAACTAGCTGCATAGGAGACTGTCCCATCTGCCAAAAGCTCCAAGAAGCAAAGTCAAGCAGTAATAAGTGGTGGTGTTCTTCCTCAAGGGAGTTTGTCCATCAGAAATCCACAGTATTTATCAAAAAAAAAACCACCAAAAAACACCACGAACTGCTTTAATAAATACCTGTCCTGGAGCTCACAGGTTAGTGGGGAGGGAGTTACAGAGTTTGGAGACATACTCTGCACATTAAATTTGTCCCATTTTTCAGGACACAGAATTTTTTTAGTATTTTTTAATTTAGTATTTATTTAGTATTTTCTAAATTTAAAGGAATCATAGAAGCATATGTGAAGTTTCATTTAAAATTCTTCTTTTGTTTCCTCTGAAAGGGCTACACAATAAAACTATTGTATTGTAAAAGATCTGTTTTGTCTATTCAAAATTTCTCTTTCACACCGTGGAAATACAGGTATGTTACACCAGCTATCCTACTTCTGAGCCCTGAGATACTCAACAAAAGATCCTGTAACGGTCAAAAACAGCATTTAGAACTCTCTAGGGAGTTTTCTCTTACTGACTTACAGCAATAGGCAGTTCTACTGCTGAACTTTCTTGTAAAATGTGGACCAGGAATTTTGTTTGTGTCTGTTCACATTTTCAGTCAGGGCTGTATGAATAAGAGAGGTGACACAATTCATCCATATGCAGCACCATCTCTCCGCCAAGCACGGTGTGCTGCAGCTCACCATTGCCCTTTTCACTGCTGCACCAGTAAGAGAACAGAGGAAAAGAATAATCTGAACACACAGACGAGGTCTCAAATCCAAAATCAGATAAATCTTCAGAAAGATGTTCAAAGAGCAGCTCTTTCTGTAGGCTACAGTTAATCTGAAGAACGCCTTGTCATTGCCATGTCAGAGATAACCATTTCAAAAGTCAGAAACCACCATAAGGTGCTGTAAAACTCGACAGCATCACTGAATTCATTGGAGAAGAGGTAATTCGGCCTCTCTGAGGAGTCACATCTAAGACAGTCAGAATAGTTCAAATTGGAAGGGACAATCATCTAGTGCAGCTTGCTGTGAAGAAGCATCTCCAGATGGAGGTTTAACTTACACTGTCCTCATCACTGACACCACTGTCAGCCCAGGTCTGTTCCCAACCTGCCCACAGTGAGCAGACATACCCAACCCCACAGGCTGCAACACACTCCTGACTCACATCGAGCCCGTTCTCTCAGAAAAGGAGCTCTCTACCAGAGCATCTCTACCAGACAAGTAGACCTAGGTGTAACCTAGTACACTTCAACATTCTGATGAAGGGTTTCTCATGCAGTTTTAGTTAGCTTTACTACTTTGCACAGTAAAATTAGGAGACCTCATCAAAATAAAAACTTGAAACCCTTCCAGGGACCAAGGCAACCTCAGTCAGCTTTGTCCTAAAGCAGAGAAGACAGCACACTGCAACATCACACAACACTTTGTCAGAGCCTGACTTCAGTGGCATTTTTCAGCAAAGTTTTGAGAGCATTTAAGAATAACTAGGACAGCTGTTGTCTCCAGCCTAAAAATGTAGAAGTACACAGCTGCTTCGTTTACCTTCCTGTGCTCAAACATCCAGCACTGAAAGAGCATAAGGCTTAGAGAGGTACTAAAATTTTTCTACATAGAGAAACAGAGGGAGCCAACCATGCAGCAATTTCAATACATGCCTGCTCACAGGAAAGGTGAGAGGTGAGCTATTTTCAAGAAAGAAAAATAAGAAAATATTCAATTTGTACCTACATAAAACTGTTTACTGATGGTAAAAGACTGGTTTTAAATACTTTTTACAAGGTTATATAAATGGAAGTTTACTCCATAACCTATTTTTGCAATAGTGTCTTTTCTTACTAAAGATTTATTACAAGAGGTGACCACACGGCCGATCTAAAAGTACAAACACAGTCTTGGAGTCACCTGTACTCATTTCACCTTTCTTTTTCTCCAGCACAGATTTTGCCATTTAAAAAGTGAGATTATCAGCAGACACCTCAAAAACAGGGACTCTGCACAGACACAGGGCAAACAGGAAGAGTAACATTATCTGTTTCCCCAGAACACCCCTGCTGA
Organism: Sclerurus mexicanus; assembly: GCA_013396755.1. NCBI lineage: Eukaryota > Metazoa > Chordata > Aves > Passeriformes > Furnariidae > Sclerurus > Sclerurus mexicanus. The sequence goes on along the minus strand of VWZF01000632.1, from coordinate 130,190 downwards.
CGTGTCTGGAGCCCTCAGAACAAGGGCTCTGGCATCCTCCACACAGCCCAACGCCCCACAGGCCACTGCGCAGCACAGAAAACACTGTTAGAACTGAAATGTAATAATTATAGATGGAAAACAGATTGTGGCAAGTATCTTTAACCTGATACACAGTAGCTCTGACAGCAAGTTCTGAATGTGTGTCAAAAACATTAAAAGAACAAGTGTGGGAAGGAGTTACCTGACTAGTGTAAGCAAAAACAAGAATTACCCAAATACTTGTGAATTATTAAGATCTAGGAGAAATGGAAAAGACTCTACAGATCTTTAATTTCACTGTTACACATGATGCCTTCTTTAGATCCTGCGTATACAAGGAATGACAGACAAAAGAGAGACAAAATAGTTTGATATATTGCTCTGCCTGGGAACACACTTTCACTCTGTTCTACATGACATGGTAGTAGGCTGTCAGAAACACAGTAACTGTCAGGTTTCCACATCACTACCCAGTCCCCAGTCTGTAAACATCAGAGCTTAGGTAAAGTGATGCCAATAAGCTCATATTTACACTTCAGAGAAGCTTACTGTTATCCTTCTCCTTCTAATGAACTCGTGTAAAGGCTTAGGCCTAACAACCATGACTTTAATGTCCTAAAACTAAAATAGTTTTACGATGGTTTATTCCAAATAATTCCAGGCTCAATTTCAATTTAAAAAAAAAAAAAAAAAAAAAAGAGTTCTTATGGCTAGACTGAACTGAACTGCTATAGGAACCCCAGACCAGATATTAGACAACTTATTCCCTAAATCTGATAGCCTGGCTGATTAAATCAGACATTTAGTTTGCTGGGTCTTGAATCTTCTGATAGAACAGACAAAATCAGTCTGGGAATGTAACTCTTGGAGATTCTCCTTCTACAGCATGAAGATAGCAAATTGTGCATCTCATTCATGAGGAAGAAAACTCCTTTCTGATGCCACTTGTTAGAAATTTATGCCTTGGAGTCTGAAGTCTAAGAGCATTTTTCACACTTAACCAAGCGCAGTGGCACTTGCAGGGCTGTGCTCTTCCTTATTAAAATGGCAGAGAACACAATTTGCAGCCTCAGGTCACAAGCTGGAGTAGCACCATCGCACGCTGCAGTCTGGCTGCCTGCGCTAGTCCTCACCAGCATGGCAGAAATGCCTGGGCATCCCAAGCAGGAGGAACCAGATCCCTTTTGTGGTATGGTCTCTGAGCTCAGTAGAACGATTTCTACTCAACAAGTGTAAAATAATAATCTCCCAGCACGTTACAGATCTCACATTCCTCTGAGGTAATGATTAGAGCAACTTTAAACAGACCTCTCAGAACCACACAGTTCCAAAGATGCCATAGTAGCAATTTACCTCCATTACTATTACAGAAGACTTGTTCATGCTCTCGTGTACAGACCAGCAAGATTATAATACTATTACTTAGCAATGATCCTTTTAGCTGCAAAAATCATCAGCAAACATAAAATATATATAAAATATAAAAAAACTCTCATGCTTGAAACACTGTTCCATTTAGATGAGAAATTCCTGACTTCCTGTAGGCATTCTCCTGTTGCTGCCTTCCAGCAGCTCCCCTTCTCCCTTTAATTAGAGTCTCTGAAAAGAAGGGAGAAGCAAAGCTATATTTAACTCTCTGTACACCAATGACCAGGTGACACATTCTGTACTGAACAGAAATATTCTTAGTTGACCCCAAAATCTCGGGGGGGGGGCGGAATCTAGAGGAAAAAAAAACCCATATTTTCACCCTGAAATACAGAAAACCTTAAACTCACCTTTGGTTTTATTGCATGTGAAGCACTGTTGAGTAAGAGATTCAAATAACTCGTAGAGGCTGGTTAATCTGCAGAGATAGCTGTGCATCAGTACAGAGAGCAATGGCTGGCACCAGAGCCTCTGCTGGAATGGTGGAACCATTCTCAATACGAAGTACAAATGGAAATTGCAGTGAATGGATTCCTTTGATTCTCCTCTGCTGCAAATCATATAAAGAAGCTCTAGATATGTTTTCTGGATGAAATAGGAGTTTCTCAGAGCTCATCTCTGAACAACAGAAAAAAAAATGGGAAAGGAGTTCTACACAGGTGGCTCCTGAGGCAGAACTTGGCCTCCAGGACTGAGAAATCCCACAGAGCATATTTGTACTCAGCACATACTGTGGCTAAGACCAGGCTCAGTACAGGACATTTGTCAGCATCTTTATAGATGGGTTTTCCATTTTTCGAAGTGCGTTCCAGCACACACATCTGGCAGTGCTACGGCGTGAACAGCAGTTCCTGGCTCTCTGTGCATGTGTTCTGCATCCAATGACATCATGCACTCTGCAGCTTGCCAAAGCCAGTCTCTACTGTACAGACCACCAAAACAGAGCCCCAGCATACCCGTGGGGAACAGGACTAACTTCCAGCCTAAAAACTTTTCTGCTTGCAAAACCTTGTTCAGTGCTTCATCTGTTGTGCTGCATTTTCTCCCACTCACAACCATTCTACTTCCCATTGCTTGAAAACAGTTTTCAGATCATTCCTAAATTGCTTATATTTTATCCTGCCTGCAAACATTTTCTCTTTGCACAAGGCTGTAACTACTCAGTTACTCTCAGCAAAACAACCTTTTTCCATTTTATTCACAGTGAGTTTTTAACTCTTTAACAACTTGAAAGCTGGAAAATCTGCATCTCCTGAAGAAACCTACATTTGTTTTTCTTTGCTATGGGTAATAGTAAGTGGCATAGTAGAGATTGATTGTTCTCTGGAGATAAGACCAATGTCTCATCTTGTGTGATACTCATTGCTTACCACTGCCTCAGCAGCATGGGAGTTCTTTGGCACGCTTAAGGAAAGAGGTTTTACATTGTAGGAGATATCAGAAGAAAAATAATTCTATTATCTGAAAAATGTTCAAAATCTTTCAAAACCTTTTAAAGAAAGGCAGACATATGTCAAGATCAAAGGCCCATGACTTACACACTTACACTATGATGTGGAAAGCCCTAGAGTCAAGAACTGCTTCAGGGTTAGACTCTGGAATTTACCAGAACTAGCTCTCTGTTTCATCTCCTTTTATCAGTCTCAAAATAGTCACCCAGAAGGAAATACATGTATAGATACTGTAATTGGTTAACGAAGTCACCATGAGAGACGAAGTTGTAAGATTTCCCTGCAATAATTTCCCTAACAGAGGTGAAAAACAGTTTCCAGGTCAGATTCCACTCAAGTAGGCCTTAATTGTCACCTGCAAAGCAGCAAAAGGTGGAGGAAAATTGCAAAAGACTGAGGTTTTAAAATAAAAATTTCAGTTTTTCTCTCATGCAAAGCAGTTTCACGTGCAAGAGAGCCAACACACTCGTCAGCCAAGGGTCACTCAAAGGTTACCCACAGAAACAGGACAAAGCCAGAAGCTCTGTCTATCACAAATCAAGAGGCCCGTCGGCCTGAGGCGGCTGCAGCCCATAAATCCATTTCTCCCACGACAGCACCTGCATTTCTAGATACAGCGATTCCACTGAAATCTCTGCTTGCCACCAGAGCGTTTCCAGATATCAGTCTAATGTTCCAGAACAGAAAAATGAGGGCATTTTCATGACTTCAAGTCACCCCGCTCCTAGATGAAAAAGCATTTTTCCTATTGCCTGCCCTGCCTGGGGGTTCCTGAGCCCAGCTGCTGTGTTGGGCATCAGGCAGCTGCTCTCAGGAACTGGGTACTAACAGTTGCTTCGGAGCACTGTTGTAAAGGTCAGGGTACAGACACAGTTAATGCCCATGAGTTCCTTTGCACCCAGTACTATTATACAATAATGATTATCTTGGCATTTTTTCCAGTGATGACCACTGTTTAAACTAAACAATTTGCTTTATATTAATACTAATAACTATATATACATATAACTGTATAGTGCTTCCCACATTGAAATGTAGATGTTTTGTTTACACTGCCTCTTCCATTGGAAAAATCTCAGACTAATTGTCACATATGATCCTCCAGTGATTATGTATTTTCCATTTTACTTTTGATGGGGAAACAAACACGTTATATGAAGAGAATCACAACTGCAGATAGACTACGTGACCTCAGAAATACCAGACTTAAAAGACACCAAAACAAGAAAGAGTCAACCTGGCAACCTAGACCGACTGCTACAGGATGGTTTGTTTTAATAACACCTCAGGGAGTTCAGAATATTTCTGGTCCATTCTCACTGGTACCAGCAATATAAGAAAATTTATGTTCCTGAATTTCAGTTCTTTATCTGTTTTCCTGGCAAATTACTCCTGACAGAGTCTTTATAGAAGGTCTAAAGGAAAGTTATCCTGTGATCATAGAGATGGAGCACTAATGAGTTTCATTAGAATGCAGTGCATCAACCCCAGATTGAGACATATCCTAACATGATTAATTACCCTGTTGGAATGGTTACAGCAAAAATAGGGGGGGCTAACAAGGCTATCCTTTAATAGCTGTGTCCACCCACCTTCTACACTTGCCTGAAGAAGTGTTCTCCTTCCCTGTATGCTTGGCTACCACTGTGACAGCTGTGGGTGGTGCCAGCACAAGCTCAATAGAAGATAATCTTAATTCATCATCTTCTCTACTAGCAATTACCCTTCTTCATTTCAAAATCCAGGTCAGTTTTACTTAGCATATTTATCTTTCAGAAAAGTGTCAGTGTTCCAAGTCCTATGGGTTATTCAGCATCAACTACTATTTAGTTACAAAAAAACTGGAATCTTCACAGGATTCTTATTTCCCAACTAAATTTATAATCATTTCCAATCAAGCTAATTCAAAAATTATCTGAACTAATCCTTTGAAATGCATCAGCCAGTTCCCCAGTTCACACACAGTTATAGCAATATCAAAAATCTAGAGCTGAAAATGTATTTCCTTGATTTTTACTTTTCAGAACATCTTGAAGAGATATTTGGTTCCAAAGATATCTGAAACCTATTTGGAAAGCAGACTGCAAGTTAACCCACAGCTGCCTAAAGTTTATTGGCAGCATCTTGAAAGCTGTCACTTTCTGTAGTTCTAAGAAGCCCCCAGTGAGGGTTTAGCCAGGGAATGTTAGGCACCTGAACACACCGCCCATGTGCTCCTCAAGCATTGCAACCAGGAAAACTGTGAGCTGAAGGCACAGGTCTCAGCCCACATTCCAGTCATGCACTGAAATTAAAATTTTTCAGTTATAAAATCTCCTCTGTGTCTTAGGCAGACTAGCTTCTTCCAAAAACTGTACATCTCCTACAGGTACACATTTGCTTTTGGAAGTGTATGTTTGGAATTGATGGCCTTTAAAGGTCCTGTTCAACCCAAGCCATTCCACGATTCTCTGATTTTATATTGCAATAGGCAAAGAATACGGACTTGAAGTTCCCAGAGGATTGAGTCTTGCATTGGTATGAACAACAGAAATTTCACAATACTCTTCCAGTGGTTTCCAGTATTGAACATGTCTGCAACATGTGGCAGAGGCCTCCTCGGTGACTCTTGACCTTGCTGTGCACCTGGCACAGGCATTGCCTACATGTTCTGTTATTTCTGAGATCAGCCTCTCTGTGCCACTCACCGTCATTTTTCCCTGTGAGAGTGGCAAGGCCCTGGCTGCTCCATCCCTGGAAATGTCCAAGGCCAGGTTGGATGGAGCTTGGAGCAACCTGGGCTAGTGGAAGGTGTCCCTGCCCATGGCAGGGGGTGGATGAGTAGAGCTTTAAGTTCCCTTCAAACTCAAACCAGTATGTGATTCTATGAACAGTACTACTAAACACTACTTATGTCTCTCAGCTGCTGCCAGAAAGCTGCAAGCCACACCAGCCCCATTTCAGCTCTTCCATTTGTAACACTTCTAATGAGCAGATGGTTAATTTTTGTGAGCAGGGAATAAAAAACAAAACAACTTTTGTTGGTGCAAGTGACTGGGGGTACTTTATGTTATTTAAACCAGTTGTTTTGGACATCTGCTCAAATTCTTGACTGCAAATTTAGCTTTCTCTATGTTACTACAGAAATACTCATATCTTCTATTTGTTTTCAGGTAAAATAAAAACCTGCTAGATATTGTTCAAGGGACTTTTAGATATTTAGCATGTTGGGAAATATTTCAAGAGTAAAAAAATTTTCTCATGCCTGGTTCCTGTGTATTACCAGTAATAAAATCCTTGTACCTCCAGATCACAAATAGTATGTGTTTCTCCATCCTTAATATTGCCACCTCATTAAAAAACAGTAGATGAAGTGGCCACACAACTGTGAATACCTCACCTTGGGAGCTGATTTCTCCAACACAGTCTCAGGGTAAACCTGAAGGCTACACAATATTGGAACTGTGAATATTTGAACAATGCTGCTGTTCATTTCTGTAGTTCTAACAAGGACACTGGTTCCCAACTATCCTCTGGTCTCGATTCATTTGAAGAGGCCAGGGTTTCCTTCAGACACTGAGGGACTCAGACAACTTCAATGTAAGGGAAATAAATGGGTAACAAACTTTCTGTATGTGGCACTGTTAAGATTTTGGGGAGTTGTAGCAATATACACAGACACTCTCAGAGGCACCTAAAGTAAAACATAATTCCCACCTTCTTTACTGTGATAGAAAGCAAGAAATTCAGTTAAATGTGCATAAAAGCCCTTCAGAGACCGCTGCATCTGAAAGACCAGCGAGCTCACCACACTTATCTTCCTGGAAAAACCAGCTCCTACTCCTATCAACAGAATGGAGACTTGTAGATCTGCTACATTCAAGTTGCTCCTTTCTGTTCTACGGTGTGATTTTATAAAACACAAATTCATGGAAGCTACAGTAAAATTTTAATTAGTGAAATACAGATGGTTATTTTCATACAAATTTTAGATTTCTCTATTTTTATTAAGCACCAATCAAAACCAACACAATGTGCAACATATTTACAAATGCACAAAAATATTTACAGTTCCAGATACAATTTATCGCTGTATGTAACAGTACTGAACACTCTAAGTTGCCAGCAATAAAAATTACTTCTCTGTGATTTTTTTTGTCTAGTTTAAGTACAATTTTGTGTGAGGTAAGCAGAAGAAAAAAGAACAAAAGCATTAGTAATTGGGAGGAGAAATTGTGTGAAAGCATAAGAGACAATGGATGTGTCTGAGCCAGGGCTGAGTTGCTGGTTTAGATCATTAACTAAGAGCTCATTGCTCACTGCTGCTCTCTCTGCAGACTCCAGGATCAGTATCCTCCCCCTGTGCAGCAGCCCAAGTGTGAGATCAAGCAGAACAAATGTAGGAGGGCATAAAATCATACAGGCAACTGATTTCTTTTTCCTTCACTGGAACATTAATTTAGGCTCTTTAAAAAGCTATGTTTACTATACACACTTCTCTTATTCACATTCCTTTTCTGCTACATTCCCTATTCCATTACAGCTTTCCAAGGCCTCAGTAACTGTACCTTGCAATACCAAACACTTTCCTCTGAGCTAAGTACACATATTTTCTGCTTTAAGCCTAGGAGGGATCACTGCTGTAGCTGTCCTTTCCCAAACAGTCACAGAAGACATTATTTCTAGGCATGCTTTTATAGTGCAACCAAATCCAAAAAGCTGACATTTTTTGTTTAGTACCCATGGGCTATAATCATGAAAAATTTACTCCCTGAAATACAGTTGCATACATTTCCTATCCACCCTACTCATGATAAAAAGTAATTTCCTTGCACAGCCTGGTAACAATGGCAACTCAGCGAGAAGTACCACTGTAAAAAAAACATGAGCACATCACACATCAGAATTCTCCAGAGTGAGACTATTAGTCCATGTTCCCAGCAAAGATTTAAATGAGTAAGTGGCCTTGAAGCTTGACACGCCTCTCTAAAGGCATGGGAGAGGATTCAGGGCAACTGCTGCTAAAGTAAATTGCTGTTAGTGACTGCAAACCTCTGGTAACACTGTGGCTCACTGCTGGGGAGCTACCACGGCCAAAACAAGATGCCCAAGCAATGAAAACCAAAAGCTAATCAAGACATTTAGAGATATTCCTGTGTGATAAGTGAGGGAGGCTAAAGGTTACACTTAAAACAAAATCTAATATTAGATTGTTTTCCAGCTCCTACTCATCTGGCAAAAGAAAAGCAAAGGAGAACCATTATTTTGTACTTTGGACCAAGGAAGAATGAATTATGAACCAAGACAAAATAGCGAGAAAATAAAAATACAAGAATCTGTTCAGAATTCCTGCCCTGAGTTACTACAAAAGTGCAGTGGAGCAAGGCAGGACCCAGCCATGCTGTGCCCAACCCACAGGGGAGCTGTCCAGCAAATACAACCTCACTGTTACCATAGTAACAGAAATAAAACCACATTTTACTAGCTTTTTCACACGTTTAGAAAAACCATGAAACTGAATTCTACTACATGTTACGGTTCTACCAGACAAACAGGCTTAGAAATTCAGTTCTTGAGGAGAAGTCCATCAGCGATAACGAAGATACAACAGCTCAGATGTAACCTCTAGGACAGAAAGCTCCTGAACCTCTTGGCAGCTGTCAGACATGTTTGTTAGGAAAACATTCCTCGCAGATCCCGTTTCCTTAAACATCTCATACACACCAGAGTTAAACTCCAGAATGAGGCCCTTCAGTCTGATCCTGCATGGTAGAGCATGGAAGAGCTGACACTTTCTACTAGCTGAAGGAAACAGACTTTCAAAGAGGCAGAAGGCTGTGTATGATTATATGATTCTGTGATACACGTGCCCTAGTGCTTGTGAGGATGTGGGTTCATGAAATCATCTTGCTTAAGTATTTTGTACAATAACTCACATTCCCCTTTTTGCTATGTCTTGCATTGCTTTTTGTGTTTTGTTTGTGAAGGACAAGTCTGCAAGCAGATAGCTGCAGTGAGTAAAATATAGACTAGACAACCCACAGCAAAAATTAAACCTCCTTTAAACCCTGAAAAAGGATGGAAAATTATACCTGAAGTACATATTTAATGAAGTGTTTCAAGAAGGTTTCTTTCCACTTCCCATATGAGATGAGCTTCTATTAACAAAGGTTTCAATAAAGTAATTCTCCCTTTGTTAGCATTCAGAATATCTAGGACTTGGTATGCATCTTTGAAGAGGTCCATTAAAAATGAATCATAAACCCATAAATTTAACATTTGTCCAAATAAAAAAGAGGTTTTCCACTAGGGGAAGTGAGCACTGTATTGGTTCTAACACAAGAAAAAACAAAGGAATTGTTTTCATTTACAGGCCTACCAAGCACATGAAACAAGACTTTGACCAATGCCCCAGGCAAGACTAGTAAAAACCATCAGATACATGGCCTGGGGACAATAATCTCAAATAATGTATACTAAGGAAAAAGATGACTTTATTATACTTTTTTTTTAATATATCAATATTCATCTGACCTATTATTTCTGTGAGCTGGCTCCTCAATAGCTTTAGAATGAAAAAAGCAATACAGGAATTTGCATACCACTGCCAGCTTCTGGAAAAGTCATCAGAAATTACAAAAGTAACTGCACTGAAGAGCATAAAAATCTTGTATTTATGATAGACTTCTAATAACTTCTAAAGAAATTCAGTTATTTGACTTCCAGACAGAAACTTGACATTCCAGACTGAAGGGAAGAAGGAAAGAGTTCAAAACTAACTTAAATTCAGAAAATAAAATTGAAACTAGAGGTTCTATTCACTTTGTGACAGAAATTACAGTATTGTTCAACTTTTCTTTTAAACTTATGGGGCAAATGCTCTATTAGTGGATAATGGCCAAACTATCAGTAATTCATGTATGTTGTTCCATATAACAGAAGGGGCTTTATAATTTTCCCTTTGGAGCAAAGGAGAAATCATATACAAAGATGCTTGTGGCAAAAAGGAAATGCCACCTCTTTGTTCAACAGTTCAGACCTCAGCACCTTCAGAAATAAAATTAGCAATGACTCAGTAAACAACAGGTTTACAGAAACAAAAAGAATTGTTACAAATCTCTTCCCTGTTTTCATTAGATTGAACTGTCATCATGCCCTTGTCTCAGAAAATGCCTGTGCTTAACGTGGCAATTATCCCTGTGCTGCATTTCCTACTTGTACATCATACAGACACTTCACATCTGACTTGGCTACAGGGAGCTGAGATGGCAGGAGCAATGTGACCTGAGCAAACCCCTGCTGGCACTGAGAGGCCAGGAAGGCACAGCGTCAACCTGTCAGGTAGTTCTCAGCAAAGCCCCTGCTAATTGGTTGCGTTTTCTTGCCCTTGGCACAGTGCAGCACACTGTGTAAATGGTATCCTTGAGTGCTTTCCTACTGACTTGCTAGTCAAGGCAATTTCCTGCTTTCTCCATTTTTAGTGTTTTTTTCCTGTCTGCTTGCTCTCCCAAACTCTCCATTGCAGTTAATTTCCTCAGAGACTGGCTGAGGTTACAGGTCTCTGATAAGGATCCAGTGATGTCCAGACACACTGCCATGATGTATCAGCCTGTACACCCAAACAAGAAATGCAGGTTTCCAAGAGCATTCTTGTCTTTTACAGAAAAAACAGGTCCAGCATGCTTGAATCCCCTCAAATCCCCTCTCACTCTTTTTTGCCACGCAGACACCTATGGGCAGCTCTCAAAGGAGAGGAGGGCTTGCTGCAGTCCTTATCACCTATATCGTCTCCCTTGTGCTGCTCAAACTCTAGTCCTTGGGCAACCAAAACTACAGTATAAATTCAGAGAGCTGGGATGAATCCAGGATAACAAAGCCTAATAAAAACAGGACTATTTGCAGCAGAACAAAACCAAAAACATCTGAGACATGGTTGTTGGTGATTTGATTAATCAAAGCAGCACGTAAGATAAATATAGCAAAAGGAAAACTAAATGGGAATAAGGGGCTTATACGCACTAGGTTAACAAAACTAGAGTAAACAATTAAAATGCAAAGACATGTTGCAGACATGTTCTATACCCAAACGTGTATAGATAACATGAGTGTAAAGCAAACCATTCCAGAAAGCACAACTCAGAACAGCAGCTCTCCCTGTGCTGCCAAGCGTCAGTGACACCCAGTGAAGCCTCAGGAGCCAGATCTGTGAGTGCTGCCACGCCAGCCATCCCAGCCTGATGTCAAATAAACAGAAAAGGCAGCATGAACAGTACAGACTGTGGAAAGAAACTAGTGAAATACCTTTTAGAAGTATCTAAAAGAGGTGAATATCTGTGTACAGCTGAAATGAGATCTCAGTCCCTGCTGAAGCCCAGAGCACAGAGCGCCCTCTCATGTGCTTCACTCATTACTCCACACATCACTCCAATCCTCCACATTTCCACAACTTCACACTGCATCACTACCATGATAATATTAGCAAAGAAATTAATCTCCAAGATGAGGAAACCCAATCCTTGTATGCTGAGTTAAAACAACAAATATATCTCTCATTTTTAAGAATAATAAAATTGAAAAACCAAACCACTGAAGGGCTGAAATCTGATCAGAAAAATCATCTGGCAACTAACCCCTCAGGGTTTGGGGAGGTGAGAAAAAGAGGTAACAATATATGCCAAGGGTTTAGTCTAAAACTACGTGTTACAAAATCCATATTGTGTAAATAAATGAAGACAGTCCAAATTTCTTAAAATGCTATCCAGTTGCAAGGTGCTCGAATCTCAATGAGCAGGTAACAAGATACATTTTCTTAACTACCATCCTCACAGATCAAGCCTTGTTTCTGAAAATCAGAATTATTTCTGCATTTGTGCTTTGGCTATTCAGATATATGAGGAATAAAAGCCACTACAGCATTCCTGCATAGTAGCATAACTAGTTCCAGTGGCAAGAAAACTGTGCAGTAAAAAACTAGCACCTTCCAGAAGAGAAATTAACATTCCAGCATTTAGACTAAGTAGAAAAATTGCAGTTCAATCCCACGAAAAAAATTTTAGGTTGCTTTATTCCATATACAAAAGGGTTCCAGAAAACAAAGAAACGAATAATGAAACCCTACAGTAAATGCTTGGGAAATTTGTGTTGATTTGTTGCTTGCTGAGACTCAAGTACCTCTGTAAGGTTTTCAAATTCTAAGGCAGTAAGTCAATTTCTTAGAAAGGAGCAATTTTCCTGTATATTTATCCAAGAAAGACAACCCTTACATGTGAAAATACATTTTTTTTAGGATGCCATTACTACACCCATCCACTGTGCCCCTGCCCACCATTCCCATATCTTACCGCTACTACCCTGCAATTTTAAGAATACAGGGAAAGGAAGACTTATACAGCTTACCTGCACAGTATCCATAACCATCACTTCTGGTGCACAGAGGGTAAGGAAATACTTCTTCAGTGAACTTAGGTATTGGGAAAAACGTTAACTCCATAAAGCTGTTAATGATCCTGTGACTAGGACCTGCGTCCTGGGTTAAACAAAATTTCACAGATTCCCTGCCTGACCTTTGAAAGTTTGCAGAAAGAGTGTGCAACTATGCTTGGTCCAGAACCAAGAGCCACATGGCCACGCCAGTGTGATGTTGTGCTTGCAGCCAGCTCGGCGAGATCAGGGGACAGCATGGCCTCGCACCACTGCGCTGCTTTTGGACCCACAGGAGCAAGGTCACCTTATGTGGTTGCGACAACACAGCTTGGCAGTAACACTAGTTACCACTAAACAACAGAATCCTCTCTCTCTTCCCAACTGGTAAAATAAGAACAGAACTACCCTATATACTTTACAGACAGTAAGAATGCCCTATGTGAAATGCAGGGGAAAAGTTATGCACACCTCCTACTATAAAGCGTATGCAAACTTGCCCTTACATTCAAGAGTGTTAGCAGAAAGCGGAACTAAGAAAAAGGAAGGGAGCAGAAAGCTGAGCCAACTGCAGTCCCTTAAGCACAACATACAATTCACTATTAATTTGCAGATCCCAAACATAGACCAAAAAAAAAAAAGAAGGGATACAAAAAATGAGTAAGAATGTCTTCTTACAAGCAAATAGACAAACATACAGAGCATTCTTCCCCCACTGGATTAGTGATGCTCAGGGAAAGATGGGAAAAAGGCACTGAAAAGAGCAGCCACAAGAAGACCCTAACAAGTAGGTCTATACATTATGAGAATATAAGATGAAAACATATCTGGACTGCAGGGACCAGTTATATGCTCCCCAATACAAGAGAAAGAAGGATAGATTGGACCAAGTCCAGGAAAAGGTCACAAAGGCAATTAAGGGATTAGAACCTCAGTCCTATGAGCAGAGGCTGAGACACCTCAGGGGAAGGTTTCAGTGGAGTGAGGTCCCACTAATGGGTATCATTGCCTGGTGGGGGACAATGAAAGAAAGGACCGAGGCTCTTCTCAGTGATAGCCAGAGAATAGACAAGAGGCAATGGGCACAGATTGCAATATAAAAAATTACATTTAAATGCAAATGAAAACTTTTTGGTGAGAGTGGTCAAACACTGGAACATGCTGTTCAGAGAGGTTGTAGAGTCTCCATCCTTGAAGATATTCAAAACCTGACTGGATAATGTCCTGGACAACCTGCTCTAGCTGACCCTGCATTCAGCAGTGGGGGCAGCATGATATCATCTCCAGGGGTCCCAGCCAACTTCAACTACGCTCTGATTCTGTGACACAAAAAGACAGAAACAAACGCAGAGATCTCACAATAACATAACACAGCAAGTACTAGCAAAGTCAAAAAAGTCTGCTAAATAGTTTTATATCTGAAAAACTAGAATGCAACTTCCTGCAAATTAAAGACAGATTCTAAGCTGGAGGACAGGACTGGAAAGTTCTTTGCTCATCAAATTAAAAACAAGAGGCCTATTCATGAAAAAAGTTACGTGGTCAAGTCACATTCTTTGCTCAAAAGTTTTACATGCAACTGAGGGTGGGCACTCTGCTTGCAATTCACTGATAAACTCTGAGGTCGCTGTGGATTGTTACAGCACATGAGGGTACATTTAGAAAGCTGCACAGCATTCAGGAGGAGTGCAAGAGGACCAAGTGTCCCTTTTTCTTTTCAAAGGCCTGGTCACATGACTGACAGCTGGAGTCACTTAACAAAATACAAATTATTCTGCTCAATTCCCCTACAGTAAGATGACAACATCTAAACCCCTCTTGCACTGCAAACACCCAAAGGCTTCATGGCTCACAATCCCCCTTCTTTCTGTTCTTTCAGATTTCTTCTCCACCTCCACATACAAAGCCACATTTTTTAATTGAGACAACTAATTTTAAATTAAGAGAGACAAAGAACATAAGAGAAACTTTTGCCTGATGAAAAGTTGTGCAAATTCTCCCTAGTTACTTTCAGATTACATATGCATGGGGCATTCCTTTTGCATCAACTACATTCTCCAGAGGGTTCACCTCTTCTCTAAAAGGTGTTGCAGCAATAAAACAGGTTGATAGGAAAAGGTGGCCCTATTTTAAGAACTAACATTTTTCCCTGCTCAGCGGCTTGAACAGTTGCAATAATCACAGACCATTACTGAATCCTGATCTTCAGATCCGTTTACCAACTTGGCCCCCTCTCATTCAGTAACCCGCTGTGCTTTCCAGGGAACACTGCTCTTCAAACACCAGTCCCAGTCCTTCTACTCACACTGGACACAGAAATCAATTAAAATGAAGGTACCCCTCAGAGTGCTGAAAACATCCACCTTTGTGATTCTTGCTTCCATATAACTTTAGCTGTGAATGTCCTATTAGTCCAAAGTATTCGGGCCTGACAAAGCCATTTCATCTCCTGTCAATGAAAACCTTTTCTGTCAGGAGATTAAGACAAAAATCAATGCCAAAACCCAATCAACTGTTCAGTAGCAGTAGGACATTCATACCTTTGTTCTAGTTGTCACAGCACTGAGACCAGCACTTCACCTGGTAGGGAAATCTACATTTCAGCACATAATTATGCACAAATTTAAACCATTTAAGCTACAGCATATTTTTCCTATAATGTAAAGATTTAAAAATATCTCAAAATCAGCAAGAACTGCGGAGAGACTGTCCAGGTGTCAGAGTGACAGAATATATATCCCTCCATTTTCACATACCATGCCTAAGGCTGCATAGCTGTGAAGAGAAATAGAATAAAAATTTTCTAGAGTATGATCAACAGCAAAACAAAGACAACTGTTCAGTGGGAAATCAAAGAACAAAACAAGTCTGATCTGATTTGCCTCTAAAGTATTCCCAAAACACAATTCAATTCCTGAAATATTCTGTTACCTTTGCATTTCTCAGTGATATGTACACAAAATATTTTCCAAATAGCAGGACTCACAAGCCAGCCCTCTCAGACAATCCCTACAACCAGGTTTATCTGCTGTTGTAATAAACACTTCCCAGCCACACACAAGTTACTTTGGTCTGCAAGAGATCTGACATTTCTGCTGCAATTACTTTCTCACCGTTCACGCCTGGAGTTGCATAGGTAAGCAGATACATTTGTATAAACATACTTGCTCATTACTCCACACTAATTAATGCTTTAAAGACAGATTTTGGGATGGGGATGTTAAGAAGATGACTTTCAGCCACAGATTTTATTGAAGTTGACAAGTAAGTCTAAGTGCAATACCTCTGAGGGCAGCTCACTAGGAACATGGCACTCTGGTGTGCCTAGGGCAGAAAGAAGGGAAACAAAGCTCTATTACTGTCAAGGAACATTGCACAGATTTTTCAGGACTCAAAAGTACTTTAAAAAAAAGATGAAAAATTATCTTGAGAGAACTGGGCTGGAGAGAGGAAGATGGGGGATGAGAACAAATTAACTCAAGAACCTAACTGGAAATATAAGAAAATTAATATAAGATGTATGAAAATTCAAAGTTATACACAATTGTGCTTGAAAGCATGAAAGTAAGAACAACCACTTTTTCACTTTCTGCATTGTCTCATTTCACAGCTTTGTTTTGTTTTGGTTTTGATTGTCATTCTCTGAAGAAAAAAATCAGCTTAATGTATTGGCCTGATTAAAGAGGGAAAATAGATTTATTTTAAATACATGTGAGATTGTGATATTTTCCATTAGCATTGTAAATGCTGATAATTTAAAAAAAACTGAAAAACCAAAAAACCAAGCAAGAATTAACAAACTACATATCCAATAAGAGGAAAAGAAACAAAGAAATTTACATACAGTAATACAAATCTAAAAAAAAATCTGCATTCAAATTAATTTTTCAGCTTCCTAAGTGAAAGAAAGTCAGGTTCTGTATTTAAAACAGGCCTTTCAAACCAAATACCAGCTGTCCCTGCTAAGCTCCCTCTTCTGGCTAACTATTAAACTCCCTTAGACTTTGTATGTAGAAATTTCAGTCTTCCCAGTTCTGTCCTATCAATAAAAATCAATTATTTTTAAAAAAATCTGTAAAGAAACTTTGATGCTGAAATATATAACTTAAGTTTTCAACTTCAGACAGAGCCCTCCTGTTGTCTCACACTGACAAGTTACACACACATATCAGAAAATGAACATGCCTGTACTATGTAGGGACACTGCAAACCCAACCTCACCGACCTCCAGCAATCTGCACCTCCTCTAAGCTTGTAAACACCACTGCCCATATTCCAGTATTAGATGTTTAATCCAACTTGAAATGTCTGTGTTCAAAACATAACAGATTAGTTAATTAGCCCCCAAAGTACAATATTGCTCGTTTATATGCTGATCAGGGTGGGGGGTGACAACCCTATTTATCCATCAGTAAAGCAGGAAGAGGTACAAAAATGAGGGGAGATCCCATTACCATTACAACTTCTTCAGAAGAGAAGGAGGGGGGGCAGGCACTGATCTCTGCTTTGTGGGGACCAGTGACAGGACCCCAGGCAATGGCCTGAAGTTGTGTCAGGGAAGGGTTAGGTTGGGTATTAGAAAAAGGCTCTTCCCTCAGAGAGTGGTTGGGCACAAGGTGTGACTCTTGAGGATGGTCCTGTGCAGGGTTAAGGGTTGGACTCAATGATCCTTGTAGGTCCCTTCCAACTCAACATATTCTGGGATTCTGTGAGAAAAATACCCAGTAGCCAGCATGGTGTCTAACTTTGCCTCTGCCTTATCTGACTGAAAACTGTTTTCCAGTTCAGTCAGAAAACTCATTTATATTTGTGTCCTTCAACTAAACAAAAAAGGAAATAAAGATTCCTCTGCTTTTTCCATAAATGAAAAGGAGTAACCCATGAGCTCCAGCTACTGCAAAGACCAAAATCCCTCTGCTGCAATGCTGTTTTCTGTCACTGTTCTTGGGAAATGCCAAAAACAATTGTAAAATGTAGGTCCACAGAGAGAGATGCCCAATTCACCCCACACACAGATGAACAGCCATCTCACAGTGGTAAAATAATGACCAGTTATTAGTGCCCATCTTATGCCCTGACTTATGTCAATCTCACAGGCACTACGCCTGGTAAACTGAAAGAAGAAACAATTTCACTCTGTGAATAGCTCCAAAAATGAGTAAAGCCCGGCTAATCAGTGTGAGGATTGCAGTTAATAAGTTTGTGCTTTTAAATGGATCTTTAAATGAGCTTTCTAGACACTGATCCTTTTCCTTGCCCTTGCTGGTATTTTATAGAAACAGAATTAACACGAATTATTTTTAAACAGAAGTATTACCAACAGACTTCAATATTTCAGTTCCATTCATTCTAGCTAATATTTTCATTGAAACTCTCAATCTAGTTACCCTCTTAAGTAATTGCAGATGTGGCAACACAATTTATGCTAGCAGTAACCTCTGTTCTGTCACCATAATTTTAAGCCTGTCCCCCAGTTTTTTATGACTGAAGTGATTCTCATCACCACAGCTGTACAACAACGTTGTCCTCTTACAAAATATCCTGCTCAAAGTACCATGACATTTTCAAGAACAAATGGTAAACTTTTTAATGATATTCAGGATAAAAACCATGCCAAAAATCCTAAAATTAAGATTCAATTCCCATTCTGTCTTGAGACATAGTTTCACTGACTTCAGCTCCCAAAATGCCCTTGCTCATTGTATATAAAGGAAAGGAAGGGAGAGGGAAAGAATTATTTAGGCATCTAAGAAAAAAAAAAAGCTGATTTATTAAATAAATTATTTGGAAAATTAGGAAAGCAAAGGAAAAAATGAACATTCACCAAGAACAAGAAAGAGCATGTGAAGAGAAATTAAAAAATCCACAAGGGAAGAAACGAGAGAGGGCTTGAAAGGGAACATTGATTAGAGAACCCCTCCTGGGATGAGACTGGCACAGTCATATTCAGCAACTAAAGCAGCCAGTCCTCACCAAACTAACACAGATTCATGACACAGAATGAAAAAAATATCATACAAATATATGCAAAATCTTTTATGACATTCAGTAATTCAAATCAGTTAACACCTAAAAAAACAAAAAACAAACAAAAAAAAAACCATGAAAGCACAACACCAAAAAACCCCCACCCAGCAGTAACAATTTAGAAGTTTATAAATCATTTCCTTGCCAAAGCAGGAGTTTCTTCTAATGTGGACTGATTCAAGTTTTAAGGAAGTATATAACAAGGCTTTTCTAGAAGCCAATAAACAAATGAAAATCAAAATATAAGACTCAGAGTGATCTGCTTTAAATAAAAGAAAACTTAACTTCAACAGTTTGGAGCCCAGCTGGTGCAGAGCATCATGCTTGCTACCTGCTCTAATTTCTGAGGAGAGGAACCTGCATGATGAGTCTGCTTTTAAACTGCACCTTTAGCTAAAGTGGCTGGTAAGAGTGTGTGAGGGATTGACAGAAGAAATGGAATTTGGAATTGTTAAAATCAATCAGCAGGTAAAGGGCTGCCCCCCGGCTCGCCAAGGCAGGCAGCTACTGGAGCGACCAATGGCAGCTGGTGGGAACCAAGCCCAGAAGAAAGAGGCAACCATTTAGTCTTTACAAAAGTTTCCTTGCATAGTCAGGTCTTACTGAGAATGCCTAGGTACAGATTTCTTGAAATGTTTATCCAAAATACACTTCACACAAACACTCTTTGAACACTATTTTGAAAGGCCTTATCACTCCATTACTAATAAGAATCTCCATGATAGGTCTCAGTTTTGCAACCACATGTTCCTGGATGCTGATGAATGCTGACTACATTAAACATTAAAACAGATATCTGGTCTTTACAACCCAGAAACCGTGCTGGGTTAAAACAGTAAAATTGTAGCATACTCCCATTGCGGAACAGTCTGTTTACTTAGAAAACTGTTTAATACCCACAGGTAATTCAAGTCAAACAACTTTTAAACACAAAATATATTATCATCTGGAGTTTTTAGCAAAACCAGACTTTAGTATAGAAATACCTGCACTTGTTTGCACTAGGTGTTTATGTATGTAAACAATAATCCCACAGGAGTCACTGCTTTCCCAGAAGACAAATATACTTCCTTACCTTTGGCCATTTGGGATTCAGAAGTCGTGCTTTGATTGCATCATCCAGGGCCTTGTCATACTGCTGGATTTTCATGTAGGCTGCCGAGCGGTTGCTGTAGAGGATGCAGTTCTGGGGGTCAACCCCCAAGGCCTCGTTGTACAGCGTGATTGCAGTGTGGAAATCACCGTCATGGCAAGCCTGGTTGCTCTGGCGAACTTTCTCAACAAATTCAGCTTTGCTCAACATGGGACTGTCAGGACTTTTTCTTCCAAGAGATTTTGATCCAAAGAAAGAAATCTGGGAGGAGCAAAGGAAGAAATTATATGTTAGTGTTAAAAAAATCCCACTGAAAGATGAAAGAAAAAAATCAAACTGTTACAAACTTTACAACAGAAATTAAAGCCACGAGCATCACTGCAAAACAAATTATGAATTCAGAATCAGATTCATAAAAAAGTACCTAGTTTGTCTATTGATATCTCTTTCTGGGGGTACAAAGGTAACAGAAAACAGTCTTACAAAACATGTCATTCCCTATGAAGGATGTCTTCTAGACACAAGAGCAGCTGTAGTCTCTTTACATACGCTGCATTCCACACACTCACAAGTGTTTTCCTCCTCAGCCATACAAATTGGTTCGAGGGCACTAAGCATAGTTTCCAGCCAAAGAAGTTTCTCTGAACAGGTGGCAGGTGTGAACATGAAGATGATGCTGGTACATCTGAAGGTTGATATGCAGATGACACAGAAGCACAAGCATGCACAGACAATGGAAGAATGTATAAATTCTCTTCAAACCAAAGAACTTGCACTGGTATATCTGCTCATAAACCTCTACATCCAGCTGCCTGCAGCTGCAAATTGTTCATAAACGGGAAGGGAAGGACGAGTCCTTGGAACCAGGTATACTCACAGAAATTAGGGAAGGACGAGTCCTTGGAACCAGGTATACTCACAGAAATTAGGGAAGGACGAGTCCTTGGAACCAGGTATACTCACAGAAATTAGGGGCACATTTTATTTTAGCAACAGAACAGTCATCGTTGGCAGAGCCACCTTCCCCAGTTGAAAACTTCAGGCAATACAAAATAACAAAGAAAATTTGTTTGCCTTCTAATTATAAAGATTATTATTGAAAGTGAGCTCTAGAAAGTCCTAGTTCTATTGAGTCTGGTATACCCTTTCTCTTCATTTAACTTTACATTTCACATTTTCCTCAGCTAGTCCCTTGTAGTCACTAACTGTTTCTGTCATGCAAACCCTATTCTCTCCCAAGGACCCTCAAGAACTCAGCAATCTTTTTTTAACTGGAGCTTATACAAAATTTTCTATAGAAAAAGCTTTTTTCTAATTTTTTTTTAAATGAGAAGCCTTATTATGACCTTCCAGCACTGAGTTTGGAGAGATCTTCCACTGTGACAGCAGTTAGATTTACTTTGAGCTATGCTACAGGTTGCTAAAAATTGTAACAACAACTATGCAATTCATAACTAAATTCAAACAGTACTTTTTACTTCATATGTACTTTTAAAAGCTAAGAGTTTTGCAGGCCCAATGAACACATTTGCAAAATACTTCAGTTAAGAAACAAAATTCAATTTTCAAGTAAATACTCCAAGAAAGGCCTAAGTTGCACAGATGCTATTTTTAAATACTATCAAGAAACTAACTTTATCACTACAAATATGTGGCAAAATTCTATTTGGATCATGTGTGCAATTAAATCTTTTCATATACCTCATGCCAAACGTGAATATTAACAGCAATTGAAGAGCATGCTGAAAGTCTAAAACAAAAAGTTCAAATTTCCCAGATTCTTACTAATCCCATTACAGAATGCCCTTGTAAACCAGGAACAGACCCTCAACATCAACATACAGAATGTTACTGTGAATCATTTCAAATGAAGAATATGAAAGAGTCAAAATGCTTAAAAAACAGGAGAAGTGGACTGAAAACATGGTACAGAAGAAGTGGACAGTAATGCAAAATTGGAACTAAAGAAGAATGAGAAATTAAAGCAGAACATTCCTATCAGGAGACCATCAGTATGACACTGAGACATGGAAAATAAATAAAAGTTGACCTGCTAAGTGAAAATATTTGCTTGCTCCCACTACCATCCAAGGGATCTATCATTAACGTAAGAGAGCTAGTATAAGCTAAAGGAGCCCAAAATACTGAATTTAGTTATCGTTAATAACAATTAAATTACAAACTATCACTGCGAAAAGACTTTTCCCTGTGACCTGTCAGTGAGCCACAGGGAGACAGAGCCAGAAAGGAGGGAGTGATGAAGCAGTAATGCAAGAAAAGCCGGGCCTGAACAGGAACCTCACTCGAGGAACACCTGTCAGGGCACAAGGGCTACTTACTTCCTGAGTTTTGCTGTCTGCAACAAACTATTCCTCTGCTGTAGCCCAACTGTTGTCTCTGAAAGGACGTGTGCCACCAGGAGTGCCGGTCCATTGGCACAAGGGCAACCCCAGCACCCACTGATATGCAGGCAGCTAACAGGTACCTTACCTGCAACCTCTCATTCATTACCATGCTCCATCTCAAGTACAGAGCTGCCCAGTTGCCATGGAGGCAGCTGGTATCCAGACAGGGAGGAAAGGACACACAGTGGATGCAGAAGAGGCTTTCCCCTTCAGTCAAGAGGGGAAAATGGGATACAGAGAAGCAGCCAGAAAAGACGACTTGATCCACTTCCAACAGAAATCCACACACAAACTGCTGCTGCAGTGGATTCCACCTCTTGAAAACTGAGATTTGGATAGTACAGAGTACGTATAAGCAACAATAATCATTGATGATGATTACGACTAATAACAATCAGTAGTCTTACACATCAGCATGACTTAGAACCTCCAAGAACATATGACTGTATGTTTATATCAGACAACACCCCCCTTTCAAAAAGGGAACCCGGCTACTGAAAAAAATCTTTTAACATTCAAAGTACATTCACTCACCGATTTATCAACACACTCTTTTCAAAGAGCCTATAAAGGGTTCCATTAGCACCTGAAGAGCTCCTGATCCACCCCAGAAGAAAGCAAAGCATGATATTATCTAGGATTGTGAAAACCTCCAAGAAAAATGAAAGACATCCAAAACCAAAGACGATCGGCTCCAAGAAAAGAAGAGAAAGGACAAGAGTGTATAGGCACCCAGCTGTTTCCACTCTCTGTTCACTGGAGACAACCAGGGGCATCCCTGTGGCTGCACCATCAAACGACAGCAGTGCGGGCTGCTGGCTTGGCTAATACCTCTCTCCCACCCTTGACCACCAGTCTGTATTCCAGCGCACGGGCAGAGCCATATTCGTGACATTTGCTGTCATCCAAGATGCACGGACTAAATCCAAGCTCCAGATTTCCCAGCTTAGTAAGTAAAAAAACCTCTTATAACCGAGTTCGTGACAACTTTCCCCGCGGCCGCGTGCCCAGTCCGTGTCTGTGCCACTGCACCAGCATCAGGAGCTCTGCAGTGCTGCGAGCGCACCTGACACGTTTGCCGTCAAACTTTGGAGATGCTGACGAGGTAAGGCTCGGCTTCGCTCACCGGGGCGCCGAGAGCGAGCACAGCGCCAAGGCCGACACGCGAGCGCTGTGCCCGCCGGGCGCGCTCGGGGCGCGGGACGGCAGCGACCCCCGCCCGGCAGGGACCCCATCCCGGCAGGGACCCCCGCCCGGCAGGGACCCCATCCCGGCAGGGACTCCCCCCCGGCAGGGACCCCATCTCGGCAGGGACTCCCCCCCGGCAGGGACCCCATCCCGGCAGGGAC
>VWZF01000632.1:89914-106987 GCA_013396755.1 Sclerurus mexicanus | reverse complement strand
CCGAGCCGCGGGCCGGCCCCGCTCCCCCGCGGCGGGGCTCCGGCGTGACGGGCTCCGCGGGCTCCACAGGCACCGCGGGCTCCACATCGCACCCCGGGCTCCACAGTCCCGGCACCGCTCTGCTCTGGGGGCGCACGGCGGGGCTCAGCACCCGCGTTTGCCCAAACCTCCCCAGTGCCGCGGGCCGTTGTGCCTCCTGAAATGAGCGGGCAAATGGGTTATGCTGAAGACTCTCGTGCTGTTAATAATACATAATAATGAAATAACTTACTGTCTACGTGCAAACTGGATGCCACTTCACCAAAGTGAAATCTAGTGACACTTCCCAAACTTACTCCTTCATAGAAAAACATGTAAGAGTCTGAAACTTCAGAAATCTTTCTGCAATAAGATGATGACCGCATGGCCAGCAGCCCAAAGGTTTGCCATCAAATGAATGAGATCAAAATTAAGACATCATTAGAAAACAGGTCTTAGGACCCAAGGAAAAGATCCAAACAAAGCAGTTACAGATTATCAAGCAACTGTGGAATGTAGAAAAAGATGGAGGAAAAAATTACAAGTGTCTTCTATTTCTATCTAAAGACCAATTGCAGTTAATTTACAGTGTAAGTAGGAGCTAGGGAATTATCTTCTCATCAGCAATGATGCAGGTCTTTTTAAAGTCACTGGTAACCAAAGCCCACTGGCTTTTCCAGTACACCAGGCCGCAAACTTAGCCCAAACACACCATATCCTTTATGATCCTTTTATCTAGCAAATTGCAGCTGAGTATTCTGATCTACTTCAGATGGGCTACAGGAAGCACCAGAACTCTGAAGATATGTCAGTCTGTCATGGGTGTGCACCAGAAAGGGCACATCCTCAAGAACGAACATGCCTTGCTCTGTTCTGTCAGCCTGGTGTATCTGCAGTGGGTCGAGATCAGTGATGCTGTTTCCATCCAGATGCCCATGAATGTTCTCCATCTGATTCATTAAGAAAGATATCAATATATAAGATTTGGCATTTTATCATTAGCAAGGGTTAATATCAAGTATATTGAAACACACAAGACCTCTGCAATGGGCACATATGGGAAAACCTGACTCACAAATGTCATATTCCTACCTGACATGGCTTTATTCCATAATACATTATGTTTTTTCTTTGCAAATGAACCTACAGTAGATGCCTTTAACTGGAAGATGCATATTTTAGTAACTCTGTTCTCAGTCAATAATAAAATCAATATCCTTTAATAAAAGACACACAGTTGAAAATTTTCACTTAAGCGGCAAGAAAATTTAAAACTGTTTCTCTCTCAGTTCAATTCCTGATTCTTCCCTGGCACGAACTTATACATCTTCCTTTCATCTCTTGTTACCACATTTCCTCTTACTGGTCCCGCCTCTGAGAAAGAAACATAGTACATACCTTAGAAACACCACGCAGATGGTAACTCTTGCTTTGGAAGCTGATCAGCCCCTTCACGGAGCACCATCCTGAGCCTGCCCAGCACAGCATTTACTGTGGAGCTTTACCCGCATCCCAGAGTGCCTCAAGCTCCATCAGTAGTTTTACATCCAAACTGAGTAGTCTGTGTCCTCAGAAGTCTGTGGGCATCATTGTGTCAGGTAATGCCATGTCTCAGGCAAAAGCTCAGCACACCTAGTATTTCTTTCTCAACTCTGAGGACTAAGCATTATTTCCGTGCCTAACCTAGAAACTGGAAGAAACAAAGAATGTAGGTGGGGATGAAGGTAGCCTAAAAATTGTCAGGAACTCAATTCAGGAGTTTTTCTGATATTTTCCTTGAGTCAGACAGCTGGATGGACCAGAACATGACTATTTGTGCAAAGTATCACGTATGCACAGCAGTCATTTCAGTCTTACAAAGTTATTTTTATTTAGAAATTGCATCTTCAACATTTATTCCATTATTAAGGTTTTTCTTTAAAAAAAGAAATCTGCTTTCCATGAAAAAAAGAGCTGTCATTAGCAAAAGTCACTTTCTCTTCTTCACCTCATTTTCTGAAATGATGTAGAAGGAACAGTACGCTTAGAAGAGCCAGATTCTTCCTCCTTTTCATGGTGACGCTTTCTCGTTGTGGTTGGCTAAAAGAAAGATACAGCAGGATTGCTACAGGAAACCAGGTAAGACAGAGCCTCACTGTTCTGCTGGCTCCAGAATTATGGTTGTTGGCCCATGTCTCCCTCCTGTGACCAAAAAAGCAGCATGACTAACCCATGTTTCTCTACCAAGATCCATCTAATTGTATTTGATCCTTCTCATATAAGACATTGCTCCCCACTTCAAACACCTACTGTTTACGATTCTCCTAATTAGCATCTGGTAATGGCACAATGCCATCCTAAACTTGCACCAACATGAGAATTCTTCCTTGAATACTAAGTGTTAGTGACCTGAATCCATAAAAAAATATATATATGTTCAACAATTTTATTCTAAATATATGAATAATACTTCAAAGCCTAGGAGACTTTCTATACATTTAAACAAGTGTTGACAAAGCACAGAAGTTCATTGCTGCTCTTCAGGAAGCAGAGAAAACCAGCAGGCTGCCACATACAGCCCAAAGCCACATTTCTCTGAAGTCTCAAAATTAACTGATTTTCTTATTACAGGTTACTTTAAAATCCAATTTCTCTGTGCATCAAATATTAATCTTCAAATATGTATTACACATACCGTTTTTGATGTTTGTGGTGGATTCATATTGGCACATGTCTGAGCAAGTAGCTGTTGAAATGTACTCTTCATATCCTCATCCTGGAAAAAAAACCAGTACCTAAATAGTAAATAGAATATTGAAGGGAAAAGCAAAGATTGGGCAACTCCAAGAGAAGTGAATGCGACATTCACTGCTAGAGACAATTAGAAATAAGGACCACTGAGCTCCTAAGGATTTCAGCTGTTTTAACTAAGTTTCTTGGGTGAAGGCAGGGGATGGGGTCCTTTTTCTAAACAAAAGAGTGCTGCAGTGTATCCTTTTTTGTTTAACTATATTCTTAAGTGCTACAAAAAGGCCTTGATGTGAACATCCATTTTATTTTATACAGAATTTTGACTTGTTTTCCTTTTCCAGTATCACTTGACTGTGGCTACCTTTGAGTTAACGGGTAAGGTAAGATAAATATTTTTCCATTTATGTAACAAATGCCTGAGTGTTTCCTTCAGCATGCATCCAAACTAATCTTGTCCCATTCATAAGACCCCAGTGAAGTTTTCAGAGCAGAAACAGCAATCGTTTCTACAACTTTGAGAAATGTTTTATTAAGTACCTAGTAAATACAGGTAGGACATTTCCACTGAGCAGTACTTAGGTTTAAGCAGCTCACTAAGTTTTAAATTTGTAGATTTAAGCAAAGAATGGAGTAAACAGCACATGTATTGAAAACACTAATTTGAAAGCTCTACTGGTTTAAATAAATCTGTAGAAATTAAATATTGTTTGGAGAACATGCTTACTTTTTAATATCTGAAAAATTCCCTAGTGTACCCAAAATCATCAGAGGGCTAACAGGCATTAGCTGGTCGCACAGAGAATGTGTTTTTTTCTGCTGACTTGTAAAGTCGATACTTCCATACAACACGAGAGGGAGAGAGGAGCCAGTAACTCCTCACTACTCACAGTAACAGGAGCCAGGAGCTCTTTTGGTGGTAGTATTCAAGGTGTGTGATATCTAGAACTGAGCATGCTGGATGTTGGCCTTCCAAGCAGGCAGTGTACATCACCTATGAACACCTGATACTCTTAGTAACAGCCCCTGAAGGGAAACAGTTCGAAGAACAGCAACTGAGTGCTGGATGTCATCTGGATTTGTGGCTATTATATTTTCTGGAACTTTCTGTCCTGTCTTAAAAATGAAATTTAACAGTAAGAGGTGTCCCTAAATGGAATACATAATCAAGTTAATAACAACTTGAGTTTACATACTGAAATATCTCAAATTCTTAGCTTGCCTAAATCAGTTATCTATTTCCCCTTCTCCATTATGCATACCAACAATTCTTAAAATCAGTGTAGCATGGTTTCTGAATAACATTTTCTGCTCAGAATTATGATTTAAATGTAAGAATCTATATCTGATTAACTCACTGCAGAAGTTACACGCAACACTACAGTAGTAAAAGACAGAAATGCCAGGAAAAGTTTTCTGATGCCCAGCAGCATAATTAAGTCAAGTTAATCACTTAAAAAGAGTCATCCATGTACCATTTTTGTCTTAGGACACTCAGCTGTTAAGCACTGAGGGATACTCCCTTTTTTCAACCCTGTTCCTTACATTCCTTACCAAAGCATCTAAAACCACCCTGTTCTCAGATGAGGGAACAGGAATAGCATTGTGTTGGGCATGAGTAAGTAGAGCCTGTTGTGTGGCTCAGAGGTAGGCTGGGTGACATTTTTTCAGCCTCCTCAAGCAAGAATATCCAGGAAAGCTCATAAGTCCAATAGTCACCTCTAGAGTGCCAAAATTAAGAAAAGACCACCTAAAGACTACTCCTCAAAAACTTAATTAGCCTGTAACAGGTGGGAGGGAAACCATTACTTCCTACTCAGAGGGTTCCCAGACCAATGACACTTATTCATACTCAGCATAGTAAGAACACAGTAGTACTGGACACCATCCAGAAACAAACTCTGCACTGCCTGCCCACACAAACAAGCTGGCAAAGTGGGACTCTGTTCAAAGGAAGAGATCCATCCTATCAGGACCACACTCGGACTTGGTCTCTAAAATCACATCTTGATCCTCAGATGTGAAAGAGTTCCGGGAACAGGTGTCTCAGAAAGGATGCGGAAGCTGCTGATTGTATTGAAAGAAGGTACTCAGCAGACTACTCCATGCTACATTTGCAGTCCCTCCATAGAGACTAAATCTTTGAAAGCACAGACCAGCTACAGATGCAGACTGGGCTTTATTTTCCGTGAAAATATTCCAGAGATCTAGGATTTTCCATTGAATTCAGAGCAGGTCATGGAAGCATACAATGGGTGTTGAAGCAGGACCAGAGTATGGAGACAAACAGTATAACACCAGTGCACTTCCACAAAAATAAAGCTAGAGTGGACTGTCAACCTCTGCTGTTGGACTGACACCACATCTTCCAGCACAAGGCAACTGGGTGGTGGAAAAGAATTAGTGACTGCAAAGTTGGCATTAAATACAGCAACAGACTTGCAACTTGCTAGATGGCATGGCACAAAAGAACTGTACCTATCACTTGTGCTCAACTACTGATTTACAGTGTTGATCCAGGCAGATATTTGCAAGCTCTACCTCTTCCAAGTCTTCCCGAGCACAAACTATGAAGAGCTCATTATTGGTATTTACCATCAGGACCACTGAAGTCTGATTCTCTTAACAGCAAAATCAGTTTCATTTTCCTCTCACCAAGAAAACACAGCTGTTTTGATGGAAAGGTCAAAGATGACAGGACTGCAGCAGTCCTTACACACTACTTGGCAAAAGGTGAGAGGCTGGAACAGGCCTAGTTTAGCTTGACAGAACTCTTCAATACTCTACAATGCCTATAAAACATGAGCCAGAGTCAAATATCCATGCATTAACCACAGACTACTGAACATAATAAACTGAGAAACACCTTCTTCCAGTTGGACAAATTATAGAATCTGAGTCCTTCTCCCTCACCTGAATACATGTCAATGAATCAGACATGAGATGTTGTGGATTTAGTCTGAATTACATTACTTGGCAAAGACCCAAGCTACTTTGAGCCATCCTTGTTATATGACAATGTAATAAAGATCACCAGATGAGAACAGCAAGCTCTCCTATCAAGTTCTAATGGCTGTTGCCAAGGGTCTTGACAAAGTCAGCAACAAGACACATTCTAGGCTGGGACGGACACAGAAGGAGACCATCAGGTTGGTCAAGGTTGAGAAATGCCCTTCGCCTGCACAGAGCAGGTATACGAGGACATGTGATCTGCAGGGCTGGCAGACAGTTAACCCACAGAGACATGCGTTATCCTGATAATACAGAGAAAAGGCAACAGACAAAACTAAGAATAACACAGCCATGTTGGAGAGAAGAGGAAAAAGTCACCAATTCCTTTTTCTCCCTGGCAGAAGAACGTGTGATGTGGCAAGGTTAGACCTACCTATGGAGACCTCATGACAAAGAAGAAATCAAAGTTCAAACAAAAATCAAGGAAAGGTGTTTAGGATGGGAAAAGGCACTGAACAGTATCAGACAAGGCTACACAAGTTTACAAAAAGCAGCAACAGCAATAGAAAAGGACCATGGAACTGAAAGACTTAAAAAGCAAGCTATGCTATAACATAGCAGCAGTAGGAAGGGGTAAGAGCTAATGAAAGCTTTGCCAGAGATGGGCTGAGAAAATAAACACATTGAGAAAAAACAGGAGGTCCAGTTGCCATTTCAAGAGGAGACAAGGAAAACAGGAAAAGAAAATCTCTCTGCCACAGAGACAGCATGTGCTTGTTGGGAGAGCAAAGCAGCAACTCTCTTCTGTACACTGCAAGAAAGAGAAGGCTCCATCCCACAAATAGTGTTGCAAGGTGCTGCAAGATCGTCTTGCTTAAAAGAGAGAGCCATGAAAGCAGTTTGTTCAAGATTTGTTTGGTTTAGAATTGTCCAACATGAAAGCAAAGGCTACAGAATCTGGGCTAATGTCATCCTACAGGTTGGATCTAATGGCTTCTCTTCCTCCATGCCCTTGACAACACCACTAAAACAAGCAGATAATTCCTAAACATTTCTTTATTTCCTTTTTCTCTTCTCTCTCTCTAAGTAGGTATCAGGATCTCTTCAGTCATACAGCAGCCAGCAGAATCTGCACAATCAGCCCACAGAGAGGCAGTGCATGCTCATGAGAAGCACCAAAGGATAGCTGTTCTGCTGACTCCTGCCAGAAACAACCCATGGACAGGCAGGCATAACCTCCAACTACAGATCACAGTTGTTACTGCCATGAAGCTAAAGGACCGAAGCTCTCCTTGCCCATCGTTGGGCACTCTCCACAGACGCAGGGCCAGGCCCATTACACCTCTAGTGAACAGTGGTCAGCATTCCCCTGCCTCCTTGTGGAAGCAAATTACATTGCATCAACAAAACTTCACAACGTTCAGGCTATTGAACTGCCTTTGAGTTTACGGCAACAAATGAGCCCCCCAACAACCCAGCTTTGCTGTATTTCAGTTAAAACTCAGTTCCTACCTGAAGCCAAGGATGGTCTAATGCTTCCTCTGTGGTAAGACGTTTGCTTGGATCCACTACTAATAGCTTCTTCACAAGATCCAGAGCTAAAATAATAAAGAGAGCTGGTTGACATATGATCAATACATTCATTACCTGAAATATGCCTACACCAAAGCTGTGTGCAACAATGTGCCTGATACCCCTTCAGAACAATGCCCAAAAATACAGGCTGGGCAGACCACCTTTTTCTATGCACAGGGAAGGCTGCAGACTGCAACCATCTTTTCTTCATATGCACACAATTCAACACACTTCAATATACCAAAATTACCAGTGGATATACTGAGTATGTCCACAATTTATGTTATGAACCTGCACAGGAGACGGAGCACTCTCCTAAAAGCTTCAGCATTACTGTGGAAAAGCAAAGACAGCTTAATTTAGTTTCCTGGTTTACAGTGTCTTGGAAAGCAGATTATTCATCTGGGAAGGTGGGAAAGAAGAGACAGACATGTATGCTCAACATAATCTCTCAGGAATCTTCTTAGGAAGCTTCTTACTAGACACACTGAAAATATGGCATTTAAGTAATATTTTACTACTCCAAATCTCTCATAAGGGAATTTTCATTGTATCTGATTATTCTGAATACATACCAGTAGGACTATGTACAGCCTTAACATAATTTATATTCTTATACATGTCTGACTTACTATTGAATAAGCTTCAAATTATTCAGGAAGGAGTTATATTTGGTAAGTTTATGAAACAAAGAATGACAGCATCATTTATTAGAAACTCCTCTTACATACAAAGCGGATCCAAGGGAAATAGTACAATTATTTTGTGCATGTAAAATGTCCTCAAAAAATAAAAGCATGCAAACAGTAGCTATCATTGCAGTTTTCTATGCAGAAACTCTGTTTTGCAGACTAATTAGCTCACAGTGGGCCAAACCTAATAACTGATTCCACAAATGCGGCTGACACTTTCAGCTAAAAGACTGGCATCGTGAAATGACTCTCTTGAAACATTTCTCTTTTGGACTTCTAACTCATATTCCTTAAATTCCTGGCACTTTTGGCTCAACACTTGAAAAATCTTTAGGCAAGGCAAAGTCTGTGGACCAGTTTGACAAAGTCAGATGAAAAGGTGAAAAGAGGAAACACAGACATATGTGCCCACAAACTCTATACTTCTGTGGTTAGTTACACTAAATATTACTAAGAAATCTCTTCAATAAAAATGGATCTGCTCCTTCTAATGCTTTAATTATGAACTTCTATAAAAATTAAGATACTACTTTAAAAACAAAACATATCAACATACAATGTGCCATACAGCTGAAAGGAAGATAAAGCAAAACAAAAACTACAAGAAAAGAGGTTGATATTCTGCTACCCACTGTGCTGGAGTCATACCCATGTCTGACACATGCTTCCATTCTTTTGCAATGAACATGTATTTTCCACAGGTGATTTGATCTTTCAGAGAGAGTTGAGTATTTTGCTCATTGAATGGTGGATATCCACACAGGCTATATAAAAGAAAACAAGTTAAATAACACAGATTTTGTCATAGCAAATGAAACACTGAAATCACACATTTTAAAGCATCTGTTATCATAGTGTTTTTACAGGTGTGAAGTTTTAAATACACTTTTAGTTCCTAATAGAGGTACTGAAGTTGCCATGTCTCAAGGCACGTATGTCAAAGACTGCCTAGTGAAGGTACATCCACACAGTATCTTACCATACAAAAAGAATAACTCCTAAACTCCAGCAGTCCACAGCTCGGCTGTATCCAGCAGTCCCAAGTGAATTTAGAACCTCAGGAGCAAGATACATGGGAGTACCACATAATGTTTGCATAAGAGAAGCTTCTCCAAGAATCTTGGATTGTCCAAAATCTGTAATCTTGTATTTAAAAATGGTAACACCACATTACATATTAGGATGGATTGTACCAGAACATATATTGTCAACATACATCAGGAGGTAACATTAAGTTTCTTCTTTCCAAGCCAGTTCCAGTACACAACTATGAACAAGAGTTACCCAAACATTATTAAGTGAGAATAAGAGAAGAGGAAGAGAGATAAATATGACACAGGATCACACTGTACACTAGCAAAAAGTACTCTCAAATTTGGGTGTAAATGGACAACCACAGAATAAAGGTATTGTAGCTTAGTAGAAGAGATTACTTGAAAAATAAGCACTTTAGCATGCAAATCTATTCAATGCTTTCTCTGGGGAAAAAAACCCCAAACAACACAAAATAAAATCCACAACCTTCTCACCCACTCCCCCCAAAAAAGAACCAAAACACAAAGAAAAGCCCTGTCACCATACAGCCTGGACATTTGTGGGAATGATGTCTGTAACTCAAGAATTACATTTTACTGGGGGAGGGAAGAAAAAAGCATTGACATTTGAAGTTATGTATGCAGTGCATGGGTTGCAATACCCACAAAAGTAAAATTAAAATTATGTTAAAAAAACCCTCATGTTTTAAGTTACTTCATAGTTTGTATGACTACTTCCATAATATCTTTTTGGCTATGTTTAATGAAATATCAAGAAGAATGGGAAGGAATATTCCTAAATTTCTCCATTAACAAAAAATGTAAGTTTCCTTACCTTTATAAGACACATCTCTTCAGAAGATGAAAGTAGCACATTTTCTGGCTTTAGATCTCGGTGTATAATTCCATTGTCATGAAGATACTTTATATATACAGATAGACAATTAAGGGAAAATAGACTATTAATCTGTTTAAAATGTAAGCTTTCCAATTTTTCCCAAGCCAATGGCAGGAAAACTGAAATGGCTGTGTAAGAGGCAGGCACACATTTAAAGCTCCCCACCTTAAGAATACCCGTTAAAAAACCAACCAAAGCAAAAAAACCCAACTTGTTAAGAATGCTGTGCTGATTGCTGGAATGGGTTTCAGAAATGACAAGTGACAGAAAATTTGATCTTACTGATATTCATATGCATAACCATATTTTTTCTTGGTAGGATTCATGATTATGTACCTTTACTGCCAGCAGCATCTGATAAAAATACAACTTGCAGGTAGCTTCTTTCATCTTGATTGGCCTTGACACTCTATCATACAGTTCTCCTCCTTCCATCCTAAAGCAAATGCAGGTAAGAAGTCCTGACTTCCAAAGGATTTATCTCATTAGACAAGACTAAGACCAAAAAATTTGGCTATTCTGGCCCCAGAGAAGGAATATATTTCTGAAAATAAGTGAACAACATCCTTAACACAGCACATGCACTGCTGAGTTATGGTCAATCTCCTGAGTCCTCACTGGGAGTTGTTACATGATTTTTGATCAGCCACATCTTAGAAGCTCAACAATAAAAAAGGCAGCAGCCATCCAAAACAGCAGCACAGCACACAGTATCTAGGCACCAAGAGCCTACAACATATAGAAGGATGAATCTTCTTCTGGTTATCCTAGCTCCTAATCTTACAGAGCTTTCGGAGAACACTGGAGGCCAGCAAAAGAAAAAAATAAAACAAAGAAATGTCCCACAGTTCAGAACTATGCACATTCCTTGTAACTATGAAAAACATTTCATTTTATGCATTTATTTTCAAACAATTTACTTACAGTTCCAAAACAATGTAGTAATCCTCTGCTTCAAAGAAGTTTTTGATCTTGATTAAGCAAGGCTAATGGAAAAGGGAACACAAACAGAGGCACACAAGAAAGTAGAGTAATTTGTAAAAATTAATCCTAAAGTTCCTATTTCGGTATTTCAACCATGTCATTTAAACTAACACTTGACACATGTGACTAGCGAGCACTCCAGACTTCGGTAAACACAATCCTTATTTTTCCAATTATGAGTTACCATCCCCTCAACATTTTCACATACAGAGAAAAGAGGAGATACAAATTCAAGAAACTGCTAGTGATAACTAATCTTTACATTTGGTTGTCTCAGAGCATTTACAAAAGCTTGGATCAAGAAAAGATTTCTACAATGGAGGTTGAGGTCAAAACTTCTCCTGTGAAGTTTCTTCTCAAATTAACATCTCATTTATCCAAAGTTTTAAAATCTCAAATCTGCAAAGACATAATATACTTGGTAAGAAAAAATACCCATTCAATAATTTACAGGAAAAATTATATGTCTCCTTCAACACACTTCTAAACAGATGAAATTGATCTTTAGTCACTACACTAAGGTCAGTGAACTACAAAAGTACACACAGTAAGGAGCAAAAAGGAAAAAAATGTACAGTAACACTCACATGATCTATTTTCTTCAAAATTTCAATTTCTGTATTGATATTAAAAGCTGGGTTCTATTAAAAGAATGAAATATTATATTGGGTAAGACAGTGCTGTTCTGAAATAAGACACATCAGAAATAAGAGGCAGTATGAGAAAAGCCATTGTTTCATGCCCCTTGCTACTCTATGTGATTGAAACATACAACCTTTTTCCATAAACTGATCAGGTGCCTTTCACTGAATTAAATAAACAATCTGCTGTCACTATTAGGAGCACAATATTACTCCAGACATGTAATTTCATTGCAGGTTAGAAATCCCCAACTAATTTCCAAACTACAAAAATCAAAAAAATATTGTCATGTATACACCTGCATTGTCCTTTAAACAGCTTTTCTCCCCCCAAAATGCTTTGCAGATGGACCAGCCCTAAAATTACATGCTACTCTCTCCTAGATGTTATTTTGCAAGATAAAATAAATAGATACTTTTAATCTGTGTCTTAGGCTCAGCTAATGAATCAACCCAGCAGGCCTTTTTTGCTCTCCTTCCAATACAAATCAATCATCTGTGAACACACAACTTCATCCATACACAACACTCCAGATGCACTCCTGTCTCTGTTTTGTACAATGGCATAGCTTAGTAATTACAATTCATACCAGCATTAGAAACATTACAAAATTGCATTTTGCCATTTTCAGTCACAATGATGTCACATACTTGTTTGCAACTAACTACATCTCCCCTCTCCTTTGCATTAGGCAAGTGTGGATTATAGCAGAATTTGTTGCTAACCTTCAAGTGTACAGGTTTGTACTATTAAATGTTATCTGACATCTATTACTCGAGCATACAAACTTGTCTGTTCTTCATACATGATATTGCAATCTTCTGCCAACAATTAGCTTAGTTTGTACATTTTTAGTCACACTCTGCTGGTTATGATGTGTCTATCTGATGCATTTTAGGACAAACCAAACCCCACAGGACTCCACACCACCCTCTGTATACATCCCATTAACAGTCCTATATTATGAACCTAAAGGAATGTAGTCAAAGAATGAAAGTAACCATCTCCTACAGAATTCTGTAGATGCTACAAGATCAAAAGGCATTTTGAAATTAAATACAGAAGACGTTAAGTAAGAAAATCCTCTTTAGTTGAAGATAGTTGGGGAGTCAGGCAAGTTACAAAATATTCCAGGATCACTGCAAGACGGCAGAGACAGAGAGAGAAACAAAGAAAAACACTCACTGCCTCTCTCAGGCCACTTGCCACAAACTTCCGTTTATTGATGATCTTCACTGCGACTTTGTTACAAGTGCTCTTCTCAAATGCCAGTTTGACTTCTCCACAGGCACCACTAACACCAGAGCACAGCTATGTCAATGGTTACAAATACTTGTCAAAAATCTGTGTAACAAGTACAGACAAATGAAAGCATTGTATTATACACAATTTGGAGCTGCTGCTGCTTTCTAACTTTCTGAATATGCCTCTTCTCAGCAAGCATTCAACTGTTAGGAAGTCTGTGGCAGTTCTCAGGAAACATTCAATAGTTAGGAAGTCTGTTTAAATAGCAAGTGTTGTCAAGGGCCACTCATTCAAAACTGCAGGAGTAAACATGCAAAGCAACTACTCCAGCTGCACCAAGGTACTGGCAAATACGACAGACGAGCTCTATCAGCATTTGCTTCATGCAAAGGCATTTAGGGGAAGAGAACTGAGGAAGGGTTCTCTCAACACTGGACCGCACAAATCTGAGAAATAGATATGACAGTACTTGTATTTTTACTAGACAGCAATTACATTACAGAAAGAAATTCTTGTATTTTCCACTTGGATTTGTTTCTACTTAACCGTTCACCTCCAAATTCTTCACTGATCAACTGTTTCCAAAAGAGAGAAAAATAGCTTCTCTCTCCTTTTTCCTGGACAGTTCTTTCCCTTTCTGTCTGAAGACCCCAATGTAATGTTGTAGAAAGCTGTATTCTGACACAAAGCTCTTCCTTCTACTTCCAGTAACTGAGTAAACTAATATACAAACTTTAAAAACTTGCTAAGAATTTACAGACTTTATTATCTTCTACAAAACAAAACATAAACTGGTTTTCACAATTGATAGTAGATTACAAAGCCCAAGCCAATTATGGGGATAAAGCACAAATTCCTCTTTAAATTGTTGTAAAGAACAGGTTTACTCAGGTGTTAGCATTCTTTTTTTTTTCGTTTAAAACAGCAGCTCAGTTAATACCAGTGATAATCCAGAACAAGGTACTGACAATGGTAACAATACTGAGGAAAGAAGGATGCTTACCTCCCCAAAGTCTTTGACATGATATATTTCTCTCGTAATTCTCTAGGGAACATCATCTGATCATCCACCGTAAGATCAGAAAATACAAACACTGAGAAGACAACAGGAGATCATTTTCCTGTTATTAACTTTAAAATTTTGTTGTAAGAACCAGCTGTGTTTCCTGAGCTTTTATAGTCAACGTAACTGAGAAAATGCTGCCTGCTAGAGGAAAAACTATATATATGCTGCAAATTACATCAGCTATGGGTTAGCAAGGTGAGCTTATTACTGAAAAATAGCATTTTGGTACTACATTCACAACAATCCTTAACCAATTAACATCACACTTAAAATGGTCAAAAATTTCAATGTCCCAGAGAACTGACAATCAAGAAAACAGCATCTTAGTGGAAAAGCAAAGACAAAGAAACAAACACCCAGCTCTGCTAATTTTTAGGAGGATTTTCTCTTCACTGTGCAGCATCTGGCTAGGTATCTGGGGAGATTTTCAAGTTTTCTTGAAAAGTATGTTTCCCCTGTTCCCATCATCTCATGCATAGCTACTGAAGACCAAAAATATTTGAAAAATAGGAAAACAACTATAAAAGTTTATACTCTAGTGAGGTGCTATGTGATGCAGATTCTTTTCAGTTTTCTTTTCTAGTCTTTTTTTCTAGGGTTGATGTGGATATGGATAATTTTTATGCCAGTACTAAAACATCTATTCATAGCTGTTTTTTAACAGCCCTCATGAAGCAGCTCAGCTCCCAAGAAACATACTCAAATCAGTGCAGAAACAGCCTCTTGGTCCACATGTGAAGAACCTACTTAAGTTAAAGTACACTTTACCCTTATTGGTCTGTACAGACAGTGCAATTTCAGAGTTGTGAGTCAGTGGAAGTCTCTTCCCTTTTCCAACAAGCTCTCTATTAACAAATGTTCCATTTGCACTATGGTCTTCAATGTAGGCAACATATGAATTTTTTGGACCCATTTCCTCAAAGAGAAAAAAATGGAAAAGATGACAGTAAAGAACAAATGACTTGACAGTAAAGACATAATAGATTAGAAATTTACTACTGTTGGCTCAAGAAATGAGACTACTGAGGTTATTACATAAACCAGGTGAATGGGACATTGCCAAGAGGCTTGTTACAGGAGTCACACTGAAATGCTTTGATTTCTTTAGGACCTCTGCCCCAAAGTCACTTTTTGAATTATGCCAAGATAGACAGACAGTGCACCTTTTTAACACTTACTCTGAAAATTCGGAAGTGCTTCTTGCTATAGTTTTGGTAGAAGCCAGTCTCAGACAATCCTAGCTTAGAAAAACTGTAATCACAGCTTTTGTCTCTCCCAAACCAGTATTCCTCATTCACACAGTCTGCAGAGGAGGGAAAGGTACAGCAGAGAGAGAACACAACATTGCAGAGAGTTAACAACTATGGCACTACAGAATGATGCCAAATGGTAGAGTAGGATAACAAAGACAAGATTCTTCCCATACAATCAAGTTTATTTGTCTTAATTCAGACAAAGCACCACGCAGTATTGACACCTTGTAAAATTCTGTAATAATTTTACCTTCTTTATGCTCTCAGTAATTTTGCCCTCCTTAGTAGTATTTTTCAGTTCACCTTTGGCAATATAGACACATAGGATAACTAAACAAAATAAGTTATAAAATGAAAAAACGAAACATGTAACAAGGACCACGAACACCCCATAATTTCTCTAAGTCTATGGAATGTGTATGTGAGTACGCAGTACAAACACTGGGATGTAGTATGGAATAAAACATTATTGCAGAAGTTGCGTACCTAAACTTGCTTGTGCTTAATTTGAAAATGAAAAGACACTGCTCTCTACCAAGCTGCTCAGAACTTTTCTGAGGTGCTACAATCAAACCAAGAGGTTTGTTACAGTATGCACATACCACAATTGCTGAAACCTTTTGCAAGTGCAAAGAGTCGACCCCAAGGCTGAGGAACCAGATCTTCAGATTCCTGGTCCTCAGGGATCGATGGCAGCTCCTGAGTGGGAACGGTGTCCAAAGAACTGAGGGTCCCAGAACTTGAGGAAGACTGACTAGTACTCTGAGACGCACTGGAAGAGGAACTGGTACCACTCTGTGACGACTGGGCACCTTGAGACTGCTGTACTTCACTTCCTGTCTCTCGAGACATGTTGGCTTCAAAGAGAATGTTAAAAAAAAGCAATTACTACAGCAAAGTAAAACTGGCAAGCACTCACACGCTGTATTATTAATGTCTAAGTCCATTCTCAGGCTTCAAAGTAAAACTTCCAACCCAAATGTACATATGTGGATAATACGTAAATCTCCCAGGAATTTTGCAAACCAGGATGGTTTTCTTTTGAAAAGGGAATATGGGGCGGCCTCTGCTGGTTCTAAAACAGAATTAACCCTCGTGCCCAGGTTGCTCACGAGGACTTCAGGGCTTGCACTGGGTCAACACGGGCTCGGGCTGCGCTATGACAGAGCACCCCTGCACGGAGCAGGGATCACGGCTGATCCCAAAGAACGAAGTGAAAAACTGAAAAGGGAAAAATAAGAACTGTAAAATGATGTGCATTTTCTGGAAGGCACCCAACAGATTTATCCCACACGTACACAATGAATGTACAGAAGTCTGACGGGCACCCACCACAGCCCCGGCAGCGGCAAGACATGGGAGCGTCTCCCTGCCCCCCGACAGCTCGGGGGTTCACAGCGTTCCTGCCTCCCTCCCCACTCAGACGCGTCCGTGTCCGCTTTCTCCACGAGCCTTCCAGCCCCTGGGATGGCTGGCACCCACCCCTCTGCTTGCTGCCTTGGCTCATCACCTATATATTGGATTTTTAGCTGGTTACCACAAAGTATAATGCAGACTAATTTAAATCTCCTTATCGGTTTGCTGCATTTCACTACGAGCCAAAACAACACAACAGCACCCAAGCTGCTGCCCCGGGTGCTCACAGCGGGTGCTGGGGCAGCCCCGGGATCCTCTGCCTGGGGAAGAGGCCACCGGGTGCAGTCGCTTCCTCCGGCGCCGCCGCGGCCACACTGACCCTGTCCCCAGCTGCCTCTAAACCCCTCCAGGGACGGTGACTTCACCCCTGCCCTGGGCAGCTGTGCCAAGGCTGGGAAGCCCTTCCGGTGAAGGAATTTCCCTTGGTATTCACCCTGCAGCGCTCTCCGGTCAGCTCCCGACGGCACCGCCGGGTCCGTTCATTCAGCACCGCCCGAGCTCCGGGTCCGGTCTGGGCGGCGCCGCGACACCGTCCCGGGAGAGACAGCGAGGAGCCGACCCGGGGCGGTCC
>VWZF01000632.1:73640-89694 GCA_013396755.1 Sclerurus mexicanus | reverse complement strand
ACCCGCCCTTCGCCTTCGGCTGCGCCGCCCGTGCGGGTCCCGCGCCGGGTCCCCGCCTCTGCCGCGCGGGGAGTGCGGGGACTCGCCTGTGTTTGTGTCCCGGTGCTCCGAAGAGACCCCGTCCAGGACTGGCGGCGCAGGAGGGCGATGAGGGGCCTCCCCGGGCGGCAGTTGAGTGGAACGACGCAGTTCCCGGCTCCGCGGAGCCCTCTCAGCTTAACACAGAGTGGTGTAGGGACGCTGGTTTTCTCTGTGTAACAAACTGTATTTTGCCACTTGTCATTAACTTCAAATTATTTGTCATGCGTTTGCAGAAAGAGCAGTACTACTCTGAACAACACTCTTCCCTGATCAACAAGGCCTACCAGACCCTGCTGAACCCTCTGAGCCGGGGCCTGTATCTAGTAAGGTCTCGTTAGGTGTTACCAGTGTCCCTGTAAAACCCGTGGGGGCCGGGGTGCTGTGAGGGATTGGACCTTCCACTCCATCCTCACCGTACTAATTTGCATTCCTCTGAAAAAGAGGATCACGAGAGACTGGAGGGAGACCAAAAACAAGGTTATCCAAAAATTAATCAGCTTATCGTTGCATTTGCTGCTCACATTACACCAATTTGTTTTCCACATCACACGTTTGGCCATGGCTGCTCATACGGAATTTCAGTCTGATCCTGGGCAGCCTTTGTTGTTTTTTGGCTTGAGGTAACTGCTGATTTTTATGGTCAGCCTATGTATGGAGTGAATTTTCAGGCTGACTCTTTTGATGCAACTTTCACAGAATACACTGTAGGTTTATCTGATAGCAATCTGAGCGTGCCCCTCTAAAAAACTTGATAATTCCCATTGAAATAGATGTAATAGTGCTTATTTTCAAATTCCTGTTCTCTCTGCCAGCTGGAGCTGAGTGGAGTGGAGCTGACACAAGAGACAGACTTCGATGCAGACTCAGAGTTCCTCACAGAAATCATGGAAATTAATGAGAAATTAGCAGAGCCCAAAAATGAGGCTATCTTTGAAGAAATTGAAACTTTAATTAAAGGTAGGTTATGGTTTGAGGAATTTGTACAGACCTAATTTATATCATCTGTAATACGGCAGTCTTTCTGAAAGCTTTTAACTGTTTTTGGTGTATTTCTTATAGTGTCTCCAACTTGTGTTAGTCTGGAATAGACTCACTGCAAGAGTTTCTGCCCCGGCTCTCTTCCCCAATGTTGTCTTTACCTCTTTGTGCACCTAAACATCCCATCTGGCTTGAGAACATCTGTATGACAGAACCTATTTTGATGTCAAGTATATATAGACTATAAACAGGAATTTACTCAATCTCTGGCAGATCATGGCAAGTCAGTTGTTGCAAAGAAAGAATCTTTCAAAATGAAGTTGAATAAAATGCTTGTCTGACCATATTAAATCATGTAATTTACACAGACGTTGTATTTCTTTCACCTTCTTCAGCTTAGCAACCGTTATATTAAGTGGTTATTGTCCTTATATAAGAAACTATCTTTTTATATTGTCAGTGATGCCAAAATACTCACTTTATTGATATATTTCACTCTTTGCAACAACAAAGTGTAGTGTGCCAAAAGCAATTAGAATAACTGGAATAAAACCTGAGTAGTACAGGAGAGAATGAACTGTAGCAGGGTAAACCAGCAGACCAAAAATGGATTGCTGGGAAGTTAGTGGGCATTGACGTATATTGGAATTGCTATCTATAAACATATTTAATTTGAAATTACAACTAAAACATTGACAGCAGTATTATGAAGAACTCTTTTGGCTCCCAAAGGCTAAGACTAGTAATGAAATTTCCCCCCCCAGGCAATTGGAATGCAGTGGTATAAAATATGCTAAGTATGTAACAAAAAGTGAATTAAATAATTTGTTTTGCAGTTAAACAAGAAGAACTGACCAGAGAGGTGACTGCAGCTTTTGAAAGAGGTACCTGTTTTTATGAAGTATTTAGCTGCCATACATACCTGTCAAATGCTTAAAGCCCCACATTGTCTTACTGGCAAATATTTTCTGCACAATAGAACACAAATACTACATCAACAAGGGTTCTTTGTGTGGTATTTAAAATAAGAACTTCTAAACCGATCTTTCTGCTGATTCAGGACATTCAGGACCTCACATTAAAAACAAAATCCAATACAGAAGTTCCATTTCATTAATTTTGCATCAAAATAATCACTTTGAGTGGGAATGCAGATGCTAAGAAATTGTGTGTTTGTGAGAATACTGTGAAGGAGACACTCTTAATCAAACTTAGACCTCTCCTGAGGTTTTACACTAGAATTTGGAAGGTGATGTTCTGCAGCCTTGGAGCCACAGTAGAGCAGCAGGTGCTGTTCTGTGCAGCAAAATCCGAGGTGTGACTGCTGTGCAGCAAGGAAAGTTCTGATGTCTGTTCAGCCTAAGGTTTTGGGGGTTTCCTGTGCAATAACACCATAATTTTATTCTACAATCAGTGAACTGTTCTCTAGCTTCTGAATCTGGGAAGAAACCTTTGTATTTCTGTGCCAGGTCTCAGAATCCTGCAGCTGTGAGGGGAGGGGTGGCGGGGTGTTGTAACTGTAAACATCAAACGCAAAATCCTGGCTGGGCCTGCCTGTGAGGAGTTACACTCTGTTATAATCTGTTACTCTGTGCTTGGACAAGGAGTGTGTTGCATCTGTCCTTGTCAGCAGGTAATAAACCACCTTTCTCCTCCAGTTGTTTTAACTGAGGAGAAAT
Organism: Sclerurus mexicanus; assembly: GCA_013396755.1. Classification (NCBI taxonomy): domain Eukaryota; kingdom Metazoa; phylum Chordata; class Aves; order Passeriformes; family Furnariidae; genus Sclerurus; species Sclerurus mexicanus. The sequence goes on along the minus strand of VWZF01000632.1, from coordinate 86,956 downwards.
TGCTTCAGTATCAGTTTTCGAATCGGCACTATCCAGACTGGACTCCTACTCTTGCATTTTTCAGTTATGTCAGTTGAGGTGCTCCCAAACCATCCCAGATTAAACTAATAGGCAGCATGGTTTAATAGTGTCTGGGTCCTTGCAGCTCACAGCTCTGAGTACTGAAACAGGTATTGTCATCGAAATCCTGAGAGTCATTTCAAAATGCAAATTCAGCTCTCACTCTGTAAAATGTTTTATTTCGTTTCAGATGATCTTCAAGAAGCTAAGAAGCTTCTAGGAAAAATGAAGTATTTTGCAAACTTAGAGGATAAACTAAAGTCCAAGAAGATCCCTTCCTGATGCTGCCTCCTTTGGGATTACAAGTTAATGTTATTTTCAATTAAACAGATAGTTTAGTTATCAAAATCAGACAAATGGTGTTTGTTTCCTTTAAAAGCTTGAATTCTGAGAGGAGGAAAATAAATGTGACATCCAGTGCTTGCTGCAGGACTTCAGTAATAGATGGAATTTGAAAATGCTTACAACCAGGAAAAGCTGTACTGGGTAAGGTGGGACGGTGTCCTGGCAGCTGCAGGTACGGAAGCAAGTGCCAGAAAGGCACACAAAAACATATAAATGAGATTTCTTACTTAGTGAAATATGAAGAATTCATTTTAAGTTGAGAAAGAGACCTGGACAAAATGCTGGAGATAAGGAGAAAGCTCATTCACCATGTCCTGCAGGCTCTCTGTAGTCTCCTTGTGTGTGTTCTTTCAGACCATCTTGAAAATCCTTTTAAGGCAAAAAGTATTTAATTCCTGTTATATGTCCTCTCCACTACGGCATGCTTTTCGTATGTTGATCTCAGTCTGATGGGAACTGACCTTCAAAACTAGAAGAGGTTTTACCCTGTTGCATAGTTTAACACATTAAGATGCTAGGTTAGGGAAAAAAAATAAACCAAATTCAAACCCCAGGAACTTTTATTAGGATACAAGTCTTTATTACAAATATCAGTAATTCAGAAAGGTGCTGTACCATTGTTGTACAGTTTGCGGTAGAACTGAGTAAAGAATGTCTCTTAAGTTTTTCAGAGAAGAGTGAAAAATGGCAACCAAATATCCCCCTTTCTACATAAACTGGAATATTTCAAATACCAGGTTTCGGTAGGTCAGTTCTTGTTTCGGTTTTAACAAGAACTCAGAATGTTTCACTCAGTGAAGCATTTGGATGCACCCAATGACCCAAACTGAAAATGGGGCTTTGAAATACAAGAAGAGCCACTAAATTATCTGCAGAAATTTGCCAAGGGCATTAACTGAACATCCTCCATGGCATTTCTGCATGCCTACAGCATCAGGTTACAGCTGAGTGTCAGGTCTTCTATGGATAATAGTATTTCAGCAATACATGTTTTAACAGCATTTCAGCAATGTTAATATGCTTTTAGATAGACTTGCTCTAAATACACTGGAGGATTTAATAAGCCATTTGATCATCGTATTACACTCCTAATTTAGTTTGTAATTCTCACTGAAGTTCTGTTGCAGCCATAAAATTATGCAGAACTTTTTAAAAATTCATCTTGAAGTTGTCTTCTTTCATAAAGCTCTGTTTCCTTTTTTCTGGTATTTCTTCCAAAATTAAGTTTGTGAAATTCCTTTTTGATTTCCAGAAAAGATTTGTTTTTTGTCTCAGGAATTACAAGGAAGATGAAAGCAGCAACAAAGGAGCATTCCAGTAAGAACACCAGAAAACAATACTGCTTCAGTCCATTCTGAAAATAAATGTGATTGCAACATATTTCAAGTGTAAAAGTAGGTTGGAGAAAATAAACAGCTTTTTATTTCCATTCACACCTAACACTGCTCTTCAGATATTTTTAAGAGTCATGCCATCTATCCTTTAGATGTAACTTTCTAGATTTTTTTTTTTTTCAGATAAAAGACTGTCAAGTGCTGTGCAATACACTGGGTAGTCTTTTATTTGAAAAAAGTAAGATAAATCATTTGAGCACTTAAATAGTTCACAATCTAGGGACAAGTCAATGTTTTCTTCTTAGCTGTCACATATTTTAAGATTATATGATTTTTTTCTGGAATGTTAGTATTTTTCAGTGCTATACATTAAAAAAACCCAACTGTCCCACTGAGGAACAGAGCTGAACCACAAAAGGAGGAGCTGGCAGATCCAAATACCCTGCTGCATGATATTGATGTGGGTTTTGCTAAAACTGAAGATACAAAGCTGGAGCTGAAAGCCTGTATTGCCTTTCCTAATAATCTGAACACACAACCCTCTGTCAGTTCAGTGAACTCTGAGAGATGGCCACAGGTACTGCCTCACATTTACTCTGCCATAAAAGCACAAGGCACTGTTAAGAACTGTTTTATCTGAATGTCAATATCTGATTAAGTTTTTCAACTTTTGATACCTTTTCCATTTTTTCAATCTGAACATTAAAATTATCCCTCATGCATTCCTTTTAATTTTCATTTATCATGTTTTATTGGTTTTTGTGATGCCTAAAAAGCATTTTAAGATGGACTGAATCTAGTTAAACTCATTTGAGGGGCAGTGAGCATCTTATTCAAGTGTTAGTAATATATATATGTGTATATAATAACAATATTAGCAATGGGATGGAGCCTGGGAGTAGATGAAATCCTGGTCCAACCATTAGATTGTGCTGTGCATACTTACCACTATAAAGGGAAAGAGCATGCCAATTGTGAAGAAACTAATCCAACTAACAGTCCCTCCAATCATGTAAGCAGCAGGACGTGAGGACTGTACGAATAACTCGGCTGTCAAGGTGTTTGTTATGCCACCTGGGAATGGTTCAGAAACAGAAGAGAGTATTGTGCTAAATGTCCACTTGTGGTATTTCTAATGCTGGAAGAAATTGAGGTGTTTTTGACTATGCCACTAGCTGATCTGTTAACTGCACTTTTGAGGCTACTGTCCTTGCAGGAAGCAGCTGCTAAAACACAGCCCCATTTCAGTAGCACTGCTCAGGGAGCAGGGCCCCATCTGAGGGGTCACAGCCTCTTTCTTGCTCTGTGTGTAACTCCCCTGCTCTGAAGGCCAGTACTAATCCCTCCCTCACACAGAGCTGCCCCAGAGGGTGCATAGTAGGCCTCAATTTTGGGCTACAGGATGGGCTCACTTGGGTTCCTCAGCAGTGCGCCAGCAGCTGCACCTTAAAGACTTCCTGCCTGGCACACGCTGCAGCGCTGACACCCCCCGTCCCTCCCTAACCTTTACTACTACTTGGACACACACAATTCTGTGCAATACCTGGTCCCAATCCAAAACTCAAGATGAAGGCAAATATAGACATCATGCTCACATAAGGCACCCAGGAGTACAGCTCCTGAAACAGAAGAGAATGAGGTTTATTTCAGATTTAGATAAGCCAATTTTAAAGTATGGCTCAACAGTTACATTTCCTTTTGTATTTTATTGAAAGACCGGCAGTAGTTCATGACTGTTTACAGCTTACTCATTTAACAGTACCACTTCACAGAAATTAGTGTTCAATAATTTTTACTAAACTGTATCACAGAATCACATAATCATAGTATGTTTTGGGTTGGAAGGGACCTTAAAGATCATCTAGTTCTGACCCCCCTGTCACAGGCAGGGACACCTTCCGCTAAACCAGGTTGCTGCAACCACCGTCCAACCTGGCCTGGAACACTTCCAGGGATGGGGCAGCCACAGTTTCTCTGGGCAACCTGTGCCAGGGCCTCCCCACCCTCACAGGGAAGAATTTCTTCCTGATACCTAATATAACCCTTTCCTCTTTCAGTTTAAACCTGTTCACCCTTATCCTGTCACTACACGCCCTTTTTGCTCACTATAATCGTATCATGTAATAGGAATGAGTCCTTTGCACCTGGTAAGTCAGAGAGAAGGTTAGAACAGTGCACCACAGGGTCATGAGGAGATAACCCCCGATGATGAGGTATCTTCTTCCCACGTAGTCTATCAGCAAACCCTGCGGACAAGACAACCTTCTGTTAATATATTGATCTCATTTTTACCAATGTTCTTCAAGAAGCAGCATTACTCTCTGTGCTGGGAGGTAGAACAAATTGTTTCTTACACAGGAGAGGGCTGTAAGGCATTCACAAGCTCCAGTGCCAAGTGTCACATACGGGATTTTTTCAGCTGAGATCCCAGCTTGTTCAAAAATGTAAGTTGCATAGAAATAAATCTACAACCAAAAAAAAAAACCAACAAGGTTTTACTGGTAGTTAAAACATTGTCTGGAAACAAAGTCTAGTTCATATTAAACATACAGCTCTGTATTTTATATTGTGAGTTACTAATTCCACATAAGCACCAAAAGAATCTGTTAAATTCATGTCTATGGAAATATATTGCTCTCAGAAAAGGAAATAAGATTATTCAACTTACTGAATATAGTGCTTCATATTCCTAAACCAGATACAATGACATAAGCTGATCCACCTTTAGTTACTTTCTCAGAAGAATGTAAACACAACTATCAAGTAATTTTTTTAAAGAGATTTGCATACCAGAAACACAGAAATGAGAAAAAAAAAGAAAAAAGAGAAACTGAAATAATGCAAGGATATTCTTTCCCATTAATCCCATTTCACTGAGCTTCTCTATGTGGATTCTTGGTGTTAATAAATGTTGAAAAACAGAGGGGAATTAAATATTGAAGCAGTTTGTTCATGTAACATCTTACAGCATTTATCCCACTGAGCTGTTGGCCCATCGTCATCACAATGACAGTGATGAGCTGCCATCTCACGCCACGATCGATGAATAACTGCCAGGGCTTCTTGGGTTTCTCTCCATCTAAGGCAAAGCATTCTCTCTGAATGTCTTCCATCTCTCTTCGATATTCTGAAGAACCATGAAATCGCTTCAAAGCTAAAAATAGGAAAAAATAATTTCCTTTATGTTTACCTCTTAACTACAACTCCTGGAAAATCATCTCTTTGCACAATGACTTGACTTTTGCTAGGATATGAGAACTTTGGTTTGGGACTTGTTTTTTCCTTGCTGGTTTTTCAACATTTTTTTGCACTGGTGGATTTGGAGGATTCTGTGGCATCCCTTTACTTGTTTTTAGAGGAATATCTGACCTTGAAATAATCACCAAGCAAAATATCTTCTATCTCATCCCCAGATCTCTAGTCTTCTCATGAAAGGACACTCTTACCAGTTTGTAGTATTTTGCTTATATTTGAAGCAGATATTGAGTCCTTCGTTACGGCCCTGACTTTAATGCTGCCAGTGGGATGCAGTTAGTGAGCTGGAAGAAAACAGTAAACCCTTCTCCGAAGGCAAATATGATCAGAAGTCATTTGGATGCAAGACTGAAATCTATACTAATGGTCCTAAAATTTAAAGAGTATGTAATGTCAGTTCCTTTATGATTTATTAATCTTCATGATTAAATCTATCACAAGTGACAATTTGTCTTCATAAGGCCAACAGCGGGACTTTGGATGATCCTGATAGCAAACTTCCCACTAAGTATAACCAGCCTGATGCTCTAGTCAACTCTTCAGTATCAGTTTAAGAGCAACTTAAATTCTTGAGAAAAAAATTATCGATGATTATATTATTTTAAAAAAACCCACAAAACAAAAACCACCTTGAATATGATACCAAGATTATAAGCTTCACTTACATTTAAAAAAATTACATTTAATGGAACACAAACCAGATCATAATTTGAAAGGGACATGGTCATCTTGTCAATGGCTTCCAAATTAGATTTAACTCTATGGGTCATTGGTAGTTACTGTGCTTTTGCAATTGGCATGTTCTACAAATATTTTTGGGCAAGGTAAGCAGAAAGGAAGGCTATCATTAGATCAGCTGACAAACCTGGAGGAAGGAAGGAGACAGGCCTGCAGGCATAGATGACTTCATCGGAGAATGGACATTTTAATTACCCAGGATAATATAGGATCTCACTTCTCTCTATGAATCCTGCCTCTTTTGTAATTACTAACAAATTTGACCTTGGCCTAAAGGCTTCCATGAATTAAGGCTCTTCAACTTCCTTTGCTGAAAAGATACACTCTTCTATCTCCTACTTACTACCTCTTCCAGGTAAAAATTCATATGCTCATCAACAGCACTTCAAAAGAGGTAACAGAGAAAAAGCAAAGTTTGTTTACTTCTGTCATTTAATTAGCATTTTAAATGGAGGATCCAGGGATCACAAGTGTAATTTCATGTCACTGTGAACTAGATCAGAAGAATTATACCAAGCAGAACTGGAAACATTGAACATATTTCTGAAAAGTATGTGATTGAGTATTTTAGTGTCCAGATTTGTATATTCCAATCTCTCTTAATTTTTTTCTGTCCTCTCAATTTCATTTATTAGTTAGTTACTATTTTAGAAAGGGTTTATTTATTTATTTATTTATTTACCAGACCTTCAAACTCAATCAGACATGCTCACTTGTAGTGACTAATACTTCACTCTTTGGAGTATTATTCCACCACGGAGTCTCTCTGGGAAGATGGTATGTGAGGACACAAATGGTTACCTCAGTATAGCATGTGGGCTCCATTTGCTCCTTTCTGCACGACTGCAAAGCTATCACAGTACAGTTGTTTCTTAAGCAGGGTTTGAATGAAAGGACAACAATCATAGATGTCTCAAAGGTAAAGTTTAAGCTGTCATACTTTCCCCACATGATAAGGGAAAATAAAGCTAACTAAAAGGTAACTAAATATCCAGAAAATTGAGGATTTAGGAGTTTTCTGCTCAAATCACTCTTTTTCAGTAAAAAGCTCAATTTTTCAGCTACTAATGCCGTCTCCTTTTTAGATTCTTTCCAATTTTCTTACAGGAAAAGTACAACACTACCACTGAAGGGAAAAAAATATCTGATGTAATTGATACTTAATCTGTGACACGACCTGAGAAATGAACAATGCAGTGAGAGTTCAGTAATTCACAGATGTTACTTTGTCCAAGAGAAAAATCATGAAACCTTTAGAAATTTCATTATAGAGTAACAAAACATGAAACAGGATAGTAAAGTTTTATTTACAATCCATTATAGGCTCCTGAGTTCCACAACCCCTTTTTCCGTACAAACTCACTGGAAGAAAAACATGGTCCAAAAAGCACTAGGTGATAAAACTGCTGTGCAGATGAAGATAAAAGGAGAATCTGGAACCAAATATACTTGTACCCTTCTGAAGACACAGAAATTATAGATGCTGTATATTACCTTTGGCACAGCTCAGCTCATCACCTCTGTCAATAAGAAGGTATCTGGGACTTTCAGGAAACCATGGCAGGAATAAAAGTTGGGCAAATGCTGGGACACAGCTGCTCGATAGCAACAGAGGCCAATACTTTTCTCCACCTAATAATTCCCTGCAAGAGATGTGGAAAAAGAAGGTAAAGAAATATAATAATTAGCCATTGGTTACTGTTGATGCAGTCTCTGCTCCTGGAACTTAAGATCCAGCTGGATGAAGGCCCACAATTTTCTCTGATCTCACAGGGGACAAAACCAGCGATAGTGCTACAATACAGAAATGACAAGTCCTTTGCTCTCTTTGCTGTCTTGTGAATATTCACTGTCTCCAGCAAGAAACTGACAGAAAACATGAACTCAGCACAAATGTACCTGTTTTACTGATGCTGTTCTGGCTAAGCCATCTAAAGTGAGTCTAATTCCCTAAGGAGACAGCACTGATAGCTGGCAGTTGTAGGAATAAGGTGACCAAAGCAGGGTTGTTTTTCTTCCAGGGAGACCTTCTGTGTGAATTCTAATGCTACAATGGCACAAAGAATGTTCTGCAAGAACCTTCAGGAATTTGGAATTCTTTACATGGGAGTAACACATAACAGGGAAAAAAATTTATTTCTAACCTCAAACCAATTATTTGTCCTGTCAGAATCCCCCCAGTCAGAAAGATGGAAGTCCCCATAGCCAAGCCACCTCTTAGATGTTTTGGGGCAACCTCCCCAATATACAAAGGCTGCACGCAGATCCCAATACCTGCAAGTAAATGGAAGAACATTTTCCTATCAATAGAAATTGCTTTGCAAAGAGTTACTAAACCAAAACATGTAGGAAATTGGACTTGGTTAATTTCCTATTAATTTAACTACCCTCAGATTCCAGGGTAGACTACAGAATGTTTTTGTCATAAACACATATCATAAAACCTAAAGAATCAGCAGTAACAATAATTTATCATTCACCATAGTTTATTGACAGTAGGAATAGGAAATCATTCACCTGAATTTATGCCAATCAAAAACCTTCCAGCAATCAGTAACTCAAACAATCCTGTAGGAAAACTGATCCCCATTAAAATGGAGGCCAGTATTGCTATAATATTATTCATCAAAAGAGCTCCTTTCCTAAAGAGGAGGAAAAAACAAAAACCAACAACAATAATAAAATCAAACAAACAAAAACACACCACCACAACCAAACTATTTTGAACAACAAGCAAAACAAACAAGAAACCCAAAGAAACAAACCAACCAAACAAAAACACCAAACATACATTAAGGAAATCTGCAATAACATGTTTTCAAAAAGTTTTCCTTTCTGGTAATACAAGAAAAAAATGGGCTTTATACCACAGAAATGTGCTACTCCCTGGAAACCCAAACATCTGACAGAACTGCTCATGTTTTTTAAAATGTCTAAATGTAAGAATAATGCAAGAATAATAAATATGACAGAATGCCTAACAAGATAGGAGCAGGGATTGTTCATTTACAGACATGAAGTGCACCAGGTGAGGCACCATGTCCTTACTGGCACAAAGGCTGCAAATGGGGGGAACACTCATATTCCCATCAGACGTTCCCCTACTCAGATTTCAGTAAATGTAATGGGAAGACTAAACTGGAAAGTTATATAATTCAGGCCTCATCCTTTAAAGTCACATTTGAATAAGCTGTAAAATTCTACTAGAAAACTGTTTTGAAGTGAAAAACAGGTATAGGTCCCCAAGGTACTCTTTTCTCCCACTCTTTTCCCATTTATTTACTTTCTATTCCAGTAAGAAGATAGGAAAAGTAATCATGCTGCCATATGTCTGGTGCTGCACTGACCTGCCCAGCCGAATTGCCATGCTGCCTCCAATCAGGGCTCCACACAGGCCTCCAAGGGAAAAGATAGAAGCAATGACAGACCAAAGAAAAGTCAGCAAATCTGGGTTTAGCTCCTTGTGATAACGACTAGTCCAGGTTTCATTTAAGAACTTGTGTATATGCTGCAATAGAAAAGAATGATGAATGTGTAGCATTACGTGCAGCCTTACAGCACAGCACCCCAAATAACTTGCAACTCAATCCTGAAAACCAATTCTGGGAGCTAACATCTTATTTGTATTATATTAAACACACCAATGTCTAGCAGACTCTTCCTTGACCACAACAGCGTTTCCTACTCCTCACACACCTCAAACGCCGCTGAGCAGGTTTGCTTTGTGCCCTGGCTCACGTAGGCTGTGCAGCACCAGAGGAGAAATACCACCCTGGCATGCACTGCCACAAGAGAGCTCTGAGGTCCTTCTGCACAAGGAAGCAGACAGGGTGGATGATTGGTTCTACTGTTTTTAGGAACATCTCAGAGCACAGAGGCCTTGCAACCTAAAATACTGTACAGTCAGAAGACTCATTCTGACAATTGATCTAAATCTTCCTGCCTTAGTGCAATTCAACAAGTCATAATAAAATCCCTTTTCCAACGCTACTACTACTTCACCTTTCTTAGAGTATTCATGTGTCAGAACTTTTAAACTGTTATTCTAAATGCTTGGACTCCTAAAATTTCAGAAACTCTTGAACTGACGTGTATCTGTAACCAGAGACTCCCGTTCCTTGCCAGCAAACAAAGACGTTACAGAATAAAGTTCTTGGACTGTCCCTCTGTTTCCAGCATATTACATGTTCTTTCAAAAATGGCTTCATTTAAGCTTTGTAAAAAGCATACAGTGTTACAGCAAATTCAGTCTTCACAGTTTCACAAGCAAATCACTCAGCTGATGGCAGAAAATGATACCCATCACTTTCACAAGACCATTTGCTCAGATCCTCTTGAATCATCCACAAAATAGGCAGAATCCTTGAGGCCCTGGCAAAGGATGCACAAGTAACAAGTAGGTGAAAATACCTATGCGTTACTCAGCCACTACAGATGCAACTTTTTGACTTCCTAAGAAGACTTTTTTCAGTAAGCTGCCTTGTGATGGACAACTATCCTTTCTTCCCATTATCCAGTGACTGGATGTGTGGGAATGGTTCAAAGCTGTGTCAGGGGAGGTTTAAACTTGAGATTAGGAGAAACAGTGATGACATCCTACAGAAAGGGCAGTCAAACACTGGAACAGGCTTCCTAGAGAAGCGGTCAATGCCCCAAGGGCATTTGGACAATGCCCTCAGTAACACGCTTTTAGTCAGCCCTGAAGTGGTCAGGCAGTTGGATTAGGTCATCATTGTAGATCCCTTCCAACTGAAAATGTTCTGTTCTATTCTATTCTTAATGTTCTGGGCTATTTTAGTCAAAAGCGTAAATGGAAAAGATATTTTTTGTTCAGTTAATCCTTCTAAACCATACTCTAACAGAGGTATTTATGTATTTATGTGGCCCATTTGGCATCTTTATCTGACACAGAATACCTCTGATGGGAGGTACTCACAAACAAGTTCACATGAAGCATTTGGGAAATCAACAAGACTCCTGCATATGAGAGGAAGCCTGCTTTGGTTCCACTGAGATCACAGCAAAAGCGCATTTGGCCTCTTGGCAAGTTAGAGAGAACAAGAGATGAACGTTTACCTGTGTGGGCGCATTGATAATGGAGACATTATACCCATACTGAAAGGTCCCTCCAATTCCAACGGCACAAACAGCCAGGAACAAAGTACAGCTGGGGAGCTAGAGAACAAAAGAAAGTAATGGATATGAAAAGGGACAGGTCCTTGAACAAACACACATGTAATATCTAGGAGAAAATCATGGTGAAATACATCACATATTTAGTTTGGAACAGTGAAAATATTTGTTTAGAAAACTTCATTAACTCCCAAACACCTACAGCAGGAGAAGCATTTCATGCTGACTTTGGTCGTGATCATTAACAACCTTTATAGATGCCACAATTACAACTCTCTAGATTAAATGTAGGCAACATAAGCATTGCAGGTTTTATTAGAAACTGTGTAAATGCTTTTTGCATGAGCATACTGCTCATGGTGTTCATTTTTATAGGAAAAATGCTAGGACTGTCTATGTTTGGTGTTAGAGGCACAATGACTCAGTATACGAATTAACCAAATCTCAGTTTCTATGATGCACATTTCAACCAAGATGTGAGAAATACCAGTATTTTATTTCCCACTGCAAGTCCCTGAAACGATTACTCAATGTGTGCAAGTTAGCAGGTGCTAAGCCTCAGTATCTTAAATGACAACATATTGTTCACTGATAATAGCATTCAATCTGAAGTTTATTGGCATGTATTTTTAAATTTTTCAATATTGATTACCTAGTTACATTCCTAAATCAGTACTATAAATTCAAATTAATGGAGTCACAGATTCATCGGTTTTAAGGTCAATAGAAGCTACTATTATCATACATTTAAATCTCAAAAGTCTAATTGGTCATAAAACATTATACTTTGGATGAGGCCTCTGGGTCAGAGATCTCCAGAGGTCTGTACAGTGTTTCATTTTCTCATGTGGTGCTTTCTGATTCTACTTTTTACTGAATGTGATCGTACCAAAAATAACATTCAGTTCAAATATCTACCAACCCTTTTGTTTAAAATTAGGTCCTAATTTCATCTCATAGTATCTTACTGTCTAACTTCAGCCGGACACAACAATGTCTTCTATACTAAAGGCACTCCAGTGATCAAATTTCCTTTTCTTCATATATGAAGACTGTATATATTTTTTCTATAAACTTGTACTCCCTGAATTTCTCATTGTAAGGTAAGTAGACTAATTCTTCATGATTCTCATTCTTGGTCCAGTTCCCAGAAATGCTGAGTTGTTCCACATACTTTACTACATTCTGAAAGAGCTGTGTCTTTCCTAAAGATAATTCACCAAAATTTCCTTTCTTCAGGACTAAAATTTAGAAGCTGAAATTGAACTTAACAAAGTAAAATGCAATTAACATTTCCTTATGGTTTCCAAGAATAAAAAGTGTTTCTCTGAATTATAAGCAAAGCAATGAAACGAGTAATAAACAAGGGCTGCAGCAAGTACGGTAAAAAAAAACAAAACCAGAGGTGGTAAATACTGGCACTTTACACTCAGACCCTTCCATTAACCAAATACTGTAAATGTATTTTGTGTGTCTCATAGGTACAACCTGAAATCTAGAAAAGACAGAAAACAAACAACCCAAAATCATTAACATACATCACATAACTTAGGTTTTGTTATGACAGATCTTCTGTTGTTCCTGCCCAAATCAGCCAGCTAATTACACTGACATGTTGTCTTACACTGGAGTTTCAGCCCTGATTTCCTGGAGAGAGCACAGACAACAGCCTCATCTATTCTGCATGCTACTGAGATCCTGACAGGTTCTAAGCACTTTCACCTCATCTCAGAAACACGACACAAACAAAATTTAATTTAAATTCAGTGCAAAACATGAGAATCAGAAAACATGCTTTTATAGCTTCCATTTTATAACACAGCTAGGTGTTCAGGGAAAGCACAAAACTTTATCGGCCTAATCCCATAACGTTTTTCTATTTAAAAGCTAACACGAAACATCAGTACATTTCACATTTGTGCACCGTTGCTGAAACTGCAAACTCGCTGCAAGATCCACCCTCAAAGGCCAGGGCAGTTCTGCTTACCTTGCTGGGCGAGCTAGACCCTCTGAGCAGCGGCTGGTGCTCCATTCTGAGCATGGGCTCAATTGGATTTCCTTTGCAAAATTTAGTAAACTACATTACAAGAATAAAAGGTGCCGAAGAAATTAACTTACTATTATATTTAGATATAGCTGGGGATTTTTTTTTGTTTGCTTGCTTTTTTGGCGTGGTTTTCTTTTCTTTTTTTGTCGTTTTGTTTATTATTATTAGTTCAATTTCGTGGTTTGGTTGGGGGGGGGATATGCCATTGGGTCTTTCTTCAACGGTTCAGAACTTTTTTACGGCAGAAATGTCCATCTTTGCTAAAGCCTCACAGCGGCCACGGAGAGCTTTCCCACCTCTATCACCTCTGCAGACGCCCCGTGCCCTCCAACTCCGCGCGGAGCCCGACCCGCCGCCCGAGTGCCCCCGAGGTTACCGAGTGCCCCCGGAGGTTACCGAGTGCC
>VWZF01000632.1:59588-73338 GCA_013396755.1 Sclerurus mexicanus | reverse complement strand
GCCTGTCCCGCGCGTCCCGGGGCGCGGATCGTGGCGTTGACGTGCGTTTTCTCCCCCGCAGCAGGAAATGGCAGCGCTCGGCAGACCCTGCCAGGGCATCCCGGCGGGGCCGGCCGTGGAGCTCTCCCCGGCTCCGGCCGCTGCCCCGGACCGCCACGGCCCGCAGCCCGGGGCCGGCGGCCACAGCCGTCTGCAGCCACCCGGGATGGCCATGGCGGGCAGCGGACACGACGGCGCCGGCGGGTCCTCCGGCCTCTCTCTGCAGAGCAGCTTCGACCTGGCCTCGCTGGCCGCGCTCGGGAGCCACAGCGAGGGGCTGACAGCGGCCCCAGGGGGCTCCTTCACCAGGAGCCGCAGCCAGTGAGTGCCAGACCCGTTCCCGCAGGGCCGGCAGTGTGGAACAGCGGTGCTTGGCGGGGCGGGGTGGCATTTGTTTGATTCTAGCAGTGTTTCAGTGGTAGAAAGTTAGAACTGTCTTGTTGTCGTCTTACAGCATTGAAGCTGGCTAGTGGGGGGATGAAGGAGCCTTCTAAAAGGCAAGAAAGGTGATTGAGTGTACCAGCATCTTCACGTGCTTTTAAACTCGTGTATTTTATTTATTTATTTATGCACTTTTTCTTTCTGAAATGTGAGCACAAAAATCTTAAATTATTCTATAGAACGTTGTGTTTTGACCACATTTGAGTATGTCCCTGTGATACAGTGTCCTAACAGACTCAAGTTGGAACACGTGTTGCTTCTTGAAGTATTTGAATTTTAGCAAAAATTGTTCTTGCCTCTTGTGGAAAAAATAAATAACATAAAGGAGGGGAAATTAGCATGGAATTCTGTTCCAAGAACTGAGAATTGCAGCTGCCTTTGACTTCCTTTGGAACAAAGTGGTCATTTATTGTTCAAAACTTCCATTCTCTTAGTGGCTGGTGATTACTGCGACTGTTGCTCTTAGTTGCAAGAGAAATTTTAAAAGGGAGGGAAATATTGTTTGACAATGTCACTGGAATATATGATTAGAAGATAAATAACTGCTTTTGTTTTGCAGTGTCTCTGTGTGCTCTGGAAAGAAGCATAAATTAGAAGAAGAGGCCGAAGGGTAAATTAATTTGTCTTTTATAGCCTGAAAAATACTTAATTTGTGTTTTGTTTTCTAAAACATTTGAGCACATCTCATCTGCAATGCAAACAGGAAGGAAACTTTCATAATTGTTTTCACTTGGAACTCTTCCTCTGAATTGCACATGAGCCTGAATCCATTTACATTACCTGATCAGTTGTGTAGCACTGGTTTTCTTCCATTTCACTAAGAGCAACATGGATTTATTTTCTTTGTTGAGGGTGCGTTGATGTAGTGTGTCAAAGCTGTTGAAATGCACATGACTTTCTATAACGTTTGTTTCTGTAAAGTGCTACATTTCTTTTTTGACAGTTGTAAACTTACTTTGTTTCCTAGTTGTCCTGTGCGGAAGAAGAGACTGACAGGAGCCAAAAATTGCCCTTTGAATCCCAGCACTGAAGAATGGATTCTCTGTGCAGGTCAGCAGGCAGCTGGGGAGGTAGCAAGTCAGTGTGGTGGCAGCGGTCCTGAAACTGCCATGTTAGAAATTCCCTGTGAAGAAATGGATCAGACAATGGGGGAACAGCAATGCGAGGTTGCTCGCAGGAAACTTCAGGAAATTGAGGACAGGTAAATGCAGGGATTGAGTAGACTGGCTTTGCTGAGCTTTCCCTTTTCTGGTGGGAATTCAGGGGTAATCCTAGCACTTAGCAGTGTGATAACACTGCTGTAAGTCTAAGGTGAACCTTCTGTTCAGCTCATTTCTTTTTAGGCTACCCATGGTCCTGTGAGTCTTTGGGCTGATACTGTGATTTAAAATCAAGGGTGCTAGAGCAGAAGATGCTGAATACATACCCCCCTCATCACAATCATTATGCAGCATCAATATACCATAACAGGGTTTAATGTTCTTTTGTGAGTATCCAGAGCTCAAATTTTAACTAGTTATCAGGTCAGAATTGAGCTCAGCCTTTTTTCAACAAACTGCAGCTTGTTCTGTGATTAATACTTAAGACAGATGTGAATTTGTCAGTGTGGAGAATAGCATGAACCAGAGAGGTCTCTCTGCACATATTCAGTAAGGTTGATGTTCCTCTTGCTGATGGTGTGATGTGGGGTAATGGGGTGGCTATAGACAGTCTACTGCAGTCATTTAATAAATGTACTGTGCATTCTGGCCCTCAAAAGGTTTCTGAGAATGGCACGTGTATGTATCAGTTGATTGCAGCTGACCTAGTACTCCAGAATATCTAAAATGACCACTGCAAATTATTAAAAAAGCCAGAGGTTACAGAAATTTTAAAAGAAGATTTTTTTTTTTTAGATGATTACTCTATAGATGACGTGTGAGGGGAAACAAGGCACTGTTAGACTGGTTTCTTTTCGTGGGTAAATCAGAGTAGTGATATATGTCTTTACCATCTGTCTGTGTCTGCTTTGGACGTCTCAGAGGATTGTTCCCCATCCTTCCCAGCTACTCTGCTAAATTTTCTATAAAAGGTTTACCAGAATCAAAGAAGATGCCTCCATTTTTTCGAAGTGCTCCAATGCTTTGTGCTGATTTAATATCAGAAATTGGCGCACCGTTGTGAAATGTGAAGCACTCTATTCAGTACCTTTGCAATAAGTCTTAAAGTTCAGATATGGGAAATTGAGCAGGTGAAGCTACTGCATAGCTGAGACTCACTTATGTAATGTGACCGAATTGTACAGTTTCCCCTGAAGGGAATTTACTTTCTCTCAGTGTATGTTTGCACTGACTCCGCTGGGATAACACAGGGATAACAAAGGCAGCTCAGGTACCAGAAGTGGCATAGCTGCTCGAGTGGCTTCTGTGGTAATAGTCATTCTGAGGGTATTTTGGCCCAAGAGGCACTCACATTAACACAGCCCCGCTGCTTCTGGTACCCAGCCTAGGTCAGAGATCTGCACAGTGCAGTGCACGTAGATGTGACTTAGACTGCAGTGGATGTACCTGATAACAGTATGCTCAATAGTGTTTATCTCCCTCTTCCCCCTCCATTCCTAGGATAATTGATGAAGATGAGGAAGTTCATGCTGATGGAAATGTTAGCAATCTGCCCACTCTTATCCTGTCAGATACCCTTAAAAAAGGGATGAAGAGGGATTTTGGTGAAGTCCTGACAAAGAAAATAATAGAATCTATGTAAGTTCTGGAGGAAATAATGGTGCTATGTAGCTAACACATGCAAATGAAAAGAGAGACCCCATTTCACATTTGTGGAGATGTCCTTAATTTACTGCATGATGCAGCCAAGATTGTATAACAGACCATTCATCTGTCAAAATAGGAAAAACTGTCCTAATATAAAAGAGAAATAAGTGTAACTGTAGTGGTCACCAAGTGTCTATTTTGTACTCCTCATTTCTACAGAGAGAAATTTGTTGATTAAGCCATTATAAGCTTTATTTTTATGTATATAAATTTTCAAAATGAGAAGATCCTGAAGTGTGACCAACAGTGGTCATCAAATTTTGTGCAAAAGAAAAGAGAAATACAGGATTAGAACTAGAAGTAATGGAACTACTTAAGGAAGAGGAAACTTAATAGAGGGGGGAAAAAGTCATATGGCTTCTGGAATATAGTTCCAGGCTAGCTCAAAGGATGAAGATACTCTCTGGTCTTCTGCAATTAATAGCTGTGCTTGGAGAACTTAATTTTAACTGAAACTCCATCCCCTTCTAGGAGCCGTCCTTCTATGGAGCTGGTGCTCTGGAAACCTCTTCCTGAAATTCTGACAGATAAACTGAAGTCTGTTTCTGTTAAGAACTTCAAACAGCAGAGTACAGAAGTGTGTCAAGCTAAGCAGCCAACACCAAGAGCTGCTTTTGACCCACAGACTGAAACGTTTCCTGACTCACAACAGACTGCCATGTCTCCAGATCCGTATGCTAGTTTGGGAATATCTGGGTGCGTGGAAGAAGAAATGGAGTTGTAAATGCCACATTTTAGACTGGAAGTGGTGAGCTTCTGATGCTTTTTGTTGGTGTTTTTTTGATTATTTCTTTCTGGTTTGATGTGTGAACCTGAAGTTATATTATTTGGTTTTTGTTTTCTTACTAACAATCATAAGGACGTGGTTTGGCCAGGAAACACCCCAAGATTTCTGTACTCTGGTCTGTTAAATATTCTTATTTTTACTGAAAAGGTAATCCAGAGACCTTTGGAACAAGGAAGTAGCTTTCCATCTTGCTTAAAGGTGAAATAGCCTCTTAATTGCGATCGGTAAAGTATAAAATCCAAATACTGAATGTAACTGTGGCTTAAGCCACATCTTTCACTTACTGAGCCATTAAGATTTTGGTGCACATACTATGCTTGGCCAGTTAGTTTAATTTGAATTACAAAAGGGTATATAAAGGGTATATAAGGGAGGAAATACTTTTGAAGTATTAAAGTCATAGGTAGAAAGTAAAGTCAGTTTCTAACTTGCAGGATACTTGCTAACTTTAGTCATCTTTGGTTCATTGGTTTCTAAATTGTGGGTTTTTGATGTCCCCCTCCCCAAATGATGCAAAGTCAGCAGAAAAGTGGTTCCGAGTCAAGAGATTCACATCTTATATTGTGCTGAGATCCTTTGTATGCATTAAGTTGCAAAGTCAGTAGAAGGTAGTGTAATTGTTGATTAAATAAATGACATCCTTTAATTTGGATAAATGTGGTAAGTAAATCAGATAACAGGAAGCTGGTTTCTGGCATAAAGAGGCTGATTATTGTCTGTAACCAAGCAACCCAGGCTTTCAGACTGCTGGCATTAGTGGTTAAGTAAAGGAGATGCTCGTCTTCTTCCTGAGAAAATCTAGACTTAAAATTTAAGCCAGAACATGTGCCATTTCACACTGTCACACTGTTTATACAGATGTATGCCAAAAGAATTTTGTGCCCTCCTTAGGGTGCCAAGAAAAGGAATCCCCAAGGAGCTATTACTTTCACCTTTTCTCAATGCACAGCAGTTCCATTATGCTTGAAACCCTTAAACAAGGCAGAAAATCTTATCTTCTGTTCCTTGAGCTTTCTTAGAGATACCTGAATTGAGGCTTCTCATAAGAAATTCCAAGTAGTAGGTTCTGCTTAGAGTCCTACATCCCAGTCTGGTTTTGACATCTTGCTAACATAAAGGAGCAAGTACACAGCAATGCAGCTGCTTGCATAAGAAAATCTACTATTCCATTGCACAGCTAGTTGATAATGTTTATGATGATATTCTTTACTGTTAACACATAGCTGGTAGTTTAAAATCAAGCTTCTCTTTTTGCATAAATCTGTTTTCCTTTTGGTTGTTCAAAAGATAACCCTATTTGTTAAATCCTGTTTATCTTGCTGCTTTTGGTAAAGGTTGTTTGAAATTTTCTGTCTCTTGCTAAAACATTTCAGAGCTTCACTAAAAACATTTCAACATTTGAATAGTATTACTCTGGAAACCAGTACCATTCTCAAAGGTTTATTAAGGAGGCTGCGTGTGTTCTCCAATCTTGCTATGTCTAATTTCATTTCAGGGTCTGTTATAAATCTCTTGCATGAACTGTGTAAAATTTTCCATGTATTATTAAGCTGTGCTTAAAATCTGCAGCCTTTGGTGGGTTCCACTGCTTGAGTGTAAAGTAAAGCAATGCAGTTTGGAGAAGGCTGTAGTCACTGCAAGTGGAAATTGTCGTGCCTCCAAGTAATTAACTGGTTTTCAGCTTGCAGGATTGTAGTGAAAGTTCAAGACTAGAAGTGTTTTAGCTGAAAGCTCTGAATCCAAAATAAACTGAAAAGAAAGGATAAAAATTTCAAGAATTCAGTGAAACCATCTCAGCAACACTGAAATTGCACCAGAGGAGTAAAAAAACTGCAGGAAGCCTAAATATATCAATCTAGATGTAGCTGTTTTCCTCTTAAAAATGACAAATTGACTATCAGATCTTATTCTGCCTAGCAGAATAAGAAATTCTTGTAGATGGCTTTTAACCATACTTTTTTCTTGTTAGGTTTGTACCAAAGGTACACTTTTCAGAAGTGTCTTTCCTCTTAATTGTTTAATTAAGTCAATAGGGCTTCACTTACCCATGGTTCTGTCATCTGAAGCAAGAATATAGTGGTAGACTGTTGACAAAGACCATGAGATGGGGAAAAAAACTGTCCAAGAATTTTGCTTTGGTAGAAAACATTGACTTTCATTTTTTCACAATTCGTTTCTGCCCTTATGATTGGAGACAGTGGGGTTGAATAGCTTAAATTGATGAGGGAGGAGAAGAGAGGGCTACAGTAGGAGCTGAGAGCCTCAGGACTGAGCAAGATCCTTGCCATGGCAATCACTTGGAGAGGGTATGGGAGATCAAGCTCTGGATGTTTTCAGACTTCTGTATTTGTGAGTTTCATTTGTTGCTGGCTTCCTTAAAAGACTTATTAATGCTGTTCACAAGAGGGATGGCAAATGTGATGCAGTATTAGAAAAAAAACTTATTTTGAAATATGGAAAATCGATTCTGGTCTGTCTTCTCTTGGGACCAAATCACCCTTTGTATGTCAGTTTTCAATAAATTTCCTGGAATATTTTTTAGATGACTGTGTTTCATTCCTGATACAAGTGAAAACCTTGGGAGCCTATGTCCAGTCCTTCAGTGGAGGGTAAAGTACTCTTCTGACTTAAGAAGATTTTGAATTTAACTATGTAGTCCCAAGGGCATGTCACTTCTTTCCTCCACAGTGTTCAGCAGGACAAGGGTGGGCAACAGCAGGGTGTAATAAACTTGATTGCCTGAAGGGAAGAGTTGCTGTTAAGTCTGTCATGACCCAAAGGTCTCTGACAAAGCAAAAGGGATACCAAGAGGTGTTGCTATAGCTTATGTTTTCTGATCTTTTGTTTTACTTCAGACTAAAACTATATAGAACTAAAGAAGCTAGGCATTCTTAATGTTAAGAAAAGTTTAAGAAGAGTTTAGAACAAACTCAGATTTTAATAATTATTGGAACATAACATGTTGCTCTTTTGTTTACCTTCTGTTCAGAAGGTTTTTAAGCAGCTGAAGATGGGTGTGCTAGACCGGTATTTCCTTTGCTTTTAGGATGATGGAAAAGTAGAACTTCAGATTTATATTTCAAAAAAAATAATAAAAGCCCCTGAGGTTTCTAGGCAGGCTCAAACATAGACTTACTTAAATTGTCCCATGGATTTAGACAAGTCTAATACCACTCCAGTGCAGAGGAAAAGAATAGTGTAAAAGCCAGCCCATGCAGGATTGTGTAAGGCTCTCCTGGCTGGCAGTCTCCTGGGAGATGTGGCTGTGAGGTCAGGAGGAGTATCTTGGTTACAGAGCCAACCTTGCGGAGAAGAACAGCATTTATTTTGGCATGGGCTTGGAACTGGACTTGTAGTCAGTCAGCTAGAGCAGATGTGTGGCTTCTGTCATGGATCATTTATTTAATCAAATGCAGATGTAACCCATGTGAGCCACTGGGTCTGGATCTATGCTTGTGAAGTTAGTAGGACTCCAGAAGTCCAAGCAATCAGAAAGCAGTCACTCGAAGGAAGCATGCTGCAAGGGTGAGAGCTGCTGCTCTCTGTGTGTGTTACCCTTCCTTTGCTACCCCAGCTTTGACTGGGTTTAGTTTAATTTGGCATCTCTCAGCTACAGGACGATCTCAGATTAAAAATTCTCAGAGGAGAGTTTAGATTCTCTTTAATCTGTGGAAGCTCAATGTACTATATAAATACATATATTTAAAAAAACCCTCATCCTACTTTGGTAGCACTTAAGTGGACTTGATTCTAGTAAAAAGTAAATACTAGTGCTTATGGAAATTCTGAATGCTTTTAGACTTCTAGATGCCCAGCAAATGGAAGGGATCTCAAATACTAAGTTTGTCTTGGAACTCAGTGCTCCCAGTTAAGTCAGGATAAAGTTTGCCAGGATATAGCAAAAGGGGAAGGAAAACAGTGTAAATACTATGTCCTGTGTCCACTTTGCTAAAAAGGGTTTGGATGTTAAATAGCCCATTTCGAAGTGTGATGGAAATGCGACTGTAACATAATTTTCCTTGAATTCTTTGAGTCGTTAAAAATCGGTTGCTCGTGGAGCCACGAGGGGCTGAGGCCGGGCGGGCAGCGCTGCGGGGGCAGCTCCTGCCCCGGGCCGGGGCTCGGCGACTGGCAGCGGGTCATCCACCGCCGGGCTCCGGCCAGCACGCCGACGGGGCTGCAAGGGCCGAGGAGCGCAGGTCTGGCCCTCCAGAGCCCCAGGGGACGGCGTGGTGCCGACGGGCACCTACACGATCTGCCCGGGGAGAAGGTCCACGTCACACGGGCTGTTTTGAAGGAAGGCAGAGGGGTGACAAAATGACAGGTCTGCCAGCCTCTCAGAGCAGCCTGTTTCAGAAGGGCGAGAGACGGCAATGCAACCCCAAACGCTTCAGTCTCCACCTTGAAGTGTTCTGAGCCCCAGGACAGACATGCTTTCCCCGCCCACAGAAACAGGACGTGCTGTGGAGGAGTCACTCCAGTAGAAGGCAGCAGCTTTCTGCTCCGTATCACACGTCCCGTCCCTTCTGCCTTGCGCACACAGACGGCTCGGAGGATTGAGGTGCTCTGTGTCAGTGACAACGGGCAGCTACTGCAGTGACAGGAGAAAAGGGGATCTATGCCCCCACTGCTCCCTGCCCCTGCTGTGGGAGCCGCGTTGGCTTCAAAGCACATGGCTGCTCTAGGGCAGGCTCATAAATTGAATTAAGTTTACAGGAGACCCAAAAAGCTTATGTGTGGAGCTATCAAACTACACTTTACTCAAGATGCTGGTTCAAACCACTAACTACTTGAAAGAAGCAACTTAAAATCAGTGAGCAGTGATCTTTCTTAAACCACCAAATCAGAATAATTAGTGGAGCAGAACCTTACCTAGTAGCTGAGAACTGCAGTTTGGCTGGCTTAAGAACAAAAGTCATGTGTGGCAAGAGGTATCATTTGTTTCATTCTGACTACTTGTACATTTAAGCTAAATTTGTTATATTGCATAACTGTAGTCTTTACTTCTATCCACTATTCAGACAGAATGCTTTATTACAAGGAACTTGATTACTCAAGCTTGTAATCCAAAGCGGTCCTGTCACCTTGAATGTTAGTGACCAAAACCCTCACAATCCCATCCCCCTTCTCCCTTCCTCCTCACACCAAGTTATTTTTGTCAAAATTGAATGCAAAACATGAAACAGTACCAAAGCCAAGAATAGCTGTGCAAACACCTGCAATAGCTCTTCTCACTTTCAGTTTCTTCTGTCTCTCCCAGTGTTTTTAATATTGTGATGTTGGAACAAATAGATGTTGACAATGAAGAGTCCCATGGGACTATTTTAAATTCTCTCCTGTGAAGTTCATTTGATGCTTCAGGATGTCCCATGGTAACGCAGAATCTGCATCGTTTTCACCCTCCCCTCATCTGTCTCACACCCACCTCTCATCTGACTGAGCACTTTGGATGGCATTGCTGACCACCAGGGTGACACCCACCACAATTTTATTCAAACTTCAAGCTCCTGCCACCCACTTCCCTTATTGAGGCTGAAGGTTTTGTTTTAGCAGCTCTGGCCCTCACACAAACCCCTCTACCACATCCAGAAGAGGCTGCTAAAGCAACCAGGGGACCTAAACTTAAGTTCTGCAAGGTCCAGATACTCTCCCCTTCCCACTGAGATCTAAAGCAAAGAAGGGTCATTGAACTGCGCTGCATTTTAATTGCACCAATAGAGTTAAATATTAAACAGAGAAAGCAACTCTACATAGCAAATGGAAAACAAGCATTTACATAGTAAAGCTGTAAGATGTAGAGACTATTAAAGTTTTACCCCAGTTGTCTATACATGAATGTCCCACTGCAGTTTTTGGTGTTAAAATTTTAACTGGAAAACAAAATTAACCTTCTCAGGTTCATATAGAATTAGCAAGGTACTGAGAAACTTTCCTCCCTCATAAGCAAACATTGATTGGGGGTGGGGGGGGGGAGGACACCCTACACTTTTTCATACTATCACTCCATCTACTAGCATGAGTAGAAGTGAGCAATACTTTTCTGAATACACTTGATTTTCCCCACACACACCCTGCAAAGGGGCATATGCTGATATCCTGCCAGGACAGTTATCACTCTCAAGTTAGACACTGATCAGCTGGGGAAAGAGTTCACTGGCAAAGCTATCCTCCCACACGTGGTCAGTGCCAAGTGGAGAGGACATGTCACTGAAGGGTGACAGGGATCCTTCATACCCAGAGTCACTACAGGCATCCACTAAGTAGTTTGAGGTTTCAAGGCTACGATGAGAAGAAAGCAGATGAGAAATGCCCAGTTCAGGCATTAAGCTGTCTACAGGTTCCTCCTTCACAGACACTGGGACCTCAGAGATGGCCTTGTCTTCAGATGAAGGGAGAGATTCTTTCTCAATTTTCACTAGCATATTGGTTTGGTTGCTCACTTCAACAGGAATCTCCAGTATTAAGGGCTTTGTATACACATGATCAAATCTTATCAGTTCATTAATGGCCTCCAGCTTAGCTGATGGGGACCCCAAAGAAGGAGATAGGGAGGTTGATACGGAATTCGTTTCTCCAGAGATCTCTTCCTCCAGCTTTTCCAGGCATGTTGACTCTGAATCAGCGTATTTGAGAAACGCCTCTGGATCCAAACTGTCCAGAAAGCCCAACAGGAGATCAGGCTGCAGAATGAAATACTATTTTAGAAAGACAGCCTATTTATGTTACAGCAAAACACCAGTTGGGGCACCTATTAACCCACATCTGGAAGTTAAAATACACTAATGCAATCACAGGTTTTACTAAGAACACCATCAAACACAGTTAAGGCAGTTACTTATCTTTCAGAAATTCACAGAATCCATTCGGTTGGAATGGACCACAGAGGGTTAACTAGTCCAACATCCCTGCTCAAGCAGGGACATCCTAGAACACATTGCACAGGACTACATCCAGGTGATTCTTGAATATCTCCAGTAAGGGAGACTCCACAACCTCTTTGGGCAGTTTGTTCCAGTGTGCAGTCTTTCTCTGTCCATTAGCTTTTCTGTAAGGTTACTGGCAATCCCCATAGACTTCTACAAGCATTTGAGAGGCAATATCAGAAGCTCCTTGAGATCCTGGACACATCAAGTACTACCACCACAGTGCCTGCTGGTTACACAGAGCACAGACCAGAACCCAATTTAGGCAGACCTACCTGTGACTAATTTCAGGGGCTGGGTTTTTTTTCCTTTAGAGGTTTTGTTTAACTCATGTACTCACTAGATACAGCCTAAGATAGCTGTTCTGAGCCACAGGTATGGCATTCCAAAACTTGGAAAACAAAACAACTATGGAAAAATTATCAATTTATCAATTATCAAAATTATCAATTATCAGGAAGTTACAATCTTAAATCCACAGTGGTTCTGAATTTCATGGGCAGTTTGCATAAGAATGGATGCTCACCTCAGAGTCTGAAGAGTCACTGCCATCAGAATCCACGTGGAAGCTATCAGAAATAGTGACTGCTGGGCCTGCACCTGCTGCAGAGGAACACGTAGTCTGAGTGCTGCGGACTCAGCGGACCCGGTCACCAATCTAATCTCATCCACCTGTGATTCCTTTAAAACCTGTGCCAAAGAAAGAATTCAGTCACTGCAAATGTTCTGGCAGACAGCACAGTACGTAATCCTGAAGGTGAGATTTTTTTCCCCCCGCAAAGGCTTTCAATGTGAGACTCTCCTTTTGCTTATGCTGTAGGAACCTGAAGGTAAGACTACTTCCAAAGTTAGCTGAAGCTTCCACACACTTGCAGATTTATTTTGGTTGCCACTTCTACATGAGAGCCTGACCCCCTCCACCACACCCCATTTTTTTGAGACAGGCCTACATGACTATAACATTTTATGCTTCACTTCTATAAGGAAGTGTAGAAAAGAAGATGAAATGATCTCAAAACAGCTTGAAACTAATCAGNGGCCCCTCACCTCCTCCTCCAGCTCCACCACCTGCTGCTCCAGCTCCGTCATCCGCGCCTTCTTCCTGTCGCGGGCGCTCTGGGCCGCCACGCGGTTCTTCAGCTTCCTGCGGGGCAGGGCGGCCGTCAGCGCGGCGCTAAAGCCGCGAGCCCCCCCACTCCCCCCGCCGCTGCTCCCACTCACCTGCGCAGCGCCTTCTCCTCCGGGCTCAGGTGCGTGAGNGTTAACTAGTCCAACATCCCTGCTCAAGCAGGGACATCCTAGAACACATTGCACAGGACTACATCCAGGTGATTCTTGAATATCTCCAGTAAGGGAGACTCCACAACCTCTTTGGGCAGTTTGTTCCAGTGTGCAGTCTTTCTCTGTCCATTAGCTTTTCTGTAAGGTTACTGGCAATCCCCATAGACTTCTACAAGCATTTGAGAGGCAATATCAGAAGCTCCTTGAGATCCTGGACACATCAAGTACTACCACCACAGTGCCTGCTGGTTACACAGAGCACAGACCAGAACCCAATTTAGGCAGACCTACCTGTGACTAATTTCAGGGGCTGGGTTTTTTTTCCTTTAGAGGTTTTGTTTAACTCATGTACTCACTAGATACAGCCTAAGATAGCTGTTCTGAGCCACAGGTATGGCATTCCAAAACTTGGAAAACAAAACAACTATGGAAAAATTATCAATTTATCAATTATCAAAATTATCAATTATCAGGAAGTTACAATCTTAAATCCACAGTGGTTCTGAATTTCATGGGCAGTTTGCATAAGAATGGATGCTCACCTCAGAGTCTGAAGAGTCACTGCCATCAGAATCCACGTGGAAGCTATCAGAAATAGTGACTGCTGGGCCTGCACCTGCTGCAGAGGAACACGTAGTCTGAGTGCTGCGGACTCAGCGGACCCGGTCACCAATCTAATCTCATCCACCTGTGATTCCTTTAAAACCTGTGCCAAAGAAAGAATTCAGTCACTGCAAATGTTCTGGCAGACAGCACAGTACGTAATCCTGAAGGTGAGATTTTTTTTCCCCCGCAAAGGCTTTCAATGTGAGACTCTCCTTTTGCTTATGCTGTAGGAACCTGAAGGTAAGACTACTTCCAAAGTTAGCTGAAGCTTCCACACACTTGCAGATTTATTTTGGTTGCCACTTCTACATGAGAGCCTGACCCCCTCCACCACACCCCATTTTTTTGAGACAGGCCTACATGACTATAACATTTTATGCTTCACTTCTATAAGGAAGTGTAGAAAAGAAGATGAAATGATCTCAAAACAGCTTGAAACTAATCAGCTTGTCATCTCCCACACTACCTACTCGGTATCTGTTCGGTTTCAGGAGAACTTCCCTTTGGAGGTCAGGGGTATTTCTGGCACATCCCTGTTCACAGCACTGGGGTTACCCGGGGATGGGGCAGGTCTCGGTGGGCTCTGCTCAGGGTGGGGGCGGACACGCCGGCAGTGCGGCGGCCAGCTCACCTGGGACTCGCTGCCCTCCTCCTCCGTCTTCAGGGCATCTAAACCCAGGCGGCAGCGAAGCTCCTGGTTCTCCAGCACAAGGTTACACGTCCTCTCCCGCAGGAGCTGGTTTTCCAGCAGCAGCTTCTGGTTCTGCAGAGAGCCGTGAGCCAGGGAGGCCGCCCCTCACCTCCTCCTCCTCCCTCCGGCTCCTCACCTCCTCCTCCTCCCTCCGGCCCCTCACCTCCTCCTCCAG
>VWZF01000632.1:45188-58863 GCA_013396755.1 Sclerurus mexicanus | reverse complement strand
GGCCGCGCCCGCCCGCGGTGGGGGCCGTGGAGCGCGCGCGCCCGCTAAAGTTGAGCAGTGCCTCGGGGAGGCAGCGAGCAGGGTCTTGCGTGCCGATGCAGCTGAAGCCTCAGTGTGGTCCCCCTCCCGCGGCCGGTCTGTCAGAAGCAGTCACAAGCGGAATCCTGGGGAACACAAGTGCCAGTGGTGGAGCTGTAGCAGATGCTATGAGAATAGGCTAAAAATGGGCTAAAAAGAACAAAAAAGCAAAGAGGTTAGTGATTGATGAGCAGAAGTTGCAGGGGAGCGTGCAGAAATCCCCCGGGGCTGTCACAGCGCTGCCCCCAGCCCGTCCCGAGAAGCAGCAGTGCTGCGTGGGAGTGAAGCGAGCACCTCGTAGTGTCTGATGGAAGTCATCGCCCTGCTGAGCTGGGCTGGGGTCAATTCTGATAGATCTTGGGTCCAGACAAGTAAAAGTTCTGTAGGTAGAAAGCCTCAAAATACTCTGCCTGTGGGAATGCAGATGTTCAGCAGCCTGCCAACAGGCACGCAAGCATGCAGGACATAAGGGGTGTTTGAAGTGTCAACCTTAGCTTGGTGACCAAAGCTTTCCAAGTTTCCACTTGAGACAGCTGCCAATGACATGAATAGTTAAGAAATATTGAGAATTTGGCTGCTTACATTTATTTTTTTAATCCATTTGTACATTGAATTTAAATTAGTTAAGTTGTTCAACAGTAAAGGAAAAACATGAACTTTAGAAGTTCAAAGACACTGATGTTTGGCATTACTCTAGCATTGGAGTTCAGCCAGGCTTTCATGATCCAGAGAACAAACTGCATTTGTAATCTTGTGTTTGTTCTTTCCTTATTCACTGCAGCATGACCTTGAGCTAAGGCTAAGAATTCGCCTTTCTACTTTGACACCTTTGTGAAAAATATGGCAGATTTTCGATAAGCCTTTTAATCTGAGCACAAAAAAAGTTGTTTGCTCTGGTCCTGCTAAGCCCCTTAGATACTGGTCATTGAAAATCGTCTGCTTCTCTTTTGTGTGTCTCTTCTGGGTTTGGACTCATGTTTCTTCTGTGATTCTAATTCCCAATTAAAAACTTTACTGTTTTCTAACAAAATGCAGGTTCAGTATTAATACTTTTTCAGACTTCAATTTCAAATTGTCTTTTTTTGTCCAGTAAGGGATGAACAGGCTGCCTCACATTGCTGATCTGTGGTATTTATAGCTGTACTGGGGAGACAAGCCATGATATGATTTATCATACAGATACACAGATTTCATTGCATTATGGCTGAAAAAAGCTTCTAACTTTCTGTCTGCGTATGATTTACTTTTCCTATGTAATTTTTTATGGAACCAGAGCAAAAGCATCTGTCTTCCTTTGCAACAAACACTTGTGATCATGAATAAATTCCAGAAGTGCAAAGACATATATACTAGTGGTAGTGCCTGAAATGCTTTACAGTGATGTGTGACCAGGCACAAAAAAACCCCTCAGATTTAATTCTGATTTCCACCTTTTTTTTCCCCACTGTTTACACATTCCAGTCTTTGTATTTTTTTTTTCAGTCATTGGATTCAGTCCTGTGATCTGCATGACTCAAGAATGCTTCTCCCTTGCCTTTCACCCCCTTCACTGGGGGTTCAGCACTACCGCCAAGGAGAACACTGTTAGCTGTCCTGCCAGAAACCACATTAATCCCTGCTAACATAGCTTTATGTTGTATGTGCCAGGGGGCCAACCCACCAGAGGAAGTAGCTTTGTTTAACAAAGGTGGAGAGGCTTTTCCCTTGTGTAATATCACATACAGAGGAATTAATGTGTGTTGAATGTTATCTATGTACGAAAAAAGGGGGAATAGAAGAGGGAAATAAAATGGAAGAAGGGGGTGTAGAGAAAAGATTAACTAACAATCATAGTCTGAGAAAGAGCTTGTTTGCCGAATGTGTGTCTGAAAATACTTGGAAAGTGGCCTGGGGCCCCAAGTTTGTGACAACAGCTGGAATATTCCCAGATTTGTATCAATAGCTGATTAAATGAGAAGGGAAACTGTTTTGCAGGCTAAACTGAGGTTATTCCAAACCTATAACTCATATTCATTTTACTTATTCTTAAATTTCATCATTACACATTGGGATTCAGGTGTACATCTTTCAAAGTCTTAATTCTCTTAATTTCAGGGAACATGCAGAACCTGTATCCTCTGCCTACTGCATGGAAACTGCCCTCCTGTCTGCAAACTGTTCGAAGTGACGTTGGCTTTGCCTTCTCTTAACACTGCTGAAAGCAAGTTCTTCAGAAAGGTGATATTTTGCTTAAGTATCCTCCATTCTCCATTAATACTTATTACTGAGCTTTGGCCTCATTGGCCTCTTTGATTGTTCCCAGTGTACCATCAGGGTAGTGTGGAAATGACCCAGTGAATCCAACTTTAAACCCTGACTCTCTTGCAACCACCTTACAAACATGTGCCTTGTATTCCAGTTCCTTGTCTTCATGTTTCACCCACATACATTACTGGTACCTGCTACTTCCCAGAATTTCAAGGAAAGGTGGGTAGGTCTGCCTGAGTTCCATCTTAGATCTCTGTGGTGGGCCACAGGCATAGGCTGGAGATTCTTACTTTGGACATCTTTATGGTTCAGTCCTCTGACCTAGCTGATTCTCTGGTGAGGGAGAGATCCTGTCACACCTGTACCTCAAGTGTCTCCTGTTACAGCTTTTCTTCTAATACCTTCAAGACCTTCATGCTGGAGTTCTGTCTGTATGTTGCCCATAAAAGTGTCACAGCCACTACAGACAGCATCAGTTGACTCGCACACCATGTATCTCGTGACGGAGTTCACATGCCTTCATTGTAGCTCTGTCTTGCCATGCCAATAGAATTAGTTGTACCATCACCATAGTCAATGAAGCCTTGCTTCTGATTCATAAGACAAGTCTGAGTTAACTCAGACAATACTGGCAGTGTTTCTGGAACAAAGATATTCTTCAAGTTGACTAGATGTTGGGCCTTTTGTAAGGTCTTTTTTGCAGTAAAAGGGGGTCTCCCTTCACTGCCACTGGAGTTCCCAGCAGCCATAGGCATTGAAGCTCACCTTGATGCTCCTCTGGGCGGTTCAGTATCATTGCCTACATTCAAAGAGCTTGTGCCCTATTCCAGGTCTAATGGTAGCTTAGTAGTAATAAATTTCATGCAGTACCTCATAAAAAGGTGGGTTGGAAGCACACTTCCCAAAGCCCAGTTGTAGATGCATGTATAGCAACTGATTAACTGAATTATTAGAAAATATAAACTTCCATTGTGGCCCTCTTCTGTATTGACCTCTCTGCATCACACTTTTTTTGGCAAAAAAATCATCCCATGTTTCATGGCTTCTAATATTTTGTATGTGCAATTCCTATTTTTACTGTTACAGAATACAAGATGGTAGATTTTTCTTAATCTAATCATATATTGTCTCTTTTTGAAGTGATAACAGTACATTTAAGATCAAGCAACTTATATAAAGAGCTCAGAGTGTTCTTTGCATCTCCATAGTATCTTTTCTTCCCTGAATTTCACTTGCACTGTAACTTCAATTTGCTTCATTTTCTTAGACTCCTCTGAAACTCAAGAACTCACTGGTCTCAAGCAAGACCAGAAATTAACTAACGTATATAATTTCGTAGCAGTTGCAATTTTTTGCCAATTTATTACTTTTTCCAGAAAACTGACATGCTTATTAAACAGCAGAGGTCTCAGTGTAGAGCAGCTAATCCACCTCCCAATATCACAGAATGCTGATTATGAAGGGAAAGTCTACCTGCCAACAAGGACATTGCCATATTTTGAGATAAAGATCTCTTGATTTTATTTATTCTGTCAGACAGAGAACCAAATTTCTCTTGCACATTCAGAGTCTGCACAACACTCATGGGAATTTCAAAGAAGACAAGATATCCATGCCACAGTAAATGGAGACGCTTGCAACCCTGTGCTACCAGTTCCGTAAAAGTGAAATGTTACTGGAAAGCTCTGCAAACATTAGTCTTGTAAACAGATCTTTATCCATAGCGACCGTATGCCCTTGGGAAGATTTACGCCATCTACCAGTCCCTGAGAGACTCCACCTGGGAATCAAACAGCATTGGGTCAGCTGACAGAGAAGTGGGCTCAGGTCAGGGAATCTCTTTGGTGGGCACCCCAGCTAGTTGATCTTTGAAGGAATCCCACAGGTTGAGGGGAGGTTGTGGTTGTTCATTGTCTTTGGGGTTTTGCTTGGTTGTTCTGGCTTCTGCTTCCAACCAACTTGCTTAATGTTGAGCCCATCCTCTTCCCACACCATTCCTCTATCCTTGACTACTTTATTGCATGGATTCCCTTTCCCTTTAAAAGGTCTAGCTGTTGGTATCCCTAGTGTGTGGCTGTGGTCTGTTTGATTGTAATACTTATTTGCATGTGTAGTCCTACTTTAGCTCTTTGGCTCTTCTGTTTCTAGCTTGGTGCAAAGCACAGTGCTCCCCTGCAAAGTTCTCTCATCATGCTGGCAGGAAAATGTGGACCAGAGGGTTGTGCAGATTATACATGATTTGAAGATTCTGGAAGATGCCACAAAAGTTGATCATGGAGAAGTGTTGTGCTCATCTGTATATACTGGTGCATGGTGATACATTAGACGTGTTAGTGACAAGTAAAAGATAAAAGGCAAAGGTGCTACACATAGTTGAGATGATGCAGTGAGTGCATCATCATGGGTGATGCTGTAGAATATGTTTTTGGCAGTACAGGAGAGACTGAACTTGCTGCCGTGCTGTCTCAGGTGAACCAAAAGCACTGTTCTGGGTTCTGTGTCAGTGTTGCACATGTTGAGTAAGCTCTCTGAAGATAAGAAATCTCACATGCCTGAAAGCTCCTGTTCCAGTAAGTTTTTCAGTTTGCACATCCTGGTTCAGAAACTGGAAAATACTGCGGGAGGTCAACAACTGTGCTTATGAAAACTTGATGGCTACTTCCTATTGGCAGAAGCTGGCTCTTCTTTGGAGCAGCGCCAGCATCTGAAAGGAAAACCTTTTCTTATTTCTTAGTCATTCCCTAGGCTTTGAAATTCTTTTAGAAGTTCAGAGCCCCTGAGAGTCCTAGCAACTTTCTGGTTTTGTAATTTTGAATTTATTTCCTTATATTCTTCCTTTTGGGTGCCTTTTGCACACAGAAGGCTACCTCCAGCTGTCACAAGACCCTGTGTGAAAAGAGGAAATTATCAGGAAATGTCAAGTTAGGAATCAGTTCTGTCTCATCATAGGTTCAGCAGGACCCACAATGGTGGGGATATTGTCAGAATCATCCATCTTCTGCCTTGTACAGTTTTGATTTGCTGACTGCTCAGAGGGCACAGGGTAGCAAATGATGTTCAGAGAGGGATGAGTCTATTAAGCTTTCTGTCTGGTAGCCTCCCTGATTTGCTCTGTTAGCAACTGACTTTAATGATAACACTTATGTAAATGGACAGAGACAGTTAAAGCCCTTTATATATTAATCAAATAGATCACATGCTAGTACTTGAATGTGGAAAATTAGTGTTTTAAGGTGATTAATTAAAAGTGCCAGTCGATTCTTGTAACTTAGGTGAGTCTTTAATATAAAGAAATAAGATGAAATAAAGTAAATAGTTGCTTAACTTACCTTGGCATGAATGAATCCATTGTTAATATACTAATTCTTTCATTTTAGCCAGTCACCTTTTAAGAATGCTTTTTGCTTTTGGTAGTCAGAAGTGGTGAAATCTATTTGTTGGCTTTAACATAGAGTTCTTCATATTGTGATTGGTATTAGTGGCTGATACATTCTACACTTTAACAAAGTTCTTCAAATTTATTCTGTGGTGTTTATGTATTGCTCACTTTATATAGTGTATTGCTTGAAGCAGGGCTTCACGAACAGCAACTTGTACCACATATTTACTCTAGAAACAATAATAACAATGTTGAATTAAATACAGAAGTGTCAATATTTAGACTATATGTAAATATGTTTCTGTGAAACATGGAGGGTGTATTATTTACATTATTTAGATTGGATGTTTCAATATTGTGAGAGAAGGCACTGCTAAACTTTGACATAATGAACACATAAAATTAACAGTAATTCCTATCAGACCTTGCAGAGATTTTTGATGATCAAACAGCATATGGCAATAATTTCTTAAGCTGATTTCTTAGTATTCTTTTTTTCTTCTTTTGGTAACATGATCTGCTCTGCCTGCCTGCTTGCCTGCCTGGCTGGTGAGGACTCTGAAGGAAAGCATCAGGCATGGCTGTACCATCTTGCAACTCTTGTGTGAACTTGTACTGTATATTGGGCAATAGTTTGCAAAAAGAAAAGGCTGCAGTTATCTAAATAAGGGTATTTTTAGTACAGTTTACAAATTTCAGTTTTATAGACCTGATTCATTATTTTTTCCCTTCAGCAGACAATAACATGTATAGAGAGAATGAAGGGTTCCCAAATCAGCGTTTCCCCTTCTTATAAATTTAAAAGACTGCATGTTGTTTAAGACATTAAACCTTAACTTGTCAAACATTAACAGGAAATTTTGTTCACAAATAATTTTTATAATTAAAATTGTCATGGCTAGTCATTTGTTTAATTTGGATTACTTTGATGCTGATTTACTTGGATGAATTCTGTTTCCATACTTTAAATAGCAAGAGGCAAAGCCACAGTTACATTGTGTATTTTTCTTAACATATATCCTTACTGACTTTTCTTTTTGGTATTTAATTAAGCTGACAAGTTACAATAGTTTGTTACTTTAATTTAGAATAATTCATGCTAATAATGAAAACTTCATTTTCATAAATATAAAAACGTTTTGTCCATTACGGTGGGGTTTTCCGTTCCAAACTGCAACAGTAAAGTTTGCCTGCATGAAGACACAAAGCTATGGGGAGACACCTTTAACCCTAACTCCTGACTATAGAAACACCTTCAACCCCAAATCCTGACTCCAAAGACACCTTTAGCCCAGCTCGTGACCCCGCAGGTGCCCTGGGCCCGTCCCGCAGCCCTGAGCGCCGCGGGCCTCGGGGGACACCTGGTGGTGGCAGAGCCGCAGCGCACCCGCCCCGCCCCGCCCCGGCCGCGGCCGCCCCACGGCTCGGCGTGGGAAGCTGCTGGTGCTGCTTCGGAGTGAAAACTCACCCAGCACTCGGGTGTGTCTGAGTAAAGCTTTCAGACAGCCCTATGACTTTGTGCTGTGCGCTTCTGTCTCAGAGAAAAAGGGCAAGCACGTACATGGCCTTGAATTTAATGGAAAAAAGAACAGCTCTTGTTCTTGTTGCTTTACGAAGAGGTACAGCAATATAATTTGCTTATGAAATAAGCTCTGCTGAGCTCTGCCATGTAGGGAACATGGGCAGTAGTCCACGGTATCAGTTCCTGAAACCGTCTGGACAGGCAGATGTGGGAGTGTGAATGAGACAAATGGTTCTCCTTGTCCTTCACCTGGTCTGCTATTAGGACTTCTCAGATACAGTTTGCTGTGAAAGGAAGGATCCCAGGTTTGATTTAATAAATGCCTTAATGAAAAACTCTGTCAAAGCCTCATTCTCATGCAGAACTCTGGAATGAGGTTGCTTCCCTTACCCATTTAGAGCCAGCATATATGTCACTACACTGTGCCAGGCAATGAAGGTATATAACTCTTTTTGTGTTCACTATGTTGGTCTCAGTTCTTTCAGCATCTTATGTTGTATTATTGGTAGCTGAGCACTTTAGCTAGAATTCCCTCGGTGACTTGTCACTTGGTCCTTTGTGTTTGGTCACAGTCTTCCCAGGACATTATGCCTACTCACCCACCTATAATTCCTACTGTGTATGATCACAACCTTCCTACTGCACAGAAAAGCCTGATAATGTGGTGTTTGGACTATCAAGGATGAGAGAAAGGTATGAGATGCTTTGTAGTCATCGACAAATCTTTAATTGCCTTTATAGAATAGACAGGAGTGAGAAGTAATTGTATAAAATCTGCATTAATCTGTGAAGTGTTGTGTCGGACTGTTGGAAGAATAAATTGCTATCCTTTCCATCAGTACTTCTACAGTGGTAAGAACTGATAGAAACCAGTTTTTCAAGGAATAAAATTTCTGTTCATCTGTTTTTGTTGTCAAGAAGAAAATGAGGAGGTTGATACTGAAATATAATCTACTTTTTTCAGATAGCACTTAGTCACAGTTCCCATTTGCCATTGTATATTCAGAATACTTTTATTAATTGGAGACAACTGTGGTGCTTTGTTGGTTTTTTTTTGCTGTTGTTTTGGGCTTTTTAGGGGGATAGTGGTGGAGGTGTTTGAGTTTGGAGTTTTTTGGTGTTTTCTGTGGCAGCTTGTGAAACTTACACTGAACACCTGGTAGTTAAAGGGAAAAACAGTCTCTGTGCTCTGTGAGTGCAACTAGTCACAGCTGAGCTCTGGACAGGTCCTCGCTCACCAGAGGGGGGAGTTGGGCATTGGGCTCTGCAGCTGCGTGGTGCCCTCACTCTTGTAAATGGATCTCCCATTGAAATGGTGTTTCCAAATCTCTTCTTAAGATACAATATAGGGGAAAGAATCACCTTTTCTTACTATTTAACACATCTGAGCAGCCCATTTTAAGAGATTTTTCTTTACAAAGTGGATGAGAGATGAAATATACTACAAACAAGGTCTGGCAATACTGGAGATGATCTTACTCAAAGAGAAGTTCAAAATTCACAATAACTGAAATACTTTTAATCCATGCTCATTGGTTAGGTTATTTCTTTGAAAAAGGGCCATATTTTCCTTTGCTATGCTAGAGTCTTAGACAATATATTGGGAAAAACAAAGTTTATTTGAAAATCCTCTATTATTGGCTGAAAGTTCAGCAAGACTTTTGGGTTCTAATACTGCCATACTTACTGCAGACTGAATCGTCAGAGACTAAGAGCATTGCAGATCATCAGGAGAGTAGCTTTGATGTTTCTTACAAAAACAGCTAACTGAAAATGACATCCGCTTTTTGCTACAATAATAACTGGTACTTGGTCTTGGGAAGGCTCTCTCAGTCCTGGAGGACAAACAAGTTAGTGCCAAAGCAGCAGAGCTAAAGATACTTTGTTTCCAATGTATTTATTCTTAATATCTCTGGGCCCCTGCCCTGATCACCTCGCTTCAATAACCTGAGTTCCTCTTCCCTTCATTTCACATTCCTTAAGCATCCTGAGGAAGCAAGAGCCAACACATACTCTAACTTACCTGTTTCTGTGCAGTTAGGTTTTTTCTAGCTATTGCCATACAGAATGTGCAACAGCTGAACTCCACAAACCTCTGCGCCCCTCACTGAGGGACGTGGTTTTGTACCAACATTTACATGCACACACATTTACTTTATGACCTTTCCTAGTGGTAACCCCTTAAAATGCAAATATAGTTACAAAAGCTTCATGTTAGTTAAATGGAATGCAGCTAGAAGGGATTCTTTAAAAAAAAAAAAGGAAAATCAACAACAGACTGTTCTTTGGACAGTAGAACTGAAAAAGTAGAGTTTCTTAAAAGGTTTCCTGCTGCCCTAGCTTCCCCTGTGTCCTTTTTGGACATTCTTGCAGTACTCAGAGTCCAGAGCTTCCCATTTTCACTAAATTTTCAAGACTGTACTATCTTAAAACCTCTGTTCTTCCCTTAAGTTTGGTCAAAATTAGCTAATCGGTTCAGAAAAGCAACAAGGCTGACAGGGAGATAGCATATGTTTGATTTAATTATGAAATGAGGCTAAAAGAGGTTCTAGAAGGGATTCTTCAGTGCTGTATTTGTGGTTGATTGCACAGATGTGACAGAAAGCAGCTTTCAGATATCTTCAGCCAAATGTATTTTCAATTACAGGGAAGGCAGGGTTCTTGCCTCCTTTAATGATGAGAATGGCTGACGGGCATGTTGCGAATGGCTACTTAATGTTGTTTTCTTTTTGCCTGATGTGCAGGGCTATACTTCCTGTGCAACATTCCAGCTCTGGTCTCAGCACAAAATAATTTTGTTTTGGGCTTTTTCTATAACATTCATCCCAATATTATTCTGGTACTTCACTAACTTTGTCTTGAGAGCAGAGGGAGGAGGGCTCTATAATATCCATTTCTTTGCAAGGGAAATGAGATGTAGGAAGTTCAGTGTCAAAAGCATCCTCTAGATTGATTGCCCTCTTCTGAGATAGAATTCTAGAATTGTTTAGGTTGGAAAAGACCTGTAAAACCATCGAGTCCAGCCATTGCCCCAGCACTGCTATACCACTAACCCATGTCCCTGCATGCCAAATCCACACATCTTTTAAATTCCCCCAGGGATGGTGACTCCACCTCTACCCAGGGCAGTCTGTTCCAACGTTCCAATGCTTGACAACCCTTTCCATGAAGAAACTTCCCCTAACATACAATATAAACCTCCCCTGGTGTGACTTGAGGCTGTTTCCCCTGTTCCTGTCACTTGTTACTTGGAAGAAGAGACGGAGTGCCTAGGGCAATCTTTCTCAGACCATTTGGCACTGCACATCATTTCATTATGTTTAAATCACAGCTCTCACTGTACTCAGCTGCAGTTGTAAATGCTGGAGACTTCTGTATTTCAGACCCTGGGCCTCAGTTTGTTATTTAGGGGAAAAAAAACATATCTGAAGTATTATGGCATAACTGAATTGTGAGCTGTGTGCTGCTAACTGGGCAGGATGCCAATTAAAAATTTCTGATACTTTAATGATAGACAGTCCATTCTCTTTTTGCAACTTCCTGCTTGGATTTCTGCCTAAGTAGAGGGAACTTGGTGACCTGAGACCTAGTGCCTCATGTCATTCCTCAGTATTTGACTGTAGGGCTGCTACAAGGCAATTTTGCTGTGTCTATAGTCTAATGATATGGATAGTTTAGTGAAGTGGATCAGATCTCCAGCAACTCTTATTTTATGTGTAGGGTGCTGACCACTTATTATATAGAGCCCCCTTCCCATCTTTTTCAGCAGGCAGTTTCCAGATTTTGTTTGACCTGCCAGTTTTGCATTCCCAACTCTCCACCTAACTTGGAGAGGCTCTACTTCTATTCCATTTCCTAAGGAATATCCCCAAAGTACTGGTGATTCTGTTTCATTAACAACAGAAGTAGGGGTCTTATTTATAACATTTTTTCACTATACTTAGTTTATTTTTATCTACAGTGGGAGTTTCCTGTGAAGCAGGACCTTGTTGGGAAGAATGCATCCATGTAACAGAAGGATTTCACAGTACATGGGAACAGGGGACAAGATTACTGTTGAATTGCCTAATCTGGATAATCCCTATTTTCTTGGTACTTAAATTTGAAATCTAATAATATCTCAAGGTATGATATTTATGTAATTTTGAAATATTCAACAGAAAAAGAGAAAAAAATAAACATGTGGTGTT
The DNA here is from genome assembly GCA_013396755.1 of Sclerurus mexicanus. Classification (NCBI taxonomy): domain Eukaryota; kingdom Metazoa; phylum Chordata; class Aves; order Passeriformes; family Furnariidae; genus Sclerurus; species Sclerurus mexicanus. Next base: position 47,447 of record VWZF01000632.1, on the reverse strand, counting down.
CATGGATGCCTCATGAGGGACATTTAAGTTTGATAAAATGAATCTTAGACAGTTGCCTGACATCTGAGCTCCTCCACTGCGAAAGTAAATGGACATCCACTTTGTTGACCAGCAGGGAAGGGCAAAACATTCTTGACTTTTCAATTTTACAGCTAAGAATTGGGAATCTCAGGTTCTTCACAGTTTTTGTAGTGAGCTCTTGTCATGATCTCTTAAAATGCCTAGATTTCCAGTTCACATCTCCACTCTTAAAACTGCTCTTCTCAATACTATTTTAGCTTTCTGATTCAGTTTAAAAAATAACCTTTTCCACTTCATCCCTGCCCACCCCCTAGGAACTGCCTTTAGCTCTGGTCTCTTCCCTGATCCAGTTTGCCACACAGATCTACTAAAGTTACATGGACATGATTATGAAGAAATTATAGAAATGAAACAAGTGGCAAGGGAAGAGCTGTTAAAAATAATTCCTTCTCTCAAAACAGGCAAATGTCTGCCAAATGTGGCAAGTCAATACTCTACAAAAAACTTCCCAGGTGGCACAGCACTATGGCTTTCCTCAGGCTTTGACTGCCTGGAATAGTGGAAAACAAACACCATGAAGCTGGGCAGTTCCTCCAAGCTGCACAACAGTGTCCTACTGGAAGATATTCTCCAAGGGGCACCATTCATTAATTACCTTTGTGTGACAACCCGTGCACACCCCATTGTCCTCTGACACTAAAATTCCAACTCTCCTTACTGCCGTTAGCTTGATGACGTATCCACTGCACATGGGGCAGTTGGAAGGCCTTGACCTACAATAACTGTTTACCTATTCCAACAGAACATTGAAAAAATCTTGATTAAACCGGCTTAAGGACCTTTGCAAGAAGAAAAATACTCAGTGAAAACAGGTATCCTGAATCTGGCGTGCAGGGCATAAAAACCTGCCAATGACTGGAAATGAGTTGTTTTGGCCTCTTCTGGAAAGGGATGAGAAGACAGCAGGTTTAAAAGTCTAAATATCATTTGCCTAAACCACTTAAGTTCACCAAGAGAGAATTAGCTGAGTGTCAAGACTTTCTCCTTATCATGTGTGCATAGTGCAGATTATCAGTGACCATCTCATCATTGCAATGAGCAGTCCCTGCACACATCTCTGATTTTGCTATAGATTGTGAAATGATTTAGCTAGCTCAGCAGGGAGAAAATCTGCGAGTTCTCCCTGTTTAAGCTGTTCCTATGCTTATTGTGATGTAGAAAATTGCATGTTGACTGTCAGCCATTTGTCTCATGGGTGAAGGAAAATCAAGTAGAGGTAGTTTGCACTTAAGGAATTAAAATGCTTCTATTCACTACACTAGATGCTATGCATTTCTGAAATCCTACTGAAACATACGTATCATCTAAATTTTGTACCTGTTAACCACATTTAAGTTTGCTTAGTGTATCCTCTGCTGTTACCAGGCCAGAGCATCCTTCCAGCTCCCTTTCTAAGCAAGCCATGGTTTTGCAGCCTTTGTTCTACTGTACCATACTAGGTTTTGGGGGGTATTTTGCAGCTTGCATTAGGAGCCCGGAGTGTGTGTGCCTGTGATCCCTTCTTGACTTTATGCCACTGAAGAAATCTTCCATTATTTGTTAAGCTTATATTGCTTACTGTGTTACGCTAAGGATGCCACTATCTTGTGGTCAGATATAACAAAGTATATCTAGGGTAGACTACAGTGTTATTCCTTCTGCCAGTGAGTTAAGGTTGGGCTTCATTTCCAGACATTATGTTTCATAGCCAACAAGGGATCTCGGATCAGTTTCTCTAATTCTCTTTGTGAGTTATATTTAGGCTCTGTAACATTATGTATTAATAAGTATACAATTTAGTTGTACATACTTTTAATGGAAAACTGTATCATTGGCTGCCATCCAGTTCTTGTGTGAGACTGAAACAAAAATCATTGCCCATACACCCTCTCCCCACAACTGAAGGAGGTTTTGTAGACTTGCATTAACAGCCAAGCTGAAGAGCCCGGGTTATCCAGCCTCCCCTAACGCACTTCGAAGGGACTGAAATCAGGGGGCCGATCAGCCAGTCCTGCCTTACAAACGAACGAGGAGCCCGCTGGATGCCGGCTGCAAACAGCAGGCACGTCCCGCAGCTCAGAGATGCCTCTGCGGAGGATCGGTGCCCGTGGTACGTGTGACAGAGCACCGCTCCGGGCGCCGCTCACGTCCACCCGGGCCGCACGGCCGGCGGGGCTCCCTCCCCAGCATCCCCGGCCA
>VWZF01000632.1:0-44589 GCA_013396755.1 Sclerurus mexicanus | reverse complement strand
GCCCTCGCCGGTTCCGGCGGAGCGCGGCCGGGGCCGTGCGGGGCTGTCCCGGGCCGAGAGTCCCGCGGCGGTCGCTGCGCGCTGCGCGCTCGGGCTGTGCCGGTCGGTGCCCGCTCCGCGCATGGGGCTGCGCTCGCGGCTCCCTCGAAGCCGGGCTTCCACCGCGGCACGCTTCGTGCAAAACCGCGCTTGACTTTCTCAGCAGAGGAAGAATTTTTGTCTGTGACTGAACGTAGCTATTCCTTACGCTGTTTGAAATTCTTGAAGTGCTTATCTAATTCCTCTGTAGTCGCTTGTAATTGTTGACTTTATTTCCCCCCGCCTTTGGCTAAGTAGAGAAAAATTACTTGAATGGTATTTTAATAAGTTTGATGTTAAGCAATTGCCAATAGCAATCCTTATTTCTCTTTAACAGCTCTGGAGTTTGTTTGCTTGAGTTCCATATATGTATACATACATACACAGATATACATATAAATTTTAAAAAAAGCTGACTGGTGGCAAGTAAGTTCTAGAAAGAACTGATAAAACTCTACTATCAAAATAACTTTTTTTTCTTTCAAAGTAAAGAATACTGCTTTTGAGTGCTTGATGTTTCAAAACAGTTTCACCTGGAAGGATTTCTTATAAAAAGTTCTCTTGCAGCCAGGAGAGTTGTGAGGACAAATTGTTAATATAAGGCAATTCTTTTTAAGAGAAAAGAAGAATGGATCAATTAGTTTATAATTTTGATATTTAAAAAAAGGTGGTGCTAATAGGGGCATTTTTTAACCTTTTGGTGCATTTTCAAACAGTGAGACTTAACACTGTCTTTGGGGCCAGCAAGAGACCCTAAAGGCCCCTTTTGTGTCAGGTGTTAGTGTTAGGAACAGAAAGTAAGCCATTTACTGAGGTCATACCTTGCTGATGGCCAAGTAAAAGTGGAGAAAAAACACACTGTTGTTTTTTGTTAAGGCTCAGATTTGCACAACCTAAAACAAATGTGTTAAATGGACTTTTGCAGACCTTGTTTTGTATAACATCAGCTGTCTGCTTCCTCTTTGTAGTGAATAGACAGCACACCAAGTAGGAAAGACTGTAGTGAAAGCCAAATGATGTGGCAAATCTTTTACAGTCATTTATCACTCAAAAATTGATTTGCATATTCATCTGAACACATGCTAGACAACGTACATCATGGACAGGCTATTTTTGGTTTTTTTTCATGAGCCGCGTGTGCTGTTCTTTTTTTCAGAGGAGAGAAGCTGACAGACATTGTTCCAGAGCAGCTAGACTGAATGCCTTCAGTTGTGTTTTCACTTTTGAGGTTCTAGATTGCATATAGTATGTTTTGTCAGTGGCCTGCTTCCTTTATCTCCTCCTGAAATTGAGTTTTCAGAGCCAGAATTTATAAAGATTTTCACAGTGTTGTCTTGCCTTCATTTTTTTGTGAGGCTGTATTTTTATAGAACGCTATGAATCTGTTGTTCTGGATCATCATTTAAAGCTGACTCTAAGGTTTAGAAAAGGCTCATGAAGCTAATGCCACTCAGAACTTGTTCAGCAGCAGCAAGTTAGTTGTACATCAGTCAGTGAAGCAAGCTCCTCTTGGCCCCATCCCCTCTGTCAGTGCACAAAGCATTTTTAAGAATAAGATGTGTTTTTCTTTAAAATGAAATATTAGAAGTTCTTTAAAATCAGGCACTCATTAAAGAATGGATCAAAGAAATTGTGGTTTTGAGACTACACAAAGACTTACTTTTGTTTATGTTAATGGCATCACTTACTCATAGGTCTTGAAGGTCTGAACGAAAAAACCCCAGCAATCTTAGGAAACAATGCACTTTCAGCTTTTGATAGGTCATAGGTCTGCTCCTAAACTGGTTATTGGTCAGATTCCTATCTCAGGAGTAGTGTGTATTTTATTGCCTCGCATGTTATTTTAAACGAGTCTTAATAGGGTCAAGTGTCTGCGAGAATAATTCTTTGAGAGATTAAATGATCATGTCTTCTTTCATGTGGCCACAGTTTGTATTCAGCAAAATCACCCTTAGGTTGCTGTGTCAGCTGGTTCTTAAACTGCTTGAAGGTCTAACCATCTTGGTGGTGTCTGGCATACTGGAATAGTCTATGTTTCTTGGGGCAGTAGACCGGCCATTGATATGGTTGAGATTGGAAATTGCAAACATTTGGGTGGAGAGTGATTTTGAAAACCAAACTTCGTTGAAACCTCTAAAATTATATTTTGCTTTAAAACCAATTAAGATTGCAGAACTCCTTACAGCTGAAACTTCTTGTACCATTCAGGGCCAAAGCTTGGATGTAGTCTTGTCTCAGACTCGATGCTATATAGCCACAGACTGACAGTGTCAGGACAATAAACATCACTGATTTGACTAGCAGCAGCTTTGTTGTTCAGAGTGAGATTACATATCTTAATTCTACTAGCAGCAGGCAAGATTCTGTTCCAGTTGCTTGTTCCACTTGATAGCTAAGGTGTGGAGCATCTAACACGGTTTCTTAAAAAGCTGTGATCGTGATGAAGCTGCTCAGGTGAGGTGCTGGGAAAAGAGGATCAAATTTAACATAACACTTGTTTTAGATTGCGTTAAAAACTCTGACATGTCAAAAATGATGCACATTCATAATTGTCAATTCTCTCTCAGTCTGTCTTTTTTATCTGCTCCTGCATTAGATGAACTGCTAAATACAGTAATGGGTTGATTGCCAATACAGTTTTGGAGAGAAGGAGCATGGAAGAGAGATTCAGGAATATTATGTGTCGTTTCTCTTGTGCAACAAAAGTTTGGGTTTTGATTGGTTTGTTTCTTCTTGGAAGCCTCAGCAGAGAAATAATGAACTTCATGTAGCTAACTGGAGCAGTGTGTAGATGATATATTGCATATATTTTTTGTGCTCAAAAATTAACATTGTAGGGAGAACAAGTATAACTCAATGCCTTAAGCTCAAGGAAGAAAACAGAAGTGACACACTACCCAACTTCTTTCTTGACATTTTGTAGGAAATCATTGCCTGTCTTTCGCAGAAGGTGGGGAGACTTCAAACGGGAGTGCAAGACTGTGTACCTGTGTATTCCTTCCTTCTGTCTCCCTCCCACCCCTTATTTACTTGAATGGCTTTGAGCCTTTCCCCTGTTTTCTCAAAATGCAGAAGTTGCTAAAGGCTGCAAACTGCCCTCTGAACCATCATTTGAGTTTTTAACGGTGTTGAAAGGATCGACTTGAAATAACTGTGCAGATACACAGATGTCTGGCCCTGATCAGAGGAGACTGAGTCAAGGGAATGTTTATGTCCTTTGAGAGTGGAAAACAAAAATGTGTATTTTTGTGGGTTTTTTTAAGTTTTGTGATCAGACAGGTTAAGTTTCTTCTTGCTGGAGCTGTGTGCCTGAAGGCCATTCAAATTGAGGAAATGGAATTATTAGTGGCTTTGAGTCACTGTCTTTTTGGATGTTTGCTCTGCTAGTTATCATCTTAGAATACGAAGACACCTATGATTGGGTCTGTGTTAGTTTCCATACCTTAACCGTAAAGTTGTAGCTTGCAGTAATGATCCTGAGGACATCAGGGATAATTTATCTGGGCTTCAGGTTTGCTTTGTTACCGTGTCCTTGAAGTGAAGTATCTTGGAGTTGAGCTGTCATTGGAACGTGGCACTTCTGACTGAAAACAAAGAAAAAACACCCCGTGGATGCTGAGAATGGGATGAGGAGAGAGACTGTTCAGCATTTACTATGTTTCTCTGTTTTGGTCCAAAGACAGGAGACCTGGAAAGGATCACTTGTGCCTTGAATGAGAAGTGAGAGTATGCCGTATGTTTTGTCCTCCTTAATCTTCAGTCTTTGATGTTACAAACAGATACTCACAATTGGCAAATGTTGTGAGGCAAGTAAGAATAGCAATATTTAAGATGTCCCTCTTCAATTGGTGAATCTAAGCACTGTCCCCTCTGAGCCTTTCATCCGAACTTGTGTCGCACAGAATCACAAATCCCATCACCCTTCTGAAGGCTTGCTGAAAGTTAAGGAATTTGTGTTAAATAGATGACAAGACTGAACCATGAATGGAAGAAAGTGAATTGCTGCTGTCTTAAAACAATTAATTTTGAACTTCCATAGTGAGTTTTTTCTGTTTTAAATTTTTATAAAAGTAATTAATTTATTTTAATAACAACAAGTCATTGATGGTTCCTTTTTTGTTATAACAGCATCAGGTGTGTGTCTGTTAAATAGTCAGAGCAGGCTTATTTTTTGTATTTGTTGCTTTGTACATCAGAAACCTTGTCTAATTTAAGCTTCAGTTTTTCTTTTGTTTTCTGGTTATCATTGTATTAAGACTTGCCTATCCAGTGGTAGGAACAAGATGCTTCCATACTATGCTCTTGGTATTTGCATGGCAGAGCAAAAAGTTTTACAAATTGTGGTTGGGCATTTTCTGTAATGTCAGTCCTTTAAAGCATATGTGCAGGTTTTGAAACCTAAACTGGAAGTTTCAACTTGTTCTGGGAGTTGGCAGGGGTCATCAGTGCTCTCTGTTATGGGAGAGGGGGGGACAGGTGAAAGAAAGATGAAAAGTGCAGGTTTAGTGCTGTGAACAGCAGACTCCTCGTCTATGGTTTGTGCAGTGTGCTGTGTCTGACCTGAGCTGGATAGATGCTTATTCCTCATTCATTTCTGACAGAAGAATGAAGACTGCACATGCCCAGAGTGGCCTGGCTTCTTTCAAAGGTGGGGACTCCTACTCTGTCGGGGCCAGTTGAGTTTTTCTTGCAGTGAAAGGAAGGCGTTTTTCATGGGAGTGCAACAGGTGACCGCAGGTCTGGGTTCTCTACAAGAGAAGGCCAGGATGATAAAGGAAGTGTAATTTGCATTCAAAAAAAGATGTCACTGAGGTAAAAACTTGCATAGTTGTTGTACCTGGACAGCCACTGTGGAGTGTGCACAAGCAGCTTGCTTGTAGTATTGTCTTGGGCTTGATCTCAGAATAGATTCGTCCAGCTTTCCCAGTTTCATTTATATATATTTCTTTATGTTGAGAATGGATCTGTGTGACTGCAGTGGTTTATATATAATGACAGCCTGCTTCATAGTATTACCAACAGTTGTGACCAGCCATGTCCCCTGAGTGGAACTCACTCTCCCTGAGCACCCCACTGGTCCCCTTATGGGACAGGGCAGCTGCTTCTTAAGTGCTTTGCCTAGTGCAGGGCTTCTGAAAGGACTCTAGGTGAAGTGTGTAGAGGACATGATTCAGTGTGGCAGACTTGGAGGGAAAGAACTGCAGGCAGCTTTGCTGCAAGCAGATCTTATAGGAAAGTTTTGAGTAGTTGTATAAAACCATTGATTAGCATACATAGTAATTTTCTTCCAGTTTATACCATCTTGTGGTGGAGCGTGTATTTAAAAAGGCTCCATTTTTTTTATTACAGTCTTCTAGTCCTTGTTTTGGAATTGCAAAGTGAGGCCCTTCTGAACCAAAATAACTTTCAGAAACAGTTTTTCAAAGTGTGAATGCTTTCAGGAGGCCAGCATTAGACTAGTTAAGGAAAGCTAAGGTCTGGAGGCAGTATTCTGCTTTATATTGTACCCAGCTATGTAAGCGGTATGTGTATTTGCATTAATACACTTACTACTTTAGAAATGCTCAGTTTAGGAGTTGTTAAGCATTAATTTTTACATATCATCTCTTCTTTTGGGCATCTGCACTTCAGTATTCAAATCTGTTCAAACCAGAGTGTGTGCTTACATACAAAAACAGAATGAAGGCAAGTTGATTGCTTGGCCTTATTTCTTGTTTCCTGTCTTGAAGGGAGAGTCCTTCACACTAAAAGAGATTGGCAAAGGAAAAACAGATTGTTTAAAAACAAAGATGTGGTTTGAAATTGCTAGAATAGCAACAGAAAATTCATGTTAAAAAAAAACAATTATTTTTTCTGCATTTTTCTTGAGTGCTTGACACTTGCAGCAGAGGTGACCAGGAAAGCATGGTCTTGCAGGTGCCTGGTGGAGACTGCCAAAAATTGCACTTTACTGCACTTACCCCATTGCTTCCATTAGGTTCGAGTACTAATGCTCAGGAAAATAGGGCTCTGGTGGCTTAAGGTGTCTCTTCACAGTGGCAGATTTTTTTCATTCTTTTTTTAAAATTTGCTTTTCATGCTGATTAGAGACTTTTGTTGTTGCACTTGGCTTTAAGATGAAAAGCCAGTTTACAAAGGTTGATTAGGTGCCTGTTATGTTCCAGACACAAGTACAGCCTTAAAAGGTAGAGTAATATATGCAGACTCTCTAGGCTTCCTAGACCCATATTGCTCTCTGCATTAATGTGAGGATTTTAGTTGTTTTCTAAAGCTGTTGACCAGCTTAAACTTTCTGTTGGATTTCTTGAGCTTAAGCTGCTTTATTATTTTGCATCATTTTCAGTAGTAAAGCAAATGGAAGACTCATTGAGGAGATGACTGGCCTGACAAGGACTAAGGAGCATATTTTAGAGTCTGCAGTCATGGTTTGAGTATGACTGTTCAGGTGTACAGGCATGCGTGTTGCAAGTACGTGCCTCCTGCTGCAAATTTATTGCATGTGCTTCGTAAGCAACTTTCAAATACTTCTGATTGTAATGTTTGAAAAATTGCATTGAATTCAAGAAAGACCCTAGTTTGTGCCAAGATCTGTTTTCCTAGTTTGAATTTTTGTTGCTTGCCTGCTTTAGAAAAAACATACACACAGTAAAAAGTGTATTTGGTGTGACTGGGAAAAATACTTTTCCTCTACTTCTTTGTTTATCCATTCCACTCTGCCCTTCCTCCCCCAAGCAGAAGAACCAAACTTTCTGTTGAGTTCACCATTGGAACTGCAGGTTTCCAGCTTTAATCTGTCCACTTTGATGACATTAAGAAAAGTGTATTTGAAGGACTGACTTGGAATTGCAGAAGGTGTTCTGTTTGGGTGTTGTTTTTTTTTTTAAACTGATGGGTCAATTCCACAATTCAGTAGTTCATGGAGAAGAACTTCTTTTAATGGCTATGAGGTTTTTTTTAAGTTTTATTTTCCTCACAGAGACGGCCCTTGAAGATTTGTAGACTTCTTGTTTGGGCCTGGCTAAATGATTGAGCCTTGATTGGTTTTATCTTAATAACAGCAACAACAATAATAATATCTGTATCTCATGGACAAAGCATTATATATATATATACACAACATGCCAGTTGTGCACACTAGTGCAGTCTGTTCTTGCTGCACTGAGGTTTTACCTGTATGTACTGGCTTTGGAGATGAGGATAGAGGTTAGGATATGCAGCTAGCAGTTGCCACCCTTTTCTTTGGTGCATTGGGTTTTCTCCTAAGGCAGTTTCTAAATGGTGTGTAAGAGGGAAAGGTAACTGTTCCCATCGCAGTATTGTATTTTACTGGAGTCTAGCACACTTTCTCACACCTGTTTTGTATTTATTTAGAAGCCTCTTAGAGCAAATACTGTCTTGCCTGCTGTGAGGACAAAGGGGAGATGAACACTTTATGGTCTGGATGCTAAGCTGGCAGATGTCCTGATGATGTGTAGCAGGGCTGGGAGCAAGAAATGAACCCTTGAAACAGCAGCAGGAGATATGGCTGAGTTCAGTATTTAACAGGAGCCAACAAGACCTCTTTTTGCTCAGAGGCAAGGTATCCCCATTCTGCTAGCTGGCAGTGTTTTGCCTGTTTAAAAAATATTATCCTTTGCATCCCAAAACTGTATCTGAAGAAAAGACATTGTGGACCAGTTGATGCAAAAGAACTCCCAAGGTAGGATCTTATTTTCAGTTTTCCACTGTTTTACTTGAGAAAGCTACTACTACTTCCCCCCCACTTTGTAACTGTCAGGGATAGTCTTTTTTTGGTTTGGATACTGGGAAAGGACAGAGGTTTTTCTATAGTGAAATAATAGGATTGTAGTTGCAGATTGAGGTAAATTTCTTAACCATATGTATTTTGTTTACATTCAGCTACCACTGGAGCTGAATCTCCTTGACTAACAAGTCAAATAAAGTGATCTGGTCTCCTGTTGTCTACCACTCTTATTATCTTCAGGCAACTGTGGAAAGATGAAGATGATGTGAAATGTTTCTGGACAGCTTTAGTATTAAACATCAAACCCTGATATGGAATAGCCATCCAAAACATGTACATACATATGTGTGAGGTAGGCAGTATGATTAAAGTTACGCTAAGATGGAACCAACAAAATCTGTTTCCAAAGACCACATTAAGCATTTGTTTCAGGGGCTTGGATAGGAACATCCCAGGTTTGGAAGTTGTATGGGAAGAAGCTGCTGTCCATGTCAGTGAAAGGGCTGAAGTGTCCTGAAAGAGTTAAGCTCTAGTTAGCTCACTTGTAAGGTATTTAATATCCTTATTAAACTCAACTGCTGGTTCACTTTTTTCCCCCCCTTCTTGTGTTGAATAAAATTTCTTGAAGAGCTGAGCCTCTGCCTCTCAGATCAGAGGCTCACATGTTGAAGCTGGCAATGCTAGAGGCTAGTTCCTATCTGTGTGACAGCATTTTTAATTTAACAGGACCGGCTTTGATGTTCTCGGATATTTATAGGCAGCTTCAGATCACTCCAGTATGTATTCTTTTTAACTGAAGCAGAAGTTCCTCCTCACACAACAAGATTTTTTCCCCTCTGTTTACTCTTGGGTAGTTGGCATTTGTAGTCAGGGGAGTGGTTTTATGTTACAGATACATTGCTTAAGTACTTACTTGTGGGAGGAACCACTTGATTTCCTTTCTAGTTTCTGCAGCTTGGGGGTAGTCCAGTTCCTGCGTTTTAGAACCTTGTTTGAGCCTCACTGCAGACAGTTGTAGAAGAGGTAGATGCAGTAAACTAGAATTTGAACAAAACGCAGTTATGGTGAGGCCTTCTCCACTGTATGTGGAAACTCAGGTGGGCCTGCAGTGGGTCAGATCTGGGGCCCCCTCAGGAATCACAGAAGTGTGTCTCGGACACCCTGAAGAAGGAACAAGTGATGGTTGTGGTTTAAAGGGCAACTAAAAACTTGAGGTTTGGCTCTCAGAGGGAGTGGATCAGAAATTATGGAAAAATGTTTTAGATGGAAATTGCCACTTGGGTCGTTTGACTTACATGAAATTTTGACCAGACTCAGGCAGGAGTCTTAAAAAAGATACCTGAGGGGTCAGCTGTCAAGTCAAGGTTTTAACCTGTCTCAGGCTTCTTTGCCTTGGTGGCTTCCCTGCCCCACCAGCCCCCATGCAGTTGGCTGCTCAGAGCTGGCACTGTGTGTTCTTTCAAAAACAGAGGTGTGGAGGTTTTGTCACTTTAAATACCACTAGGTTTGGTGTCTTAGATAAAATGGATTTGAACCTTTACCTTGATTATGCCACAGGAGGCAGCGTATATGTCATATGAAAGGGTTCCATCAGACAGGCTTTTGTTGTGGACTTCTCTTTTCCTCCTTCCTCTGCCACGTGTCCCTTCTACTTTATCCTGTCAGCCTTGTGTTGTGGATCTCATGTGGACTCCCTTATTACTGCTGTTCTGGCCCAGAGATACCTGGCTATGGTTAACTGGGATAGCAAAGCAATGGTGCTTTTTCCTGAAACTCTTCCATATGGACGCTGATAGTTTGGGCAGATTCCTGTATCCTGCTCCGCTGCGATTGGTTTTTGTTGTGAAATTCTGTATGCTTCGTGTTACATGATGATCTCCTAACTAGACTTGAAATGCTGCTATTGAAGTTGGCAGATTTTTCGTGTATTACTTTGAATGGCTTCACTTTGTAAAAAATTCTGTCGTTCAATGATAATTTGTTTTAATGTGTGGCCTACAGAGGAAAACGTTTGTGGGTTAAGACATTTCTGCTATAGATGCACTTCTCTGTTGGTACAGCCTTTTCTAGTTCAGCAAGTGAAATCAATTATGTCACTGCCTATGTAGCTAAATAGCATTGGAGGGAAACAACAGGAGAAAAGTGCTTGCTTGTCTATTTGATCTAAGTAGTTTGTTTAAAGAGTAAGGCTTCCCTTGCTATAGAAATTCAGCAGGAAAATAGAGACCTGTAACTTAACTGCTAATGTAGCAGTGAGTGTTTCTAAAATATGCCAGTAAAAAAGAACTTTACTAATATACAAAAGTAGGGAAAGATCTTGATACTGCTTCTTGCAGGAGAAAAAAAATCTGCCTGTGGCATCTAAACATCACTTTTTCACAGTTAATTTTAAAGAAAGCAGCTGTGTGGTGTCTTCAGGAGTCAGATGTTCATGCACCTTCTGTTAATGCTCATGTGGAATCGCCTGAATTGTGTGGCTGCTGGAGTGTCATTTCAGTCCCTGTGTCTAGGGATGGGTGGATGTGATGGTGACTTCATTTTTCTTTAGTTCCTTCTTCTAAACTGTTGTTGACAGAGGTAGTTTTCCTTCTCCCTACATACCCTGAAATATCTTGTAAGACAGGAAAATTTAAGTGTGGAAGTACTCAATGCTTCTGTCTCTGGGAAGGATTTTTTTGTTGGTTTTGGTAGAAGTTTTCCCCCTGTTTGGGTTTTTTCAGGCTTTACTGTTTGTGTAGAACACACATCTTACTGTGAGTTTAGATTCCGTAACTTCTGGAAACATCCTGAGGTGTTTGCACTATCTAGATAGAAAGTGTATCAGCAAAAGCACTTACTAAAAGAACCAGCTCTGAACTTGTCACTTAGGAGTGAGCAGCGAGTAGTACCATGGCTGCGCTCCAACAGGAAAGTCATTGCAATCTGAAGTTTAACTTTCACCCATGTTCAGGGGGACACCACTGATACCTGTTTCTGGTTCTAGCTAGGGCTTTAGAAATACTCATGCCAATACTGACATGTGTGTGTTGTTGTGGCTCTGTGAGGACCCAAAACCAGACTGTTTTGAGATGTAGGTCAGGACTGATGGTATAGATAGTACTATTCTCAAACACTTAAGTCGGCCATGCAGACATGATACTGTGTTCAGTTTTGAGCCCTTCACCCCAAGAAAAGACATTGAAGTGCTGGAGTGTGTCCAGGGAAGGGAACAGAGTTGGGGAAGGGTCTGGAGCGCAGATCTGATGAGGAGCATCTGAGGGAGCTGGGGCGGGGCTCAGCCTGGAGAAAAGGATGCTCAGGAGGGACTTTCTACCTCTCTACAATTGCCTGACAGGAGGCTGGCACCAGGTGGGTATGAATATCTTCTCCCAAGTGACAGGACAAGAGGAAATGGCCCCAAGTTGTGCAAGGGGAGGTTTAGATTAGATATTAGGAAAAAAAAATTCACACAAAGGGTTATAAAGCATTGGAAGAGACTGCCCAGGGCAGTGGTGAAGTCACTGTCTCTGGGAGTGTTCAAAAAATGTGTGGATGTGGCTCTTGAGGACATGATTTTGTGGTGAACATGGTGGTGCTGTGTTGATAGTTGGACTTGATTACCTTAACAGTTCTATGATTTTTTCTCTCATTGTGCTTTTGTCTGAGGAGGAAGTAACAGACAGTAGTATACATCTAGTTCAGCATTATTGCAGAATTTTTGCAAATTGAGTAATTTTCAATCCTAAAATTGCAGTTGGTGTCTTTGAATTTCAATTGGTGAAGCTGGGAAAGTATTTGTTTCCTGTGTAAGCAATACAGCATGTGCTGTGGTTGATAAGGATATTACTAGTGAATAACCTTGTAGATAAAGATCTTTGTCAGGCTTGCTTGTGCTGCTTGGGAAGCTGAATTACATATTTTTTTTTTAGTTGTACTATCCAAGTGCTGCTGAATCTTGAAGTCTTCTCTTTAGAAACATATCCCAGATAAAATGGACACTGCAGTCTTTAGAACAGAATACACAAACTGATGCAGTCTGTTCTGGAGATTAATGCCAAACATATTTTTAATGCAGCAGAATTCTGACAGGTTAGGACTAGTTCAGTTAGGAATACTGAGAAAAATAGCAGGAATCCTGAGTATCTGTCAAGGGAAGGTTTTGGGACAGGGAATTTAAATTTTTTTTTTTTATAGCATTCTTACCAGGAAGAATGCTTGGAACAACAAACAAGATACTGGAAGCTCAGAAAGAAGTTGAACAAGCCTTAGGAGAAAGCCATCCTAAAACAGTTGGGGTATAACAAAGTGTAAACACTGCCCAGCTGGAGAATACACTCTAGCTCTTTCAGCCTTCAGAGGCATGGTGGTTAAGGCTACTCTGCTTTAAGGAATGGCTCATGAACTCTGTGATAGAGGAATTTAATCTTTGTATGAGTATGATAATGCAACATATCCATGCTCAACAGCAAGGCTCTGTTTCTCAGCGTGAAATAGCATTTCTTAGTCTGAAAGAGAATCTGCAAGTTAATTCACACATTTTTGCTGTTTGTGTTGTATGGAATTAACATCACAAACTGCCTCTGGAAGGAGGAGTTGGTTTTGTTTACCTTTTCAAAATGAAACAGCTGCTAGAAGAATATAATTTGGGGTTTTTTTCTTTAACAGTAGAGCTATTTAGGAATAAGATAACTTACATTTACATTACAAATACAAATATTTTTCAGAGTAATTGCAGGCATTTTCAATGCTTCTCCTTGAGCTTACTTCTTAAGAATGCAGAATGCCTTTGTAAGTGTGTAGTAATTAAAGCAATTAAGAATGTGCTGTTTGACTGAGACTTTATGGATACATGTGTTTTTTGTTTTGATTTGTTTTTTTTTACTGTCCATTTAGAAATCTGTCAGTGAAATGTCCTTGCAGATGCTGAGGGATGACTGCTAACTCTGAATTAGGCTAATTATTGGAAGCATAAACAAAATGGGTTAGAATAAAACATACGCTCTGCTTTGCAACAGGTGATCTGAAATGCTAGAAAGGATTGCTTTGAAATCATGCATGTTTTAGGAAAATATTTAACATATCTTCTGATGTTGGCCTGTTCCTGTCTCTCGTTAGCTGGTGGGGAATCGCATCTCTGATGTTAAGACTTTAGGATTGTATTTCTATTACTGAGACAGATAGTGGGTGAATAAACTTCATTCACAGTGTTTAAAACTTGGCAGCTAATCCTGGCAGAGCAGCAGTTCTCCCCTTCTGTCCTACCGGCTGCTTTTTCAAGCCCATATTCTTGCTCTCTGGGGTGGCTGGGGAGGTGGTGGGGAGCAGCTTTCCCAAAGGGCCCCATTTCTGGTTACAGCCTGAGCTGTGCTGTCTCGGTATTTGGCAGCATGGTCACAGGAGCCCTGATGGACAAGCAGTGAATGATGTTAAATGGGGATGGGTGAGCAAGGCAGAAACAAATCTAGGGTTGACCTTTGATTTCTTTCCTGGTGCCTTTTTTTTACCTTTGAATCCTCACTTTCTGATTCCTTCTAGGTTCTGTGTGAATTCTCAGTGCATTACCATGGACACACACTACTGTCTTTGAATTTCAAGATGAAATTGATTTGCAAGTTAGAAAATTAATAAAAGTTCATGATCCTAACATTTCAACCCCACACTTCTGCAATAAATAAGACAGGAAAAAGTGATAATAGCTTCTAACTAATTCAGAGTTAATCTTCATGTAGCTGAATTTCTCTTCCTGTTTGTTATGGAGTACAGAGAAAGAAGCTTTGGTTAGTTTTGAAGTGTTATTCTTCTAGTCCTATGCAGTTGAAGGTATGTGATAAAAGCTAGTTGCCTTTGTTATATCTAGGCACAGATGTGCAGTATAAGAGATTTGAATTAAGGAAAGAGAGAATTTTTTTATATGTGATGCTCCTCAAGTGTTATTTTCAGTATAATATCTTATCTCTGGTCCCTTAACATGGACCAGGTCTCAACGGACACTGAAGGGAAATGGCAAGGTGGTGTAGAATCTTTGCATTCCCAAACCAGCCCTGCAGGGCCTATTAAAATAACCACTGGTGCCTGAGTCATGGTTATTCTTCAGGACAATTTTACAGATGGCACTATTTCTGTCATGTTCTGATCTTTCATGCTGAAATTACAGATGGGTTGCAGCCAGAGAAGCCAGGGTTGGTATTTCTTAAGAGACCTTACCTTTCTTGATTAAACCTAATTGGTAGTGCTTTGGAAATCTGTGCCCTTTGTAGGGTCAAAATTAGGGATTTGACAGAATTAAAGTGCAAATAAAGCAGATCTAAAAGTTAGCTATTTGGAGACGCATGTCTCAAAGTTACAACAGGATTTACCTTTTTTTGCTCTAATATTGCACAAAGAAAGGGTCCTGCATAAGTAATTGTGCTACTGTGTTATTATATTACTTTTGTAGTCCGTATCATAGAATCCTTTGCTGAAATTTTATTGTCAACTTTGTTTTATTATAAATCTTGTGATATTAAGTGTTTGCCAGCCACCTTTCCACAGACTATTTACCCAAACCCAAATCAAATTTCTGAAGTTGTAGTATGAGATTTTAAGCTGCTGCATGGGTTGATGACATTTCTAGACTGAAAATGAGGAAGGCAGAGCTTCATTTTCCATTAATTAAATACTAGAACAATCTTGTAACTTTCAAAACATGACTTAATGGTGCTGTTGGGCCTAACACATCCCCTTACATCAGTCACTGATACAAAACTGTTAATCTGTATTGCCTGGGGTTTTTTCCACCCATAATAATTACTCTGTTCAGAAAGACTGCCTGTATAAACTTAATATTGCTTTCAGGCAACGGTGATCTCCTGTTATCAAATATTTTGGATTCTATCCAATATTGCCAGTTCAGCACTGGTAAGGCTTGGGCATGACAACCCATCTTCAGCACTGTGTTGGACATTCAGCCACAGGCACTACTGCATGACATTTCAAATTCTGTGTGACTTACTTCCCTTATAGCTGTCCGTCCTAGCACCAAAGTTTGGCAAAGAGCCACAGCTGTCTTTTCACGGTACAGCTCTCTGGTTTACCTGTGTGGGAAACCTGCTGTAGTGATTTGCCTAAAGCTTTAGAAGAAAGAAGTGAAATTTTGGGTCTCCTGTCTGTAGAGTTTGTGCTGACTCTTCAGATTCAGCCAGTGAGTATTGCAGCTGTTGAAAATATTAGCCAGTAGTAGTGAAGAAATCCAGCACCTGGAACATTGCATATTTTGAGTGAGGATTCAAAAACCTGAAAAATGTAGAATTGACTATTTTATCTCTATATTCTGGTGTGAGTTGCTTACCCACATTTTGTAGAGAAGTTCAGTGAAGGAACTATTTAGGCAGCCGTGTGATTCAGATATATTAGGGATGCTTTTTAACCACTGTCAGGTTTGCATAAAATTGTTTGACAGGTAACTTTTCAACTTGCATTCAAATAAGAAGTTCTTATAGGCAGAAGCCTTTCTAATTTTTTCAACCTGTACTTTATTTGTCTGTCCATCTTGTGTACTAGGTCTGGTAGAAAACTATTGTAATGAAATGAACGACTTTATCATGTTAAGTGCTTACAGAGAGTCGGAATTTTACATGTGAGCAACTGCCCTGTCATGAAGCCTTTTGCATCTCAGTAGACGGTGTGCTAAACCTGTGGACAACTAGAAGGGGAAAAAAATGCAAACAAAAAACCCCTTTTTACTACTGATCTGGTTCCTGAACAACCTTCTTAAGAGTGCTTAGTTAATCTGTTCAGTTCTGAATTATGGAGTTTGAGTATTGTCTGTGCTCAGCGTTCTGCTTGGGAAGCAAGAGAGATGGGGATGTTGCTCAGAGTTTGTGCTCCCCAGCAAGTACTTCTGCTTGTAGCTCTGGAGTGTGAGAAGAGAGTGATAACCCACAGAGAGGGGGAGTCTAAAGACATGCTCTGAACTCTTAAGTCACAAAGACCCCCACAGGGAACAGTGCCAGAACATCAGTCTCGCTACAGCAGTTGTGTGAACTAGCTCCTGAAATGTTACTGGAGACTAACTCCATACAGAGAGAGATTGGAAGAGTCAGCTTATGGACTGGATGTTAAAGATTCTAATAGTTTTAGGAGAAGAATTCTAGGCTGCACCTCTGTTCAGCAAAATCAGGTCTGGGGCAAATGTACTTGTCTGTACTTCATTGCTTTGCACACCCAAAGTACGTATGTTTAACATATAGGCACCAGTTGGTGTTTTATTGCTTGTGTTTTCCACATATGCACCCCGACTTCCCTAATGATATTCTGTCTTGCTCTCAGAGCTTTGGGACCACCTCTGAGTAGGTGAGGCTGCTGAAAAGAAGGAGAAAGAAGGGAGAAATTTTAATGCCACCAGACAGAAGGCAGTGTGGGAAGCTAATGGGCATGCAGTTATTTCCTGTGGCAAATTACAAATCCTTATTATTAAAACTATCATAATACATTCTGAATAAATAGCATTCAGTCTGGAGCATTATAAGAAATGAAGACTGGCAGTGGTGCTGCTGTGGCAATGGTACAGCAGACACTTTTCGTTTTATCCTTCAGAGGAAAGGACTTACCTGCTTTATGTACCTGCAACACTCTCCAAATGAACGCCTTTTCCATGCTGCAATACAGGATAACATCTGACAAAGAGATGAGGAGTTGAATGTATCTGGGCTGTAATTCTTTGTGTTGGTAACAGAGGTGCAGCTATTTGAAGTATCAACTAGGTGTATAGGAGAAAAAAATTATTTCAGAAATATAATGTCCAAACTTAAAAAGCCAGAAATATCCTACCCTTGTAACCTGGACGAAGGTTTTGGCAGCATATCTACCCAATTTTGAGTACAGATCTGCCTTATTAAAGATGACGCTGCTTTAGTTTGAGTGTAGCATTGTGCAAGCAGAAGTCAGACAAGATCCAGTACAAAAAATAAAGTGTAGACTAAAAGCATAACTGGTAAAAATGGTCACTGTAAGCAAGAGCCTTGTGTTTAATTAGCAGACAACTTCTATTGTTTAATAACCAAGCAAAACCAAGATTAAATACAGCACATCTCAGTCGTTTTTGCAGATTCTGTAATTGAAATACTTGAATGTATATGCTGATGTCAGACAAAACCAAGTGGCTTGTCTGAGATCAAAGTTCACTTAACTTCAGTTAACCTAAAGTTTAGTGCCTTTCCCTGGATCTCTGTGTGTTGATGAAAGGCTTATTGTAAGTGTTTGTATACAATTGTGAACCATCTGGGCCTGAAACAAAATTTGGACCCAAGGGAACACAAGCTTTCCTCTTGTGTGCTCCAAATGGCGGGGAAATAACTGCTGAGCATGGAAACTCAAATTTCATGAGGAACCCTGGAACAAAAATCATTAAATTGATCCTAATTTTAGTGGAAGAAGATCATCTTTTACTGTCTTCCTCTACCTTTACTGTTGTATCTCAGCAAAAACACAGTCAGGGCATTGTCGTATTTTCTGTAAAGATGTATTTGAGGTTTCATTTGTAAGGAAGACTGTCCTTTAGCTTATCACTACTGAGAATGAGAGGACAAGAGAAGCAGTTAGTTTACTGAAGTTAGCAGCAAAGTGCTTGTTTTGTGGGATCCTTTGGTCCAGCTTGAGAAGGTATTTAGATATTGATAGCTGACTCTACAATATTGAAGAGTCATGGTGTCTTCTAGCTGTTTAAACAAAGGTGTGATGTGTTATGGAAAGCATCTGTGTGATACTCGGAAAAAAAAAAATCTTTTGAATGTAGTGAGGTACAGGTTGCCCAGGGAAGCTGTGGCTGCCCCATCCCTGGAAGTGTCCAAGGCCAAGTTGGACTGGGCTTGGAGCAACCTGGGCTGGTGGAAGGTGTCCCTGCCCATGGCAGGGCGTGGGAACTAGGTGGTCTTTAAGGTCTCTTCCTTAAAGTCAAACCGTTCTATGATTATATGGCCCTCATAAATTCATTTTAGAAGTTCTAGTTTCTCAGACCTCTTTCTCCCCTCCAAGAGGGAGGGAAAAATGGGAAGGTGACTATTCACATTCACTTTTCAGTTAAATCATGAACTCAACAAATTTAATTTTTAGACTCCTGGTGAATCTCTTTTTCATTACACAGAGTCCCCTGCTGAGAGCATAGCATTTTGGGTACTTAAGAGTTAAATCATCTTGCTTTGGAAGCAGCTGGGCAATTTACACTCCTTGCTGGGCTATACAAAAATACTTTCCCTTTGAAGTACCGGGAGGAGTGGCTGAGGGTAAAACCTGGAATGGGGTTGTAGCTGGCAGTTTGTAGTGGGCTTAGCTTGGAGCAGGCAGCTGCCTGCAACTGCAGTGCGAGATGGCAGAGAAGGTCAGGGTTTCTTTCACTCTTGCTATCACTGTCTCAGCATGAGGGCTTTCTTTCTGAAATTCTTCAAATGCTGTTCAGTTCTTGGAAAATTTTTAGGTTGGGACAGACTGCAAGAAATGCTGGTTAAAAATATCCTTTCCCATAAAGGCATGCTAAAATACAGGGGTCCTCTTGGAAGTTCCTTGGCTGCTTCTGATGTGATCTGGTAGTGAAGTACACACTGCTGCTGTCTGGGATGAGAAAGACTCACCTCCGCCGAGTAGTGGGAAGGAGGTCGAACTCTTTTTGAACAAAGCTCTGGAAGGAGCGTTCAGAAGTTTGCTAGAACCTGTGAAATCTCAGACCTGATGTCACACGTTAGCCAGGTTGAGCTCTCAGTGTAGCAATACAGTAGCTGATGGGAGAATGGCAGTACTGGCCCTTGCCCTCGATGGCTGAAACCAGATTGGAAGACATGATGTCTGTGAGAAAAGCCACTGGGTTAATAGTGCTGTGCAGCCGGAAGCTGTGTGTCCTCTGGTGTGTCCAACAGGCTACATCCCTGTGGATGCCACTGCTTAGGATGGCTCCTGGAGAACAAATCTTCCCAAAGGCAAAGCCTGATGCAGGCTGGGCTCTGGTGCACATGCTGTCTCCTGCCGGCGCCAGCAGTGGAACTAGACTGAAGTTGCTTCCTGGTTTTCTAAGGTAATACTTTGCCTCTTGGATTAATGGTTTCTTCACAGTATTTGTATACATTTTTTGGGAGTTTTTTACAGTTGTTGCCATTATATGAATCTGAGGAAAAGAAATTTCCTTTTAGCAATGCCGCTAATGGAACAATCAAAAGCAATTTACCCACCAGCTAATGACAGATGTCCCCTGCTGAGGGCATAGCATATTGGGTACATAAGAGTTAAATCATCTTGCTTTGGAAGCAGCTGGGCAATTTACACTCCTTGCTGGGCTATACAAAAATACTTGTTACATGTTTGTATCTGTTGAATAGATGATGATGATGATAGGGCTGTATGTCATATCTTCAAATTTCAAGTTAAATTTATCTTAACTGCCCTTAGTAATTGTGCCCTTTCATCTTTACTCATTTAAGGATCCAGCACTTGGCTGTTGCTAGGTTCTCCAGGTTTCTTTCCCTGCTTCTTTGCCATTCAATCTTTAGCTTTATACCTCTGTCTTTTTTTGTGAATAGAAAAACGTCAAGAATTACATTGCTAAAATAGGCAGAATTTTCCTCTAGGGTTTCTGCTGTTGTATGAGGTATATAGAGGGTTCTGTCCTTGAAATACTTGCTTATTAATACCTGAAGTACCTTGCTTTCTCATTTAACAATTCAAGTTTCAGCAAAAATGTCTAGTAATACAGGTTGAAGAATCTCAGAAAAGATTATCTGCTTCCATCCCAGAGCTGTTGCTGAAATTCTTCACTAGTAATCTATGGAAGGTGAGGATTAGTGCCATGGCAGAAGTGAAAGTAAAAAGCCCAGAACAGGATTTGTGGAATATCGTATTTTAGTTTATTTTTTCAAGAAGCTACCTCTGTTGCAGAGGGCAGTTGCCTGGCTCCATATGTATTGGCTGTGCAGGTCTTTTTGCATGGCTCTGCAAGTGCAGGAGCTAAAGAAAATCTCTGGTCTGTTGCCATGTTGGATGATTATTGATACACATCATTTTGATGCTGAGGAGGTTTCCCACTTCTGTGTTACAAGAGACATAAGCTGATGGGCCTCTGTATTATTATTAAACATCTTTGACAAAATAGAGCCTAGAGAAACAAGAACACAGAACTCTTGAGTGCCCAGGTTGTGTGCCTGGCAGCTGAAAGACCTACTATAAGTTATTATGCTCATCTGCTTTTTATACAGGAGGGCACGTGCAGCCTCTCGCAGGAGAGCACATGCAGCCTACCCGCACTTTGTTACAGTGGGGGGTGTGTGTGCAGGGACTGTGTGTTTTTGTGTCTGCAGCTCCCAGGTCACGGGGTGCACATTCCGGTTCAGTGTGTTCACAGAGCTGCTCTTGGACAGGAATGGGTGCTGCTGCCTTTTCCAAAACTGTGCAGGCAAAGCAGATATTATCAGGGCTGGCCCTGGGGCATGAAATGGAAAGATCAAAGGATGTGGCAGCAGCACACAGAGGCTCTTCAAAGCCTGAGTAAGGGAGGATTGATAGAGAAAAGGAGAATGCTCTTGCTGATGTAATCACAGCCAGTGAGACAGGTTGGTTTTTTTTTTTTTTCCTTAATTTAAACAAAGGCACAAAGACAGTCCTTGTTTGTTTAGAGAGGTGAAGCGTGTGCCACAGAGATAGAGCAGGGATACCTGAGTATACAGAAAGCTTTCATGAATAGCATGGAGCTCAAGCATTTCGAAGTGATTGCAAATTTGCAATTTTTATTGTTTTACTTTGCACGACTTCTGCATGTGGTATTCTCTCACTTGTGGTGTTCATGTGGGATGAAGTAGGAAAATGGCAAATGCCTTCCTTATTAAAATGGAAACTTGTTTTCTCTTGAGAATGCTAGTTAAAAATTTCTGGGATTTGTATGAAAAGAAGTTGAGCACAGGCAAGATGGATTTGGAGGGGAAGTGATAAGCTGGATCCACTGTTGAGAAGCTCAGGCTTGTTCAGGCACAAGCTGTATGGAAAGCAGTAGTTCTCCCCTTTTGTCTATGTGGAAAAAGGGAAGGAGAGGTGTGACTTCTCTGGAACAGATGTGCAGCGATGGAAGGACTTTCCAATCTTCTCTTTTACAGACCTTACTTCTCTTTATATGCTGCAGCTGCAGAAGTATGTTTCTTCACCTTCATTTTTATTATGAAGGTAAGGGATAGAAAATAGGTTTTCAAAGGGAAGCTTGTGAAATTGTGAGGTAGAGCATGGTGGTGCCACTTTTCCACTTCAAGGTCTATCTGTCTGGTGTATGGCAAATGACCTGAGGTAGCAGAGTCATCCAAAAAAAAATACCTGACCTTTGTGGGCATGACTCAAGGCCTGAATGAATAAGTATTACTAGAGAGGCAATGCATATCAATTAATGTAGTTGCATTGATTTCCTACATGTTTGGAGCTCAGACAGGGCAAGCTCTTTAGCTTAGGTGGTGAGCAAAGCCTGCATGCATTTCCTCTTGGTGTAGACTGGAGGTCTGTGGAGAGAGAGGTGAGAGGAAGAGTCCATCTCGCCATAAGTGTCTGGGAAGCTGTTAACTCCAAAACTGAAAAAAAATCTCTCCATCTTGCATTGTTTCACTTACTGATTGTTTTAGAAGAAAGATCTGATAGGTTTATCTCAGTCCCAAAATATATTTCAGGATGCCAGAAATCACAGTGGTTATTCTGCTGGCAAAATCTACATCTTTCCTTCCCCTGTAGCCATAAGCCCACTTGCACTGCAGTTCAGATTAGTACACAAAACTGTGGGGCTCTGAAGTCTGAAAATCTATCATGAGGGAAAGATGACTGTCTCTGTTGTTAACTTGAAAGCTTCATTCTGGGGTCAAAGCTACATTGATCGTCCGCTGAATTAGTTTATTACCTTAATAAGAGGTCCCTGCTCAAAAAGAGAGTCATCTTTATTGTGGAGTATGTGGGATGATACTGGCGTTCTTCTGTTGTCTTATGTGAAAATTTCTCAATTTTGCTGGTCAGCATCAAAACTTTTTCTCTTCACCCCCCTGAATATGTCTTCTGCCATGCTGCTTCTACAGATGTATCTGATTTGATACTTGACACTAGTAGAAAGAGCTTCAATACACTTAAAATACTCTGACTTTAGTTTTTACTTACCAACCTTCAGGCACCGGGAAATTTGCACATCTTACAGAGCTTTGAGATGGGCTCTGACATGTATTTTTGTTACTGCTGCAGGCACTTTCCCCTCGTGGTACAGAGAGGCTGGAGAAAAATTCTGGGATGGGAATCCTAGCAATCACCATGGCCTTCTGCTTTAAAATATATTCTTTTTGGAAATCCCACCTGGATATGTAAAGGATAGACAGTTCCAGTCTGTTGTAGTAGACAGCAGTTAATAAAGCAGAGGTTTCTCTACCCACAAAAGAGGAAAAATTGGTGCATTCTGCCATCAGTATGGCATCCCCATGCTTTGCTTGTAGTGAGCAATAGAAAAAAAAAAAGAGGTTTTAATGGATTTCCTCTCCGCTTACTGGGTTTGTGCAGCCACTACTGCCAGTGGTATCTGTGGCCTTTTGATTCATGCAGCCAAGTGAATTAACACAATTGCCATGCCAAGTTAACCAAAAAGTTCCTCTACTCTAGTGACTCTCTCTGGCAGAAGCCAGTAGCAGATACTTGAGAAGGAAAGTAAGATTAGAGCAAGGTCATGATGAGAATTCTGCAGTACAGGCTTCCAGACTCTACCAGCTTGTGCCTTAGGTATTTCTATAAGCATCGACTACTACACAAGAGACCTTGATGGCTTTTTTTTCACATTTTTTCCAGTCTGTTACTTTATGTGTAACTTTCTTGTCTAAATTTGAGAGAGCACAGGGAAGATGTGTTTTGGTTTTGAGGGTTGTTGCACATTGTGACATTGTACTTATCCTTATTTTTGAATAGCGGTGGAGTATGTGTTGGTGTGTGTAGTCTGGGAGGTGTAGAACAGCAGTTTTGTTGGCATGTGTGACACTTATTTATCTAAATTGTTTACTAACAGGATGAAGGGAAGGCAACTGAATCTTTGAAATTTTTCTCATTCTTACTGTCTAGTGTAAATTCTGTAGATTTTTTGAGCTGCAGGAGAAAAAATGTTGCCAGGAATTAATTGTTCTTTCTGCCTCTTCCTAATTCCGTGCAGCGGCTGCCTCATCTTTAGCTGCTATTAATGTTCAGAGCTCTCTGAACAAAGGAGTGTCAGGCTGATGTAACTTTTTCCTCTGTCAGACATTCCCTCTGAAGCCATCTTTTGTCTTGATGGCCCTATTGTAACCATTCATATACTGATGAATGAACAGGAAGCTGATGATAGTGAGCAGATGAGTCTGATCATGAACAGGTTTTACTCAGGCTCCAGCTTGAGACAGTATAGATAGGAACAGAGCTGTACCACTATCAACTACAATGTGTGGCTTGTTCATTCCGATTTTCTTTTGTTTAAGAAACTGGAAAAGATTGTTAATCTAGGAGAAAATGTGCTAACTTTTTTTCCTGAACAACAGTATTACAGATACAAATCCAGGAGTTCTGTCTGTCACGCAAAGAGAAGTCTTACTTGAATGGCTGCATTTTTATTTTATTTTTTATTTTTGGGACTGTGATTTCTGTCATGTTCGATTAGAGGTGATGGTCTCTTATTTGTTGTCCTTTCTGTGGCAAACCAGGTTCAAACCCATGCTAAAGATTCTGGGGAAGATCAGCACCTCAGCTGACAGTGATTGGTGGGGGGAGAGGGAGAACTTCCCCCCAGCTCTTCCTCTACACTTTTTAAAGCAGCTACTGTAGGCTGATAACAAAATGCATTCTTAAAGCCTAACATGAACAGCGGTAGATGTCCCTTTTCTTCTGACCTGGAAGGGGAGAGCAAGAGAAGCTTATCAGCTGAAGTTCCAGCAAACATGGGTCCAAACTAGTTAATGAAGTTAGCTACTGAAAGGTGATATGATCTTGCTTAGAAAACTTTTCTTAATCTAGGTGAATGTATTAAGTCAGCCAATATATTGCTAAAATAGTGTATTACTGTGATGATTTGAGGCACTCGGGAAAAAAAGGTAATGCTATGTTGTGATATTAGGTACTAGAAGTAAGCAAAATATGGTAGAGGATTTTTGAGCCAATCTGAAGACTGGTGGTGAATACTTTGATGTACTATTAGCTACCTGACAGAGGTCATACCCTGTATGACAGTCACCAAAGCATCCTAACCATGGCTTTTCTAACATAGATATTTTTCTCATGTGACCTTTGATGCTCGCAATATATACTAGCCTTCTATAGACATATAACCTATTCTCAAAATGCCTGATGGAATGAGAAGGAACTCTTAATGTGTAGTTTTAAAAATTGAGCACCAATAGTTATTTAAATATCACAGACAAAGTTAGCAGTTTCCTAGCAGTGGAGGACAGAGATGCTCTTATGAGTGTGGTTGTTCTTTTCACAATACCTAGCCTTCTCTGTTTATTTTTGTGATCAGGCACAGATTCCATTGACTTGTTTTTATTTTTACATCTGTCACATTTTCTGCAGTCCTTTTTCTGTGTTTATATCTGACTGAATGTACCTTGTAAGGACCTTGGTTAAAGGGAGTCTCCCCAAGTCACAGCTGTATATACAGCAGGTTATGTATCAGTGCTGAACTTGAGAAGGATCTTGATAATTGTAATATAAGCTGGAGGCATGCACCAGGAAGAGCAAAGAGGGATCATAAAAGGCTTCTCGAAGTTGTGGCTACGATTTCTTTTCCTTCATAAGAATAAAGTGTGTTCTGAAAACCTTATCCTGTTGGAAGTAGCTGAAAATTTTGTGAGAGTGTTGCAATTACTAGAAAAGAACCAGAGAGAAAAGCAGACTTTGTGAACTTAGACTCCTGGAGTTTGAATGCTCCATGCAGTCAAGTCAGTGCATATTAAAATTGGAAGGAAAGACTAAAAAAAGAAATGGGTAGATTACAAGCTGTGGATCATCCGTGTCATGTAACAGAGTGACACTGAAAAAGACTGAATTTTACCAGCTTGAAAAAGAGGCCACTGACAAGAGACAGTAAAATCTGATGTAGAGAGAGTGATTAAGGAAGAATTATTGGCTACTTTACAATACAAGGATTGTCAGTGTTCTCAATGAAATTCACGTAACAGCTTTACAGTCAGGAAAAGAATGTACATTGTAAAAATAGTAAGTTGTGTTTCTTGCTGTAGGGTGGTGTAAAAGCCATAAGTATGTGTGTCATCCTAAAGGAATTAGGTAAAAATATGAAATGTAGATGCATTGCTTACTATTAAGCATAGTATTTTGGGTGAAGTCTCAGGTTTGGAAGTCTTTTAATCACTGATAGCCATAATTAAGAGGCTGTATCTGAAGAATAATCATTCCCTATCTGTTCTGCTTTTTCTGCTCTCCAAACTTCTGCAGTTGGCCGCTGTTGGAGATAGGATACTGTGCTGATTGGATTTTTGATCACATTCTGCATGGCTGTTTTTGTGACTTGCCCAACATTTCATAGGAATTCTGTGGCAGAGGAAACAATGCAGTCTCTTGGGAAGCATTTGGTTGCTTTAACCATAATGCTGTATTTTCTTTTCTCATAGTATCTCGCCTCATTCACTGCACTGTCCAGATTTTCTAACATGTGAGGGAAATGTGCTGCAGACAGCATTCATTCACTGGGTGACCACACTGCTGTGTTCTTGGAGTACAGTTTGCAGCACTGATTTCCCAGTCAGTGAGGCATACCTCAGTGCTGAGGTGTGCCAGCAGGAGATACCGAGGCCAATAAGCTTTACTGAACTTATTAGCATGGGCTACATGCCACAGCTACAGGAGTTAGGTTAAAAAAAACCAACAACCCAAAACAAACAAACAAAAAAAAAAAACCAACCAAAAAAAAGGGAAGAAGGGGGATGGGGTGGAAGAAAAGGCAATGGATTAGTGGCCATAGGAAGTATTAATCATACAGAAAGAGATGGTAAAAGAAGGAGGGAGAACTGTGGTTGTATCTTGAAATATAATACAAGTATCTAAAAGTAATGTTGAATTGGGCTAATAATTTTAATTATTTTTATTATGGTAAATTTTAAATTTTAGAATTTTTTTCACTCATATATAAGATGCTGTATATACATTAATATGGGGTCAGAAAAAGCTGAGGAAAATTGTTTTGATTTACAGTTCCGTAAAGCAGTTCAGTTTCGTCGTTTTTTATTGAAAGTGGAGTTCGTGTTTGCTCTTAGATCAGGGAATTAACCTCTTTGTAATGAAAGGAGAGTGCAGCAGGTCTCCAGAATTTCAGAAACTTCCATTTTAGTTTGACTTCAAATGACATCAACTGGATCCTTCAGGCACCAAGTGCCAAGTTCCTGCAAATGCCTTTGATAAATGGAAAAGAGCAAAGGACTGATAGTTACTTGAGTGCAGAACAGTTCTGCATTCTGGTTCAAGATGCCAAAGCATAGGCTGTGAATAGTGAGTGAAACTGGCCATCAGTCAGCCTTTGATGCTGACCAAGCGTTCCAAATTCTTCAGTGGACTGAGTTATGGAGTCCATGTTACATCTAAGTTGGTTATTTGCTGTGCAAAATAAATTGAGGCTGAAAGAGGGAGGAAGAATTTCATAGTGTGTGAAATGGGAATATTTGCTGTGACTACTTCAACAATGTGCTATGTTAGAATTAAGCATAGCACAGCTTTTCATTTTCAAGTCATTCTTTTTATTACAGAGCATTTTTCAGTGGTGACTCAGGGCAGAGCTAATCTCACTCAAAATGGTTGCCCTTGCCAACTGGAACAATAGGACTGAAGCCATAGGCTGCCATCAGGTGGCAATTTTTAAGAAGGGCATTTTTTCCTCAGTGGATTTGAGTATTTCTTTCTATCTGGGTAACATGGAAGGTTGCAATATGCACTGAGTTGTTGTAATAGAAGATTTTGAAACAGTGCATTATTCATTGCTTTACCAGTAATGGAGAGCCCAGTGCACCAGAAAGCAAACTTTAAACCTTCATCTATTTTCAGGAAAACTCTTTACACCTAATTTATATGCTGTAATATTGGCCTGTACTTTTTTTTTTAAAGTACTCAATTCCCTTATGGACAGGGGCATCTTTTCCCTGTGGTGTGAATGAGGAAGTCAAATATGGAGGGAGAAAGGACTGATTTCTGTACAGTCATAAAGGGACATGACTTTGCTGGGGCAGAAACCTTCCACTTTCATTGTTTGTTCAGCTGAGATTTGGTGAGCAGGCTGGTCTGTTCTCCACTGGGCATGATGCAGCAAGGTAATACAAGTCTGCCTGTTTGCTGCTGGGTGCACCTCGGCTCAGGAGCCATCAAGTGAGGCGTCTGGACCCAACAGGATGGCCACTGTCTCCTTCAGAGGCGTGTTGCTTGCACCAGTAGCTCAGAAGTGAAGTGAGAGAATCCTGGACCCATGGGCTGGCAGAATGTCAGAGGAAACAGGGAAATGCATTCATTTTCTGCCGTGAAACAGGCTGAGGTATGATGAGAAAGTGATCTCACCTTCTAGTAAAGGGGATCGTGTTCTGTTGTGTACAGGCTGTTCTAGAGCCTTGTCTTGTGTAGTTGCAGCAGAGACTTTGGCTTCACTTTTATCTTCACTTTTTATTTCCGTTGTATATAGGCTGGAGAGATTGCGCTGGTATCTGTTATAACATTGGACTTGACAAAGAAGTTCATGTAAAACCAGGTGTTACGTTTGGACTTTGCCAGAGAATGTGAGTGCAAAGCATGGGCAGAGCATGATGGAGACTGTGGGAGTAGTTTCTTGAGAACTTGATGCTGGAGAAAGGGGAGACAGTTTGTAAACAAACAGGAGGCTGTACCTACTTGGAGACCTGTGCTTTCAGAATTGTTTGGCTTCTTTGCCTCTGAAAGTTCCCTAACACCTTAAAATGTTTTCATGTAGGCAGAAGTCATAAGCTGAGGACAAATCTATTGAAGGTTGTCAAATGAAAGAAAGGTCAAATGATAGGTCTTGGAGAGGAAAAGTTCGGAGCACAGAGTGGGGAAACTGGGATACGAGAAGGCACGTGGCAGCTGGAATTTGAAACAGAACTTTACTTGTTTGTGTATTGCTCCAGGATGGCTTATAAAAGGTTAACAAAAATCTGACCAAAAGGAAAACTTTGAAAAACAATTTAAGACGAACTCTGTCTTCAGATAGTAAAAGTGTCCCACGGATTTTCTTTAGCATTTTTTGGTTGCTGCAGTGTAAGCTAAAGTTAAATGTAGAGAGCGGGAGAGTGCTTTGTATTTTATGATAAAATTCAATAGAAGAATATGATAGTTATCCTCAAGTCACCTATTTATAAATCTAGAAATCTTGAAGGTTAAGCTTCAGAGAAATGTGCACAAAAGTAGGAAGTAAGGGGAGGTGTCCAAAATAGTCTAACACTGTTGCAGCATAATGAAGGAAACTGCAGTGAAAACCCCTAACACCCAGAGCCGATTTCAATATTTTTCTTCCTCTAATGTCATAAGATAGATGTGGGTAGGGATATGTTAAGGGATTTGCAGTAGACTGAATCAGAACTGTGTGATTTGTGGCAGAGGAGTGAGGAAAGACTGGACAGAGTATGCAGTGCAGGTACTTTCATATCAAGACAGAGGAATATATAAGATTCCTTAGAAATAATGGAATGTAGGGAGAGCAACTGAGGAAGAGTGTGGAGAAGACTGGGTGCTGGAAAATCCAGTCTGGGCAGTGAGAGGAGGCAGTGCTGGAATCCCTCTTCTGTTGGGCCTGTGCCTCAGGGTTGTGCTGCCAGCTCTGGGAACTGAGAAATCGTTACTCCACCACTGAGATGAGAACATCTCTCAGGCAGTCTCAAAGAACCATGCTAGGAGTACTCAACAAAGAAACGAAGCTGGTATACATTGCTTCAATTTTCAAGGAAGCTCTTCTCTGAGGTACTCTGTATGTTGAAGGCTTGGTGACAAATACCCGGGTAAGCACCACGGTTCCGTGTTTGGTCACTGTGTTGTGTGGGACAGGTGAAGGCCAGTTCTGCTGTGTGTGCACAAACAAACTCTAATGTCTACTCTCATTTAGAGATAAAACCCCCAGAATAAGTGTCCCACATGTAGAGTTTCGAACTTGTCCTTGGGTTCAGTGTCTTAAAATGCTCTAGCAGTGATGCAGGCACTTATGTACTGAATTTGTCTGTGAATAACAGGCTTTCTTTTTTTAATCAACTTGACATCACTTGGAAAGACTCAAAATCACTGTTCTGTTTTAGGCTGTTTATTGTGTCTTGCCATTGTGAAGGGCATTAGTATTTTCAACATATTCAAAAACTTTCAAGAGCATCTTCTGCAGCACAGGCTGAAGGAACTGCTGTTCGCCAGAGATCGTATGGTTTCTAGAATGTTGAAAGAGTCCGTATATAAATAAGTTCATATGCTAACCTAAGAAGCAAGGTACATCTTTAGGCTATGAACTGTTACGTTTCAGCCTTGACAAACTTTTTCACACTGGCTAAAGGAATGTAGGTCTAATACTGTATCACTGGTGTGTCTTTTGCTTCCCTGGTGGTACTTCCACACCAACTTTCAGTCAAGGTAGCGATCAAGAACTTTTTAAATATTAAAACCTTTCTTCTTGTCAACTTTTGTATTGCAACCCAGAGGATTTGTTCAGACAATGTAACTTTGCCGTTTGGATTTTCACTCAAGCTACCACTGTGTGCTGACAGCAACTGAAACTTCATGCTCCAAAACACAGGCTTAAGAAGTGTCTGTTCTTCCTTAGCAGGTGCCAACTGCTTCCCTTCTTTGTGTGTTTTGGGGAAGATTCTAGGTGTGAGGTGGGAGCTAAGTATAATGAAATAATTTATATCCTACCATTACTTGATAATTCAGCAACTGTATTTTTAAGTTCTGTCAGCTAATTGAGCCACAGAATAACAAAGCACTGATTTTGTCAGGAAGGATGACAGTCAGTTTTCTGAAATAGAGTAGCCTCTAGCTTCTGAGAACTAGAAAAGCTGGAATTATAATTTTTAATTACTTCTTAAATTTTTATTTTCTTTGTTAACGATAGAGCAATTTTGATTCCTCTTTGCATTCAGATGTTACTTGATCTGTTAGATTTCACTGCTTGAATTTACAGCTTCTTTTCCTTTATTTGAGGACTAGGAGTTTAATTTTTACATTCAGTCATCATGTTCTCATTTAACAGAAATGTCACAAAAAGTTATGAGAATTCTGAGAACCAGAATCTGGGGTTGCTCTTATGCTGGCTTCTGATTTTTATGCAAATATTGCAGGTAGCCAAGAGTCAGTATTATTATCTCACAGTTTCTCCAAGAAAAGTAATAAATGCTTTGTTGCATAATGTTTGCAGTGTTTATTGTGGGACAGTCTCCCAGGCTCCAACTGGGAAGATATATTTGTTTTCTATGAGAAGTAATGAAACTACAGCTGGCTGTGCATTATCTGCTGGGTTTTTTCCATCCCTGTTCTGTGTGTAGTCACTGAGACAAAATTTTAATTTTGATCTGAGGAGAAAGTTGATCCTTGTTGCTGCCTTCTGCCTGCTGCATCCACTATGTATCTTGGTAAGTTTAAACACTAGTTCAAGTATCTGAAGTGCAAAAATGGGTGAAGGATTAAAATATCCTTAACCTTTCTCTCTTGTGCTTTGCCTGATGGAAAGTGCAAAGCTGCCCAGTTTATATCGCCAGCTCCAGCTCTATCCTCCATCTCTGAATTTCACTGCAGCCCCAGGGGAAGCTGCACCTCCGTGCCTCTCCCACAGCTGCTGGACTTTGATGAGGACATGCCTTCGCTCTTTCTACTGGCCTCCCCTGGCAACCAGCCCTTTGAAGATGACCTCTTGCTGTTTGCCTGTTGTCTCTTGTGTTGGATTATAGATGAGAGGTTGGCATGAGGGGAGGGGGATGGGATGGAGTGTTGTGCATTTTAAGCCTCATTTCTTTCTGCATTCTCACCTTTTTTTTTTCCCTCTGTGACTTTTACCTCTCTATATAAATAAAATGTCTTGCTTATGGAAAATTGTTTGTGGCAGAAATACAGAGTTTCTGCTTTGCATTTGTGTATAGGACAAAGCAAGTTTGATTAGTTTTGTGGTGAGGACTTTGCATTCTTCTGTAACAATTTTCTCACATTAGTTCCCTTCTCCCATCCTTCTTTTTAAGGACAAAATTGTTCTTAGTTATAGGGCAACCTTTCTCTGTGTGCGTGTTCTGTGTTCCTCTTCCCTCCCTCTGGCCCCAGTGAACACATCCTCTTGTAGACAGCACAAAATAATCACCTTCTTAATGAAGGCTAGGGTGTGAAATGGAAAGGGATGCACTAGAGCTCTGTGGCTGGGTCACATTTTGCATAGACACTGAGTACTTTGGGAAATCCAAACAACCAGGCTTTGCTAGATACTGAGAATATCCTTCATGAGAGTTTTATAGGGCCAGTACCTGTAGAGTGAGAATGTCAGCATTACTGGAGGTCAAACAAAACATAGGAATACATGTCCAATTCTCACTACAGTGAAAGGTGGTGAACAAGTGAGGTGTTTTAGGACAGAACATTGTAACTAACAGTGTTTACACACTTTTATCAAATTTACCACCCATTCTCAGTTTTTCTCAGTGGTGAAATCACTTTAATCTTCAAAATCTGGCATGGATAGCAGAATGGTAGTTGATACTGCTGTTAAATATTGATGAATAAAGTCAGAAGAAATACATATTTTGAGGGTATTTTATGGCAAACATGAAGAAAGTAATTTGGATGTACCTGTGTATCCAGCTGGAATGCCTCAGTGCAGCATGCCACCTAAAATTAGAAGAACAGGATGTGGCAGGTATCTGTGATCTCTGCATATAACTAGTCCTTATCTGTAATACTGCTTTTTAATTGAATCTTCGACTAATATCTTCTCTTTCAAACCCAAAGGATGCCTCAGAAATAATTTGTGTTATTTTTAACTCCTTTTTCTCTCCTTCCCTACCCTTCTCTGTTCATCTAGCAAAGTTCCCCACAAATCTGAAGGCAGGCAAACCAGCTCTGCTTGTTGGCAGCTTACTCCATAATACATAAAATACTTTCTCTTGCTAGAGGTCCTAGAGGACTCTGGAAAAGCAAGTCAGATCTTAAACTCCATGTAACACCGAGAACTTCCTGGAGAGCCAGGGTCTAGACCAGTTAATGTGTCAGAAAAATGAACTGTAGTGAGTTTGGAAGTCAGTCACAAATCAGTCTACATGTATAAAGAATAGTCAGTTCTGGTGTGGGGTCTTAGAGTACTGTGAACTTTTGGGTCAGCAGGAGATCCATCAATCTGCTTGCTAAACTTCTGTGTTAAAATACAATCTGCAAATGAGTAGCTTGATGACTTTTCAGAGCTAAATACAATACTACCTTCTCTGGTGCATGCACATGTTTGTACTGTCTTTGAATTCCTTCCTAACACTCATGGAATTTTTATTCCAGCCAGATTTTAAGTGTGCATCATGTGTGTTTTTGGCAAGAGAATGCAAATGGAAATTTCTCTTAGGGTGCTTTATATGAACAACTTCAATCAACTGCTTGTTTGGTTGTTTTGGGTGTTTTTTTCTCTTAATTGTTACATTTATTCTTTCTGGGCCCCAGACATTCCCTGGGGCTGAACAAATAGACCCCATTATGTTGTACGATGTTTGTCAGGGTGTCTTCATACTTCCAACTCCATTTTTTGCTAGAAAACTTAGTTGCAAAGTTTGGGTAACTCTGTATCAGGCCTTTAACTTATATCAAGGAGATTATATGACACCGACCTGATACTTTCAGTTATAAGTCCCTGCTTGAGTGTTATGGGAAAAATGCATGTTTTATTGAGATGTAGAATAATTCTGGTTTCCCCTGTCACGATTATGTCTAACATTTTGGCCATTAGTGCATTTTGGGGGTTTGTCTTGTTCTTTATAGGGCCAGAACTCTTTTGTTTTACGATATAGCTACTGTCCTTTTTCTGCCAAAAGTAACCTGTGAAGGTATCATTTAACTCCCAGATTTTCTCTCTAGTTTCCCCCATCCTTAGTGGCATTGTGCCTGAATCTTTTGCCAGCATCTTTCCACCAATTTAAAGCTAAGGGGAAAATGCCACAATTGTAAACATGACTTCGTTCCCCTTTATTCTGTCAGTACTGTGGTAAGACAGCTCAGTGTAATCAAAGCACTTAAATTCTTACGGGAAGAAATCTTCCTTCAAGTTGTCTGGGGTACGTACATCTTTGTATGTGGAGCTCTGTTTTTAACATACTTTGAAGAAAGAAGAGGCCAGCTTTCTATTTGAATGAACCAGGAGCTTCCCTTGCAAAGTGTTTGGAATAATTAGTGTCCATCTGCTTTGTTGCAGTAGATTGCTCCACAGCATAGCTTGGGCAGTACACTAAATCACTGCCTGTGCAATAAATCTGGTGCAGATGTGCTGAATTTAGTTTTGTACACATCTGTTACTGTGCATGTGCTGTGGGTATCTACAGCATCTCTCTGGCCTAGGGCAGTCCTAGCAGGAGGATGCCTGGGAGTGTGCCTGAGAGGTATGTCTTTCAGCTGTCAGTTTTCTTCCTCTCCTGAAGGATTTGAAGCTGGACCATAATGCAGGTGAATTGACTTTGCTGATGAACTAGATTAGTGCCAAGATCTGGTTCGCTAGTTAACAAAATCTACTCTGGCTGCTCTTCAAAATATACTGCTCCTCTTCACAGGATCTGGTGGACTGTGTGTAGTACTGGCCTGTCTGCATTGTTGTATTTGACTGGCCTTTTCTGCATGGTAGATGTGTTCAACTGAGTATCTCTGGTTTTACATTTAATTACAGCATAGACTGAATTTCTCATCATCTGTTTTGGCATACTTCGCGGAGTAAGTGGACTGTGCGAGGATTTTAGGAATGCCTGATGCTCTTGCTACAGAGAAAGTTTAGTGGAAACCACTTGTGGGTTCAATGCTAACCGCTGGCTTGGACTGCACGGTCACGACAGATAGCCAAGAAAAGTGCACTGCTGAAATTCTCAGGTCCTGTGATGTTACATTTTGTGGCAGTTTGGTTTTTGGCAGGGTGTACTTCTTTAAAACAGTAAAATATGCCTGAAAATGAAAAGAAAATGGAGTTTTCTGCTGGTGATGGGGAGCAAACATTCCTCACTGCATGGTCTAGAGCAGCACAGGGTGATGGGGAAATGCTTCCAGCTTTCACCTTTCTTAAAAAGGCTGCTATTTTTCAGCTGCAAGCATAAAACCCCTCATGTTTTTTCAGGCTTCAGAAACAATAGCAATGCCTAGCTTATTTTTAAAAAAAACCCACTACTCTTAGTTCTTGAAAGGTTTTTTTTAATTTCCTCCCCACATCTGTATAGTTTTGGATTACTCATCTGTAATGGCACATTCTACTGATGCCTTATTCAAACAGCATAATACAGTGGAGTTAAAGCCTGAACATTTTCTTTTTGGTGAGGTCTTAGTAATGCTGGGTTGGAATATTGCAGTCAAGAACCTTAAATCGCTTTTTGGCAACAGATTGCTCTGCCATACAGAAGAGTGAATGGAGATAGAAAAGTTAAGTTGTTCGTTACACTGTATTTGTAGGTAGTAGGAACAAATAGCCTTGGGATGATGTGGTTGTATTAGTAGCTGCATTATGTTGAGGATCAAAATCACAGCAGTGGCAACAATGTGGCAAATGTTGATCAGCTGAGATGACAGATGACAAGAATGAGTATAAAGTAATTTTTTTTAATTTTTAAGTAGTTTCTCTTTTAATAGGTAAGAAGGTAACAATTCGGAGGAAATGCAAACAATTAGTGTTGTTAGCATTAACTTGACTGTTTTTCAGCCTTCTTGGTCTCATATTAGTTACTTCAGTAATTTATTTTCTTGTGCACCTGCTCACTGGCTGAGCATGAGAAACTGAAAAGTCCATGATTGAAAGTAAGTACCACTGAGCAACAACTGAATCATCAGTGTGTTACCAACATTATTTTCATACTAAATACAAACTACAGTACTGTACCAGCTACTAAGAAAACCAGGACAGTAGTTCGTATCTTAGCAGTTTATCAGCAAGGATGTTGAAGGAGACCAATGTCAAATGCTTCACGGAAGTCAAGGTAGATGACATGCACAGCTCTTCTCTCATCCATGGCACAAGCTGCTTCATGGGAAAAGATACTGAGATTGGTCAAGCATGGTTTATACTTAATAAATTCCAACTGACATTTTCAGTTGCCATCTTGTTCTTCATGTACCTGTAAATAGCTTCCATAAGGATCTGTTCCATAATTTTCTCAGGTACTGAAGAGAGGCTGACTGCACTGGGGTTTCCCAGATCTGTCCTCTTGGATTTTTGCAGGTAAGTGTATTATTTGTCCTTTTCCTGCCATCAGGGGCCTTCCCCCAAGGTCCATGATGTGTGAAATGTAATAGAGCCTGGCTTTGCAATTAGGACAGCCAGCTCTCACAGGACACCTAGGGGCATCCTCTCAGATGTCTGTACATCTGGTTTGCATGGATGATCCCTAACTCAACCCTCCTTTACTGTCAGCTGTTTGTTGCTTGGCCTTGTTACTGCTTTGTGCCAACTCCATCCAATAACAGACATATTGTTTGGAATTCTTGCTATTAATCTACCTATCAGTCTTGACATCTGTTGCCAGTTTGAGCTCCAGTTGAACTTAATGCTTTTCTAATTGTCTCTGCATTTCCAAGAAATATTTCTATATTCATCTTTGGGAGTGTGCCCCTTTTTCCATCTCTGTATTTCATCCAGCTTCTGGTTAATCTAGCATCAAAATGCTGGATTGTCTCCGAATCAGACACTCTGCATCCTTTAGTACTTTTTAGTGAATGAAGAAGTTGTTGTTTGTTCAAAATCTGTTTGGTGACTTATTTTTATAATTACATTTTGAAAAAAAATATGTATGCTCTGTCCACTTTTTGCATTCAGTAAGGCTGGTTTGACAGGGGAGATACTGCAGAAATCCCAGCAGAAGTGTACTAGTGTTTTGTTTTTTGCTTCCTGTAAAACACTTACCTTGTTTGATTGCCTTATTTCACTTGAGCCTTGATATACTCCACACTTTGGATCCTTCTTTTAGAAGAAGCTTCCCTGGGGTATGGGAGGAAGAATATGAGATGCAGAGCTTAGAAGTGGTGGCAGGACACCAAGGGGCTGTGTAACTAAAAGTATCTGAAATCTGCACTGAGTTACCGGGCTCTGCTTCTGTACACCACAGGGAAGCCAAAAAGGGAGCTCTCTTCCCTTCCATTACCAGAGGCTGCTTCCACATACACGTGGTTTAGGGGAAAGCTTTGAGAAGAAACTGCATTTCCCTGATGATAGCCTTCACGTTTAGGTTGACTTGTCTTTTGTTTTCTTTTAAGCATTGTAAAATCTCGTAAGTTTTATTTCAAAAGCCTGTCTAGTGAAGGAATGTGAATTCATGTGAAGGGACATGGATCCACACCAAGTGCATTCCGTGTGGGAAAGCTATATGGTATGTCTGTTGTTTCGGGCTCTACAGCAATAAAGAGTTCAAGTCTTCACTAAATGCGGAATAGTTCTGCTCTGTTTTAGAGGCATGTGCAGTGTAATGTTTTGAATTTACTTTTTACTGTGACTGAAACGGCTGATAATTTTCCACCTCACAAAAAATAATTTTATTACTGCCATTGTAGTTTGTCCATAATCTCTTTTATTTAAAGTGAAACATGTCTGTGATCTATAAACACCTTGGATCCTCCCTGGGCTGATAGGTATTTTCATTTAGCCTTATCTTTTTGTGTCCTGTGATCTTCTGTGATTCTGTGATTAATTCATTTGTATCGTGACAAGAAACCACAAGACCATGACAAGCACTTGCACTGCATGAGTCCTGTTGTAAACACCATCAGCCCCAGTGGATGGTGTTTTGCTGTATCTGGGCACCTAATCAGTAGAAATAAGAGATGAGGAATGTGGTTAGTCGTTTGTCAAAAAGAGATGAGTGCCTGCTTAGATGTGTCATTGTTCTTTTAGAGTTTAAGCTAGGGTCAAAAACTTCAGGTTTGGCAGCTTCTGCTGGCTTATGGTCTGTTGAAGGCAGGAAAACAAATGATGTGGAAGCTTCTGTTTAAGTAAAACTCTGCTGTCAGTGTGTGATATGAACCTGGAATGAGACTTGCTGTGTCCCTGATTGCTCCATTCATAGAATCACATAATCATAGTATGGTTTGGGTTGGAAGGGACCTTAAAGATCATCTAGTTCCCACTCCCCCCTGCCATGAGCAGGGATACCTTCCACTAGACCAGTTTGCTCCAAGCCCTATTCAACATGGCCCTGAACAGCTTCTCTGGGCAACCTGTGCCAGGGCCTTACTGCCCTCACAGGGAAGAATTTATAATTCAAACCAAACCTCTTTCAGTTTAAGACTGTTAACCCATGTCCTGTCACTATAGCTCTTGATAAAATGCTCCTCTCCATCTTTCCTATTAGGCCCCCGTTAGCCACTCGAAGGGGCTCTAATGTCTCCCTGGAACCTTCTCTTCTCCAGGCT
The DNA here is from genome assembly GCA_013396755.1 of Sclerurus mexicanus. Taxonomy (NCBI): domain Eukaryota; kingdom Metazoa; phylum Chordata; class Aves; order Passeriformes; family Furnariidae; genus Sclerurus; species Sclerurus mexicanus. The sequence continues at coordinate 7,217 of VWZF01000632.1, read as the reverse complement.
GAACCACCTCAGCTTTCTCAGCCTGTGTCCAGAGCAGAGGGACTCCAGCTCTCAGAACATTTTTGTGGCCTCCTCTATACCTGCCCACACAGGTCCATGTCCTTCTTATGTTGTGAGCCCCAGTGCTGGATGCAGTGCTGTAGGTGAGGTCTTGGCTAAGTGGAGCAGAGGGGCAAAATCCCCTCCCTCAACCTGGTGGTCACGCTTCTTTTGATGCAGCCCAGGGGATGCAATTGGCTTTGTGGGTTGGGAGCACATGTTGCTGGGTCACGTCCAGTTTTTAATCTCCCAATATCCCCAAGTCCTCCTCTGCGTGGCTGTTCTCACTCCGCTCGTCACTCAGGCTTTGTAAGAGGAAGAGAAGAGGCTCTTTCAGCTCTGGGTTTATACTGATATCCAGGGACATAACTGCAGAATGTGCTTGGTGACTATGACCTAAAGGGCCATTCACACTTGGAACCTGTTACGGAATAACAGTATTCTGGATGAAAGTGACAGTGGAAAGAATTTTCTGTTCCTCTTGGCCTCCTTCCAGGATTTTTTTCTGGACTAAAGTGGGTAGAGCCATTATTTATTGTATGGGGGGAAAAAAAGACTTTTCATCTAATGAGACAGTGCATAGAAAGATCCTGAGCTGCTCATACGGTGGTTTGTAACACTATAATGCCTTATCTTGGCAGACATAAATAAAGGGCAAAAGGGGGAAAGTTTTCTTTTAACCACCAGGACTTTTTCTAGGTGATCGAGTTACAGAGTAAAGTTTTCCTCCTCTGTTGCTTTACTGTTTGTCTGCTCTGTAACACTAAGCCACATAAAATTTGTGTGGCTCTTTTTGAAGCTGTTTTAGACCCTCAGCAACGTATACAGATTTCGTACCTTGGATAAAAGCACCTAAGTCGTGGTTTCAGTTTTGCCCTTTCAGGCATGTGCAAAGAACCCCAGCACATTTCAGTGATTTTGAACTAGAAACTTCTTAAATATGATTATGGTTTCAAAGTTCAATTAATACGTGCTATGTCAAGGGAATTACATCAAGGGAATCGTTCTCTATTTCTTTAGGTATTTAGTATCGATTAAAGCTGTGTTTTTACTTAAAGGATCTCATGGACTCCTTTTGGGGTTGATTATGTTGGAGTATATGCCCTGGCAATTCTGGAGAGAGCACTTTCTGACTGACTCCATCCCTTGTTTTTATGTCTGTGCTGAATAGTTTATCCATCAGATGATGGGTTTACAGAGTGGTTCATCTTCCAGTGATAGTACCTGCTTCAAGCTCACCCATGTGCGACTGCAGATGGCTTAGCAGTATGTGATTGTAACTCATTCAGGAAAAAGAAAAAAAAGGAGGAAAGCTGAGTTAAGAGTTGGGCGGAGGATTCTACTCTTTCTGCCTAGTATATCATGGTTGGTTTGTTTGGGGTTTTTTTCCTCAAAATAGAGTGTATTGGTGATGAATCTTGAAAAATAATGAGTGGGAGGAAGACCCCTGTATTGTGTCGGTTCACCATCATGTTTCCCATATTTCACAGTTATCACTCAAGTTATTCAGAAAGTTAGGGCTCCACAAGATAATACAAATATTACGTGCAAAATGGAAGTCAAAGTACAAGACATGGGAGAAAAGGAGAAAATGACAAAAATGACAAGTTGGTGATGCAGAAGTGATGGCAGGATTAGTGACCATTACATGGTGCTACTTTGCATGGATTAGTGAGGTGTGTGTGTATATATATGTAAATTATTGAGCAGTGTAATCTCCTCCTATGATAATCAGCTGCCAGAAAGCAAAGTTGTCATAGTGCTGATATTAGTTTGTGGTTTTCTTGAGCTAATTTGACAAAGGTGATATTTAAGGAAAGGCATGAAGCTGGATAAAGTACAGACTTTTTTTGCAAAGAACTGCATATAAGTTAAACCCTAGACAACTCTTAGGCAAGAGTCTGTGAAAAGTCTGAGATTTTAGCTGAGGGAAAAAGGAAACGAGAACACAGTAAACACCCTAAGAGTTGAAATGTATGACACCCTAGTTTGTACACAAAGATATTATCCTAATGAAGGACCGCAAACTTGGAAAAGAAAGGTTAAAAAAATTGACATTGCATGAATAATAAAATCAGAGTAACAACATAGTGTTGGAAGAAGAACAGATTAAAAATATGAAATCAATGCAAAGACGTATTGTTGCCTAGTGTAAGAAATACAAATATCTAAAAGTTTCTCACTTCATGATAGCCCTCCACCTTGCATCATTTGGGTTCAGAAATAACTGGAGGCTGCTTCACAGTAGTTAGGAAGTTTCTTGTACTTTACTTTGAATTATATGGTAGGCTTGTTCCAAACGATGACAAACTGTTAATATTGTGCAAATATTAAAAAAAAGGTGATAATGCTTCTGAAACATGGGATCTGGATCTAAATGACATGTAAAGCTTTTCTGAGTGACAATTTGTATTATTTCTGTCAGTTTGCAAGGAAAGGTGGTTTTGCAATGCAAAGTGGAACTTTGTATTTAATTATTTTATATCTGACAAAAGAACTTATAATCACATTTAATTGTTAGTCTTAAATAATTTTTTCATAAACAAGATGACAGTGACATTACACACAATTTCAGTGCATAGCACGCTTCAGAAGTGTACTGAATTCTTTGCATATGCAACCTTATGTTTCATTTTTTCTGGTGTACCTTAAGAAATAAAAGTGTACTTGTTTTAAGTTAACGTATTCAAAAGCAATCTGTATGTTTTTTGAATTCTAGTGATGGGCTAAAGGTTTCTTTCTGATTCTATTTCAGATGCATCCACTCGGACTGTGTAATAGTAATGATGAGGAAGACCTATATGAATATGGCTGGGTAGGAGTGGTGAAACTGGAACAGCCAGAGCTGGAGCCTAAGCCATGCCTCACTGTCTTAGGAAAGGTAAGGGGATAGTTTGGAGCTGCATGTAAGTGTTTCTTGGAAGGATTAGTTCCTTTCTGAGAAAAATCAGCAAGAAATAAACCAAGAGAAAATTCCCTTTCCTCTACAAAATATTCCTATTTTGCCTCTTTTCACACTAGATGCCTCAGGGAGAGATGATGTCATAACTCAGTTGATAGAGATGGTGATGGGGAGCTAAATGCACACATTTCCTTTTTGATCTCTGTAGGAACCTAAGAAAGATGTAAGCAGAAATGGCTGTTTAGCAGAAGCAGTATTGTGATGCAGACTTGGTCAAAGCAGTCAAAATGAAAGCATCTTACTGGTTTTCATTTGGGACAGTTTTCTCAGAAGACATACATTAATTTCCTCTTTTTGGGAAAAGAGGAGTCTTCAAACCTATAAAGATTTCTTTGCTTTCATTGAAGAATAGATATACATAATAACAAGTGAATCTTATTGTCTTGGTCAAAGAAATAAAGATTTTTATCTTCATGGCATCTCTGTGTGGAATGCAGCCTCTGGAATCTAAAATAATTGCAAAACTTCCTCTTTGTTTTATGGGGTGAAGTCAGTAAGATATCATTACTGCTGCCATATATGTTAAAAAGGAAAGCAGAAAACTGCCCCTCAGCTTAACATTTTTGAATATTGAGGTTATTATATGTTGACACTTGAAGTCTAGAGTAGTTGGAAGTGTGTGAAAGAGCACAGGCCACAAGTTCTACCAGTAACTAGTAGTTGAAAACACATAAAGTAACTGGGGTTCAGCCTAAAATCCAGCTGGCTCAAATTTGATAGGATAGTGTTGATGACTTCAGGTGAGCAATGTATCAGGCAGAAAATAAAATCATGGGTTGACATTTTTAAAGTAAAACTTGCCTCTGTAAATTTATAAACAAAACTAAAAACTGCACCTTTCAAAGGAAATTGGAGACCATCATCTTCTCTAAAATTTGGTGCAGGTTCTATTTGTGGTACACAGTGAGAAACATCTCTAAGAAGTGATTTCCCTTTCTATTGAATTTCAGTGTAATACAACTTTTTTTTTTTAACTTGGAATATTGTTTTTATTTTACAGAAATTCCAGTTGTTGCTTCTTTGATCTTAGAAGGATAAAATCTGAGCATAAGGTCTTTTGAGGATGGGAATTGGAGAAGATTGGGTACTGAAAGATGCATAGTAATCCATAAGTAAACTCAAGGAGTAAGTTGAGTCTTGGGGAAAGCCATTTCAGGAAGGAATCTGTTCAGTCTCATCTGTCAGGCTCTTGAAAATTATGTGAGGAAACAGATGTGCAAAATGGCTGAAGAAAGTGGGACCATAGGTACCCTGCACAAACTATGTTAAAAATGTATAGCTGACCCACTGCTATATACCCAAATCCCACCATGTCCTCTATATTCCCCATGTCCCCAAAGCTACACTGATCTTTCAGAATGAGTTCACTTCAATGTCTGCTGATGCTGGCTTCCTGAAGCTTGGTGTGCTAAACAGCAGACCCTGTCTTTGCTTCAGGAGCTCTGTACCATCTACTTTGATGCATAATGATAGTGATATGACATATGGTGTGTACAGAGAGTTTGGGCACAGTGTTTCATGTGTGTCAGTTTATGTGCAGTAATTTCAACAGGTGGAAGAAGACTGGCCAAGGTTCTTGGCAATACTTGCTTCTCAGTGACTGTACTACAGCTCCTTGTTCTGTATTTTCATGTCTCTTACTTATCCATATCTTCCTGAAATATTTGTTCTCTGTTTCATGCTCACTGCTGTAGTTTCTCCCTGCTGTCTTTTGCCTTCAGCCTTTCTGCTCAAATTATGTCCTGAATTCTTGAAATACTGTTGAGTGCAGATAGCAGCAGGAGCATCAGCCATTAGCTTCTTGCAGGTCTGTCAAGTCAGCTTGGTTATCTTACTAGTGGGAACAAATTGTATTGCGATTGTCTGGGTGTCTGAATAGTTCAGTTTGGAACAAATTGCTATGTGACAATTCAATGTGGCCTCTAAACTATTTTGCTTGGGTAAATAGCAGAACTGCTGCACGTGCACACGTGTCTTCTTCTGGTTATTTTTAGGATTTGGCAGCTGATTCAAAACAAAAGGGAAAGGAGTGAAAAAGGGAAAGGGTTAGGGTTAAGGAGAGAAAAAGAAAAAGGAGAAGATGGAAGGAGAATAGGAAAAATAGAAGAAAAAGGAAAAAGAAACAGCAAGGAATAGGGAAAGGAAAGGAAAATGGGGGAGGGATAGCTTTGAATAGGGAAAGGAAATGGAACTATTTTCATTTAGAAAAGGAGGAAGAAATAAGTAGTGCAAACCTACTGTTCCTCATTGTAGAGGTCATACTGTTGTAAGTTTGGAACAGGGTGAAGAAGAATGTAGACTACTTAAAAGCTGTTTGTAGAGCTGAATTGCATGGCACACAGATCTGGTACAAACTTAGAGGATTTTATTCTTATTGCTGGTTTTGGTTGTTGAAGTCTTTTTTGATCTAGGGGTGTTTTGTTTTGGGTTTTGTTTTGTTTAGTAAAACTCTGATCTGTGTTTTCAGAAGTTTCACCTTGCTTGTTTATCCATGGATAGCTGTACAGAATTTAATGTTTTCATTTCCATATTGATTTTGTAATTGCTCCTTTTGTAGTTCAGATTTAGTGTAATGGAAATGAAAGTGTTTAAAAAATACGTATCTTCTGTTAAAGTGCCCATAAAAACTGGACCCTGGTTGAAGCAAGGGGTGTGTGTGGCAGCTGTGATTTACTATTACCTTTGATCAAAGTGCAGCCCTGTTTGAGGCAATGCTGCATGCAGGCAAAGCAAAGGCCTGGGCTTTACTGATCTCATGAGCTCCTGAATAGGGCTAGAAGGGGAATGACAGAGGAAGAAGAAAGCTTTTGGAAATGAAAAGGAAACCCCATGAACCCAACCAGCATTATTGGCTGGATTTGCCTACCAGGGAGCCGCTCAGTTTCTGCCAGGCTAATTCTGCTTCAGCTTCTCCCCCCCAACACCCTCGACCCCCTCCCCCCTTTTCCTTCTTTCATACTTTTTTTGGTTTTGAGGCATGGCTGTAGTAACTTGGTTCTCAGGCTGGGAACCCACTGAGCTGTTGCCATGGTCACTGGGAAGCTCTTCGTGCCATGTGCTTCAAAGGGAACCTTTCCCCTCCTGGAATTTCTCCCTTCTCTGTATACAGCACAATGAAACTCCTTCACTGCTGTAACTGTTCTGGAGGAAGAGAAAAGCAGGGTTGCCTACAATACCTGTTGCATGCCTGCATCCTGGCCAGGGCTGGAGGGCGCTGTGGGGTTAAAACTAGGTGATCTGTAAGGTCCTTTCCAACCCAAACCGTCCTGGGATTTTGTGTTCCACTGTACTGTGATGGCAGTATACCTGCATGTGTCCTGTACATTCCAATATGCGGATCCCCTGTTCTTCCCCCACCCCAGTAATTTTTAAAGCAAATTACATCTGTCAAGACCATGAAGTACAACCCAGCCAATACCATTGTTTTTTATTTCAGTACAGGATAGATAGTGAGAAAATGATGAAGATTTGCTTAAAAGTAGCACTTCTTCCCTTTCTGCAGGCTTGAAAGTCTACAAGGAAGGATTTTGTTCTTGTTTCTCTTCCAGGGACTGCTAAATTACTGTATTAATAGGATGTATGTATTTGAGGATGTGCATCTGGGTATAACCTAACAAAGAGAGAATGCCCCTGGTACTACAGCTTCCTGTTTTCTTCAGATGAAAGAAATCTGTGATATGAGGAAATTCCTAGCAGTTCCTCCAGTATGCATTCACTTCTTTTCTGTCTTTCAAGAGTTTATTTTCAAAAATTTACACAAATACTCTAGATGAATCTCTTGTTTTGGCATGTCATCATTATGATTCTATTAGTTAGGCTGCAGCCAAAATCATAATGACTTGAATGTGCATTAAGCAGTCGAACTGTGATTCCTAACCTTTTGTCTAACAATTTAGTTTAAGTACAAAGATTCTTATAAGGTAATGATCCAAGAGGTCATGGGGCTATGTTGGTAGTTAGTTCCTGCATAAAAGGAGATGTGCTCTGAGACTTGAGGAACAAGAGGTCCTGTGGGGAGTTAATTTTAATCTTCATTTCTTTCAGAGTTACTGAAAGTAGTAAAAAAGGGCAAATTAAACAAAATCAACTTACACCTTTATATTAATAACCTAAATTAAGCATATGGTTATATGGTTAAATTAGAATTGTACTCACAATATAAGTATACCATTTGTTTCTGTATATCATCATCGTGGCTAGGCTTCATGAACGAAGA
>VWZF01000631.1:0-27569 GCA_013396755.1 Sclerurus mexicanus | reverse complement strand
CCCACCCCTCAGGTTTACGACAGTGACATGTTCCAGCATCTCGTTGTCGTTGAAGTGAGGGCCCCAAAACTGAACACAGGTTTCAAGGTGCAGCTTCACCAGTGTCAAGTACAGGAGGACACTCATTACCCTTGTCCTGGTGGACACACTATTTCTGATAAAATTTTTGGCTCATGTTCATCCAGCTGTTAACAAACACTCCCAGGTCCTTTTCCATTGGAAATCTTTCCAGCCACTCTTCCCCAAGCCTGTAGTGTTGCTGGCTGGGTCTGATCCCCTCGTTGTCCTGCATGTGCCATTTGATGACACTCAGATGATCTGCTCTATGATCTTCCTGGCACAGAAGTCAGGCTGACAGACCTGTAGTTCCCCAGGACCTTCCTCTGGGCCTTCTTGTAGATAGGCCTTGCATTTGTCAACCTCCAGTTGTCTGAGAATTCCTCCAGTTGATGAGGACTGATTGTAAATTATATTATAAGTGGTTTGGCAAGCTCTTTCACGAGCTTCCTCAGCTCCCTTGGGTGGATCCCATCATCCCATAGACCTGTCTGTGTCTATGTGGTTTATCAGGTCACTGACCATTTCTCTTTGGATTACAGTGGCTTCATTCTCCTCCGTATCTCTGTTTTTCAGTTCAGGGGGCTGAGTACCCTGAGAATTATTTTTCTTACTGTTAAGGACTGAGTCAAAGAAGGCATTAAGTACAACGCCTTTTCCTCATTCTTTGTCAGTATGTTTCCCCCTAGCACTCAATAAAGGAAGGAGATTCTCCTTAGCCCTCCTTTGTTGCTAATATATTTATAGAAACAATTTTTATTGCCTTTTATAGCAGTAGCCAAATTAAGTTCTAGTTGGGCTTTGACCCTTCTAATTTTCTTCCTGCATAACCTCACCTCACCTTTGCAGTTCTCGCAAGTGGACTGCTGCTTCTTTCAAAGTTCATAAACTGTCTTTTTTGTTTTGTGTTTTGTTTTGTTTCTTCCTTGAGTTCCAGTCTAAACTCTGTTCAGCCAGGACTGTCTTCTTCCCTGCTAGCTTATTTTTGGGCATATGGGGATGACCTGTGCCTTTAAGATTTGCTTCCTGAAGAATGTCCAGCATTTCTGAACTCCTTTGCCCCTTGGGACTGCCTCCCAAGGGTCTCTGTCAACCATGCTCTTAAAGAAGTCAGTCTGCCCTCTGGAAGCCCAAGGTGGCAGTTCTGTTGACCCCACTCCTGACTTCTCTAAGAATTGAAAACTCTATCATTGCATGATCGCCATTCCCAAGATAGCTCTAGACCATCCCATCACCCACCAGCTCTCCTCTGTCCACAGACAACAGGTCTAGTGGGTCACCTTCCTTACTTGGCTCCCTCACCTGCTCTGTAAGGAAGTTGTCTTCCACACACTCCAGGAACCTCCTAGACTGTTTCTTCTCCAATGTATTGTATTTTGAGCAGACATCTGGTAAGTTGAAGTCCTTTGTGAGAGCAAGGGCTGTGTCGCTGTGACTGTGAGACTTCTCTGTGTTGTGTGTTTCATCTGCCTCTTCATCATGGTTGGATGGTCTATAACAGACTCCCATCTGAATAGCTGCCTTGCTGGCCTTTCCCTTGATTCTTACCCATAAAAACTCAACCCTGTCATCACCATCATCTAGCTCTGGACAATCAAAACATTCCCTAACATGCAGTTTTATCCCGTTGCCTTTCCTTCCTTGCTGGTCTCTTATGAAGAGTTTATAGCCATCTGTTACAGCACTCCAGTTGTGCGATTCATCCTGTCATGTCTCTGTGATGGCAACTATGTCATAGTTTTTCTACTGCACTGTGACTTCCAGTTCTTCCTGTTTGTTGTCCATGCTATGTGTATCGGTGTAGAGGCATTTCATTTGGGCTATTGATCCCACAACCTTTTTGGTCCTATGTGACTATTCTCAGGCACTTTTGTGGTTTCCAACATATTGATAACCCTTGTGTTTTTGCTACGGCCTGGATCTTCATTCCCTACCTCCAGATGGCAGACTGAAGGACCTAACCAGCACACCATCCCTCAAACATTGGTGTGCCACCCCCAGGCTTATCCTTAGCAAGCCTGATTTTATCCTTTTCCACTTTTAAATCTAGTTTAGTGCTCTTAAAATCTGAATGACTTGTCACCTAGTAGACTGCAAAAGTTAGGAGAGTTGAATACCAACTTTTGTGTTTGGAGTTTCCATTTCAGGTGAGTGCCTCATTGCATTACAGCAGGAGAAGTCAACATGTGGATTAGTTCACTGAGAAATTTTTAAGATACACAATGGGAAGAACTTCAGGAACAGACACGGAACTGATTCTACTCTTACTCAGGCCCATATGCATTTGTTTTTTCCCCCAAATTGTCAGCAGTGATGCAGTGCCGTAATGACAGCAGAATGAAGCTTATAAAGTTTTTATTTTATAACCTTGCAAGAACACGCACAAATGTCCCATTGCTATAACTTCTAGAAAGCATGCTATCAAAAGTGTTTGATTTCCCTAACGCCATTCCTCCAGAAGATTGCACTGCATATTGCATACCTATAAAGTCCCATCAGTCAAGTCATTTCTTCTCTGGTGAAGATTTAACCATTAGCGGCCAGACAAGGATCCAGAAACTATTTTCTTTAAACACAAATACCATGTCATAGACAGAAAAACAACTTTTTTTCTTTTCCCTCATGATTTTCCTTTGAAGTGAAAGGGAAGAAAGAAGCAAAGATAATTAGTCAGATTGCTTTGCTATAGTAAGTGAGACATAAACAAAATCAGGGAAAAAGCTTAGGAAACAATAAAAACTAGGACTGTTCTATGGCAAAGCCAGAAGGTTATTAGAATATGCAATGCCTGTATATTTAAAGATGTTGAACACTGATCAATGTTCCAAGTGATTTAAACTCTTCGTCTGGCTTCCAGCCACTACTGGCTTATCTGGACATGACTAAAGGAAAGACTTAGAAGCAGGCAAAGTGAGATCAAAGAGGTAGAAATATTTTGAGATATGACCTTCCCAAATTAAATGGCTATAGAAATGTCCAAAGATGTGGCCATATCAACTCCACTGGTTTGAGTCAGCTAGCTCCTGAAAAACAGGTCCGATCAGTCCTGTTTTGACACATTCTGGATGTAAATAAGAATGCATAGTCTTATCAGTATTCATCTCATTCTGAAATCCTCACTCACTGTATCTGTGGTCAACCTGTCCCCCTTCCCTGCCCCAGAGCCATTACCTGGCTGCAGAATTTCTTTCTGTTACTGATTTTCCCTTCTATTTTCCTGCACAATAATCAAACTTAGAACTAACAGTGTGACAACTGGTATAAAGGATGTCAGGACTTTGAGAAGGGAAATATATGGTGCACAATCCCCTACACAAGTATTTTTTTGGTAGACAGACTAGTTTTTTTTTAAAAAGAGGACGTGCACACTGTTTGATTGCTGTAATCTAGTAAATGTATGTCATGGCCATGTTAAGAGATACAATTAATGTCTCTCTTTTCTTTGCTGTTCAATGGCCTAAAGCATGCAGTTGCAGCAATATTTACTGCAGCTCAGGGGATAAATAACACTGAAATTTTACCCAAGTGAATTTTATTGTCAGATGCTATAGGTAAATAAGTATTTTATTTCAATAAATTGCTGTGTTAGTGCTTTATTAAATCGCATAAGATTTGTAATCTTAAGAGAGTTTGCAGATAACATGTGACTGAAAATTTGTTTTAAAAAATGTTTTGGGAAAAGGCAAACATCAGAATTAATTTTTTTGGTGAATTTTTTAAATTAAAATAATATTAAAATCTTTAATTTTTCAAAATGGGTTAGAAATAATTTACTGACTATTTCTTCCCTTCCCCCAGATTCAAATGAATTGTAGGTTTCTTCAAATGAAATAATTCTCTATAGCTTTTTTAATTGATTTTTTTTTAAAATAATCCAGTGATAGTCTTTGCACTTTCCATACTGATTACTTTGGAGCAAGCCTCAATTCACCAGATGTTTATGATACTGGAAATCACATAGGAAAAATTGCATTGTTTCAGATGGAAGGCTTGGAATCTTCCAGGGACAAAATTCTTCAACTGCTGTTTTATTTTCATGCCCAGTGCGTGTTCTCCCGATATAATCTTCTGATTAGGCCACATAAAACTGCCTTTAGTTTCAACTGCTGGTCATTGCCTCCTTGCCCTGCTAACAGCATTAGGTTTGCAGAGAAGAAAGCCTCAAGCTAATATAAACCAGTAAATTTCAGTTCAAGTTATTATCCTTTATCTTTCCACACTGGATGTACATGAGGCCTGGTTAGTTGCCTTAACAAATTGCAAGTTCAGAGTCAGGCTCAGAGAACACAGCATTGGGGGATCTAGAAAACCTGTAGCTGAGAGGCAAGACCCTTTTTATGAATACTTGACCACAAAGGGCGGAGATTTCTCTTATGATCTCCAGGTTAGTGTTGCTGGTGCAACACCACTGATGCTAGTGAGAGATGAAATACTAACATCGTCCAGGAGTCTTATCCCAGAGCCATGTGTGCTATTATCTGCATGTTCAGAAAAGAGAGACTTAAAAAAATAGCTTAAAAAATGGACACTCACATAATTATAGAAAAAATGAGGTTTGAGGGAACACCTGGAAGTCTCTAGTCCAGCCCTCTGCTCAAAGTAGGGCTTTGAGGACACTATGCGGACACTAGATAGTGGCATCTGCGGACACTATCCACACTACCTGTACAGTGCAAAGAAGTGGAGATGAAAAAAAGACTAAAAAGAGACTAAAAAGTCTCTAGGACAAACCCACAATTTTGGATGTATACACAACAGCACACAAAAGAAACTTCAGAGCAGCTAGCTGAAAAGTATGAACAAATTAATTAAGCAGTACTAAGACAACTGAGGAATTTTTAAGCTTCGACCAGAGGAAGCAAAGTTCCTTACTCATTGCAGTCCTGTTCTGGCACTTTAAGCCTTCTCTCATTTATTCCTTTTTCTGGCATTTTAAGCAATGAAGTATTAGGGTGTCTTCTACTTGTCCTATTGTGTGACCCTTGCATGCGTCTTCCCTTATTTTGGTTTGAGGAGAGCATTTAAAGAACTCTCCTGTGACCTGCTGATCATATTCTTTCTCATGCTTCTGTTTCAACAAATGCTTCAACAAAATAATTTCAAAACTGGATCACATTCTCCGTGGCCTTTGACAGCTGGGTTATGAAGATCTCCAAGGATGGAGATCCCATGACTTTCTGGACATTGATCTAATGCCTGACCAGCTTTAGCCCTGTTTTTCCAGTTGGATCTTCATTTTAAGCAGTGCTTCTTGCCCTTTTGCTCTGTCCCTCTGAGGGAATTATGGCTCAGTATTCTCTATGATGTCTCTTTCATTAGTACAAGACTGAAATTAAAATCGCCAGTGGTTTTCACTCTAAGTGTAAAAAAAAGTCCATCTAGGGAGCCAAAACTGGGCACAGTGCTTTAATTGTGGCCGCACAAGTGTTTCGTAAAGGAGAAAGAACCATTTGCTGCATATGCAGGCAGTGTGGTTTCTGGGGCTATCCAGGATGCCATTAATTGCCAGGGCACTCTACAGGTCTGGTCTCTCCAGTTGCAAAGCTGCTCCATAAATCAGACTGTACCTAACCTGTATTATTGAGGATCTTTTGGCCCTATGTAAGGTACTTGGCTGTTAGCACTTTGCATACCTTGAGATACCACAACTGGGATATGAAGCTTCCTGTGATTCTTCTAACAAGCATCTGGAATCTACAGCCAAAACACTGTACAAGGCCTTCTTTGCCTTTCACAGTCAAATTCAATCAAAATGTACACAGATTAGTGTTGTTCATATTCATTAAGAGCAGATAATTCACACAGAGGCAAACTTTATGTATATATACATGCAGTGACTTAAAGTTCAAATAAACAAATCAAAAGCTCAGCCTGTACCGTACCCATAAAAAAAGGTGTTAACTAAATTTTAATATTTTTCTTGTCATCAACAACAAACTGCATAGATCCAGTTAATGAACTCATCAGATTTATGCCTGACATTAATAGGAAGTGAAAATTGCCTCTAGACTAGACCTATCAACATTTACAATAGCGTTCTATGAATCTTAAGCATTGTTAATGGTAATTTTTTTAAACAGAGTAAGCATCAGCTTTATAGCTGGCACCACAAAATAGCTGTCTCCCAGACAAGAGTGAGCATCAATAAGCAAACATCATTCCACAAAGCAGGTGGTGGGCACCTCTCTGCCCTGCCTGAGACCAAGTCAGCATCTGCATGAATATTAACAGTCATATTAGAATGTTCATTTGCTCACTCAGGGCTCTGTCAAGATTCCCAGGGCCAACACAGCATTGTTACAAGACAATGCAAATACATATTATATACATATATATGTGTCTGTGTTTTTACATATTTTTAAATATATACATAAATATTCTATAGTAGTAAGTGAAATAAGGTAGTAAGTTTAATAAGCAGGGTATAAATGTGCCGTACTGCAAAAGAAATCATAATGGAACACTCAGATTCTAAAAATCTTTGGCAGACCAATCATTTCAAGGATGTTGCAAGGGGAGAAAGGAGCAGCACTGATTTCCTTTTGGGCAATCCCCTTTCTGTTTCTTGAGTGTATAATAAAAAGGAGAGAAAACTCATGTTCATAGACACATTTAAGATAGATCACTGGTGCATCCTGACATTAGAAATCTGTTTTTTTAACCCCACAGAGAAAACAGTTATTGCTGCACTGTTTGCAGAGGTAATTTTTGGTTTTTTTCCTTAATGTACAGATGATAACTGATCTGTGGAGCCTTCATGAATAAAAAACATGCTCTTGGACATATGCCTTTTATTGTAACATGGAAGCATAATTTGGTAGAAAGAATTGCAGGTCTTCCCTCTCATCAAGGCCTTATAACCATAGCCTCCTCTGGCAAAGAGCAGCTGGGGCCAGCTCATCAATGTATGGGACTCAGATAAACTTCAATCTGGAATTAAGTCATCTGGCACCAGCTAAGCTGAAGACCTGGTTTAAGGAATTTTAGTGGGAAACAGAGCAGTGGTCCTCTGGAAATGATTAATACATTCAAATCAAAATAGCGAAGTCTGTTACTGAGTAAATAAAGCTTAAATGCTTCCAGCTATCAGAGCACGTTTGCAGAAGGAAGCAGTTTTCAGGAGAGAGATACCCAAGCAATCATACTACAGCACAGGATATAGAGCTCGTATCTTAAGATCAGTGTCAGAAACCTCAGATGGCTGAACTCCAAGCTGAGAAGCAAGCCCTCAGGCCTTATTAGCCTTTTCTATATAGTACATGTAATTTATGCAGACTGTGAGCTTTTTTTTCACGTGCTTTAAGATTATGGCAAGTAAGCAAGATATTTCAGCTCTTGTGAGCTCACAAAGGGAGTAATCAAAAGAATGGATTTCAATCTTCATTCATTTGCATGACCTTAAAAATTTCAGTACAGTTGTGGGTACTTAAATAGCACATGTAACCCTACCAAAAGCCTCTTTAAAAGAGCTGCCCAAGTAGGAAACTGGTGAGGTAGGCCAAATATTTCATAAGTTGCTGGACTTCCCCTTGCCTGCTGAAATAATGCTTATAAAGATTTTCAGAAGTTAAACATTTCCAAGGTAACATGAATCTTAGACAAAGCTATGACAGGTTATGAATCCACAGGCAGACTTGTGATACTCAAGTTAGCTGGCCAGCACAAAAAAGAGCGGGTGCACAGGGTAGCACAGCATGATGGTGGCACACATTAAAGAGGTCTCTGAGCACCAGTTCCAGTAGCAGCAGCCCTGGCAGCAGGCTGTTCACACAGTGCTGTTCAGCAGGTTGCCTAGAGAGTTTATATTTGAAAATTCCTGGTTACAAGCAGCAGGCTTCTTTTGTTAGTGAAGAGGTAAGCATTAGCAAGAGTGGCATACTGCATTCTATATATGTATGCTTCAAAGAAAGGGGATTGTCAATTTAAAAAGTGTTTTATCTTCTAAATCTCATTCTCCTCCCCTCCAACCTCATTCTCACCATCATGGGATTCCCAAAAAATTCATTCCAAGAGGTTTCAGAGAGGGTTGCTTTGATGCTCGTTGGATGTTTTTGTTTTTACTTTTTGGCACCATGGGAACCACTTTCCTCTCCCTGTGGATAATCTCCTGAGAAGACCTGGTGTGAAGAATGTTTCTCATAGCAGCAGGAGCATGGCAAATTGTCCCAGTCTGAGAGATAAATTACTCTTTTGTTTTTCTTTCCCAAAATGCTTGTTTATCTCAGAACCCTCTCTCTCTTTATAGTCCAGGCACAGCTTTGACATCTTAAACACAAGCATTTGTAGGGCAAGCCACGTGACAAAATGAGATCTTTAGAGGTTTAATTTAGTTGCAATAGCGTTAAAGTAATCAGTTGCTTGAGCTTTCTCACAAGGCTCTTGTTCAGCTGGAATTCTCCCAGACGAACAAAAAGCACAATTAAAAGACATTTGCAACCTTAAACAGCTTTTTTTAGTTCTTTGGAGACATATATTTGGAATTATGCTGCTCTTTGAAAGAGATTGGGAAGATGTAGTTTTATTTCAAGTCTTGGTTTAGCAGAATTTTTACTACTGTTTTTCAGCTCATAAACTTGTGACCAAATTTCCCAGTCAAAAAGGCCAATAGGCTATAAATCAGGTCTATATCTCAACTGGAATCAGTAGAATTTATAACAGTTTTCCTTACTTTAAGAATCCAGCCCAAAGTCACAAACCTAGGAAGTGCTCACCGTCTTCCAGAGTAGAACAATGGCTGTGGGAACAGTAAACCAGAATATGAGTGTAATAAGAGAAGCAAGTCTTCCTCTTGTCAGCAGAGTAGGTGTGCTTTTGGTTATATTTATATAATCCACTGATGGGAGGACAAAGCTTTAATGGCTTAATTAAGGACAAAATTGTCAGACACTTCCATAATAGCATTTTGAATTCAAGGCCTTTGTAGAAATCAGGCAGGATAATATAGAGGATTTAATATCTATTTCTCAACATTAATAAACTACGCTTAGAGTAGTTCTGACCCAAATGTGCTAATGGGGGTTTGGATTTAGGACACTTCACTGATGCTTACAGCATGATTTTATCAATGGTTTTAGACTTCCTAGACCTAGCCCATCCTGTGCCAGTTACTCCAGAAAATGAGAACTTCTGTTTCTAAAGCCTTCCACAAGTATTTAGAAGATAAGATTTGAAAGGTAGACACAATTCATATTAGCTAAGATGCTGCAATGTGCTCAGAGTTTCTTAACCTCTGTATTTTCAGGATTGCAATATGTAACAAAAGGAAATCATTAAGATGGAAGAGAACAGAAATTAATAGCATTGAGATGCTGTCAAAAAGGTTATGTTTAAGTAGGAAAAGAAGCAGGATCCATTAAGATAGAAGTTATTTCCCAGAGGAAATTGTGCAAATTTCATGGCTTGAGAAATTAAAAAATCAGAATAGGTGAAGTTTTAGAAAAGGTCCTACAAGCAACATCTTTCATTGTACCAAGGAAGGCTGCAGTGATTACATACAATTTTACAGTAGTTTCTGCCTACAGTTATAAGGCTTGTGCCTGAATATTTCTTTTACACTAGGCAACAGCACATCTCATATATTTTTCCCCAAAAGAAGGCAGACACTTCTTGCTGGACAGGTCATTATTCACCGATGTTTTGGAGGAAGGGGAGGACTGAAAAGTAGGCCAGCAAGGAATAATTAAAACATTTCATTACTCATTCAGTTGAAAGAAATTCAGGAAGATTTTGCTAGCAGCTAGGTGGGAGAAATCGTAGAAAGAAGAACAACAGAAAACAGCATAGAAAGGCAGGATAAAGGTGCCCACTTAACTGATCTTATTGTTACACTGGAAGCCCAAAAAGAGATATGGCACCTTTTTTTGGGGGGTGGTGAGACCATGTTCTTCCTTCAACAAGAATAAAAAACAAACAAGCAAAAACCAACCACCTTATTTTTTTTTCCTAACAATACATTTTGTTGGTGTACATAAACCACATCTGGCAGTTAAAGTCCCAGACAAACTAACACAATGGCAGTTTACTTTCTTGTGTCATAATCTAGCAAGATAAACCTATAAGGAAATTGCATATAATTTTGCTTTGAATTTGTGGAAGAAAATATGGAGATCTCATTTGCATAAGATTTTACATCCAAACAACTAACACAAACTTGTTACCTTGGGAAAAACCACATTATTTTTTCCTCTTCTTTTTCTGTCACTAAAGACAAAGCCTCAACCTTGTGGGGAACCACACCTACACAGGCTGGAAGAAATCAAATGTGGAAGATTGTAGCGACCTCGGGCACCGGAGAAAAGACAAAGTACCACGGCTGCCACCCCATCAAAAGTGGAGTGCATGAGGAAGCCCTGTGTGTACCGTTACGTTATGATGGTTAAATAAGATAGATATATTTGTGTTAGAATAGAATAAGTATTTTTTGAAATGTTCAAATGTTCTTATTGGTCGGTTGTACCCCAGTTTACTATTGGTCCAAGTTTGGTGCATTGCACCACATCCCTATAAGGTTAATACACTACCCATTTTCCCTTATTTGGTCCTGTAACCACCCCTTCTTTCCTTATATGTTGAGCACCACCGTTTATCCCTCCCTAGTTCTAGAACTTTCCCCTCAAACCCTGTATAAGACTGATGCTCCCACAGTATACGCCATTCCTGTTTTACCCTACCTGGAGTGTGCCGTCCCTTTTTCCCCGACCCAACCTGACTTTGCCATCAGCTCTAACAGCTCCTGTATGTTATAGGTAAATGATGCTAGGCTGTAATATAGCAATAAAGATTTATTGAAGATTTATATAAAAGGCAAATAAGCAAAACAGCGCGCTGGGCTGCCAGGGAGGCCCCTGCTCCACTCACAGCACGCAAGCACAGTAAGTAAAAACAGTAACTTTTATTCCCTCATCAGTTCCCTCCCATAGTCACTTGTTATTCCTCTCTTGGATCCGAGTCTGTAAGTCCGATTCTGGTTGGCTTCCCTGCCGGCCCGTTTCAGTTGCCAGATACCTTCCTGTCCATAGTTTTAATTAGCCCTCCATCCTTGAGGCCTGGTGTGTAGCTCATTGTGTAGGTGTCTCCAAATGTCCATTTTGGATCCTCTGTATTGTTCTCATTCTTGACCCTTTGGTCTTTGTCCTTCCTTTCGTTACTTTATGCGTGCTAAGAGACAATATGCTTTTTAGAAAACTAAAATACAAAATACTTATTCAGCAAGGCACAACAGTTTGTCTTTTCAGCTTAAGAACTGCAAGCAGCATGACTATCAGCTTACAATGCTGACAGATTAATGAACTATTCAGCAACTTACAGTCTCCCAACCTTAACAGAACATTGCTTATAATAACATATATATGTATATAAGAATATAACATGCAATACTATTTAATGAGTAAACTACTACTACTAATTTGATGAGTAAATTAAATTACTACTACTAATTTATTACATGTAGATGTAAAATTCAAGTGTTTGGCTTCATTCTACTTTGCTACCTTGCAATTCCTCAAACTTCTCATTCAACCCTCTTCCTGCAACTCCATGTGCTAGACTGGAAACATGGGCACAACAACCTCACAAGCTTCTGTCCTCTATGTGCATGACAACACTGCTTCAAAACCTTTTACCACACAGCCTTCTTCTGTGCACCAGGCCCAGGGAGAAACATGGATAATACCATACTTATGGGGCCATAAGTAGGAAGATTCCCATTGGAAAATACTGACTGTTGCAGTGGCTCTCTATTTTTAAACAACCACACCAAGAAGTCTAGAGGGAAGGCTGGTATCAGACGTTCACTGTAACACTAACTCACAGTAACTGTGCAGAGATAAGGGAGAAACGTGTGTAAAATAAGAACTGATTCTTACGTCAAACCTCATTTCTAGATTAGAAAGCCTAACTCATTAGTCATACACATACGTAATCACATATGTTACAATTCTTTTACATTGCGTAAAATTCTTTACGTGGTCATAATTAATTCCACTTTCTGCTGCTTTTGCCATCGATCCCATGGGACCTGACCTCATGACTCTGCTTTGCCATCTTGCTGGAGAGAGGTCAACCGGCCAAGGCAAGACATTGCCATCTGCTGTCGGTAAATATAATGGCATCCCCCTTTTTTGGGGGTGGCCAAAGACATTGACTCTTTGGGGTTTTTTTGTTTGGAGAGTTTATTGCAAACTGCTTTTGTTTGGTCCTTTCTGGGCATATATATATATAGATATATTGTGGTTAAGAGCTGTTATCCTTTTCATAAATATATATTTTTCTAATTAAAGTTCTGTTTTTCTAAATTTAAAGGAGAGGGATTTTTTTTCTTTTTTCCTTCTGGCTGATCTCCTTGGGAGAAGAAGGCCCTTCTTTTTCTTTCTCTTGGCCAACATAGATATCTTAGTTCTCCCCTGAACTAAGACAAGACACATCTATATTTACTTTTTTTTTTTTACTTTTTTTTTTTTAAGAGAACAACATACATTTTCAACATAGTTTTAATCAAGTTGCAATGGATGCCTCAAAATACAATCCTAAGCAGCCTATGTGATTATGCCATCCATTCAAAATGTTTCCTTTGGAAGAAGGGTGAGTAACTCAAACACACTTGTTATTTATGTAGTTCCTTCTCTTCCTTCATGTACCGCAGTATAAATCATAGGTTTCTGTACCACATCTTACAGTATTCTTTCTCTCCAGACCATAGGAGAGAAAGGAAAATTCTCGCACTAATTTTAATCAGTATTAGATTTGTTTATGGTGAGAAGCTCTGCCAGAAAATGCTGCACAGCATAGGCTCCATGCCAGGCTTGTAAAACTCTTCTTTCTTCTCTGTCCATGACAATAAACTATTTTGGATCAGTAATGAAATATTGATGTGATTTTGTTTTTTCAGTTCTGAACAGTTTCAGGAAAATAAGAGTAGAAAAAAATGGATGCTACCTTTTCCTTTTGGCCCAGCACAAATTGCTGCAGCTTGCTTATGCGGTTTAGAGTTTACTAAGAAGGTAGGAATAGAAGCCATCCTGAAATGTTCATTTGGTAAGATCAGACAGCCTTGTGCAAAATATGCTACAGGGCTAGGAAAGATCATCAACCTTCCATTAAAAATATCCTCTTGCCTTTTTTCATATACATCTTTAACATGTTTACTTTAAAGTTCTCCTGTCCACCATAACTGAACAAAGCAAACCCCAGTGTTTTGCTGCCACTTTTTCCTTTTTCTGTGTTTGAGTCAGCTGTGGAAAAGGCCCATATGCTCTCTGCTCTAGGGAAGATACAGGACTCCCCTAGCAGCATGCAGACCAGCAATTGTTTGGAACCACAGGCAGCTGTGTGGATGGCTTTTGTCCAGTCTGTCCAAAGTGACTGGCTTGTTCTCTGGGAACTCATTTCCTCTGGATCCATTTTTAATTTTTAAGGAACTGGAACACAAGCCCTCTATTTAAAAATCAAACTCCAAGAAGAGATGGTTGTCACTCTGATGCAAGTCCTATTTGCCACAAATTTATCTTCTTACTTCTCTGTCGTCTCCCCAATATTGCTACTTTGTTTTGTGAGTGTTATTGGAAAATGCTGTGTACAAGGGAGTCCCTAGGTCCATGGAATCAAATTCTTAGCTAAAAAAACAGCAAAACCAAAAAAATATAAAAAGGATATGTGTGATTGTCAAGTTGTTCTGTAAAATTAAGTTACCCTGCTACTGGAAGCTGTTGCTGATAATAAAGTCTTCAAGCTTTCTTTCTCTTCAGTCTTTACGCAGGACTTGAGTTTTCCTTATGCCACTGTCTACCTTTTCAAAACTTACAGACTAGCCTTTAACTGGTCTGCAGAGACACTAGAATACAGCCTCCTCCTTCCAAAACCTCATCAATTTGTGACAGTTTTACAAGAACTCCAATATACATACAGCTTAATTTATGAAAAAATGAACATGAGAGTAAGCCACAAGCGTAATTACTAATTAACACACAGAACTTACTGTAAAATAGTGGAGAAAAATAGGATCAATGGGTACTGTGTGCATATGTGTTTGTGTGCACCTGTGAGAGACAGGGAGTTTGGAATGGGAAGGGATGTGGAGAGGCTTTTTTGCTCTAGTACCTGTGGCTATTTTCTGTTAAAGCTTTTGTTACCTGTTCATGCCAGAACTAGAAAAAAAAAAGACAAAAAAAATTAAAAATTCGCCCAAGTCAGGAACTCTTCTAATCAGTTTATTCATTGAACTAGAGAGTAAAGGAATCTGGGCCGACTTTTTTAATGAATTTTGTCCAAACTGAGACTGTGCCAAAGGCAATGTACTGTATGTAAGTTTATAGGTACAGTGGACTGTTTCTTCCTATTTTATACACTTTTCTATTTTCACACCACAGTCATGCACATAAATCAGATAAAACTTTTCTAATAATAAAAAAGAAAACTTATATCATTATTCTTAGTGCAACAGCTTGGAAATTGACTTTATAATACATACTCATTGGGTGATATTTGGGAGACTATAGAGAACTAGAAATCCTGACAAAAAAACTTGTCAACATTGACAAGTTTCATTTATATTTCTCTTTTCATAACAATTATATGATTTTTAAATTAAACCAAATTTCCCCACCAAGTTGAATGCAATTGTTTTTAGTCTTCTTCCATTTAATTTTTCTCCAAAGTGTCTGCCTTTGTAATATGTCAACATAAGAATAGTGCATATTTGATGAAAACTTGCAATAAATAACATTTTGGACACTGTTTCCAGTCACTGATTGATGTGCATATTATTTTGTCTGCTGTATTTAACTGTCATGTCTCAATTTTTCCAATATCTGAGGGCCACATACAGTGTAGTAGTGGAGAATTTGGATAACTTATTTCCAGTTTCTTTTATGGAAATAAAAGATTCACTAAGTTGTAGTTCTATACAAGGGAAAACAGTGCAATTCACCTGAAAATCCAGGCTCCTCAATTTTCATACATGCTCATAGAGAAAATGCAACATATTAAACAAGAACCTGTCTGTTTGTAAAAACATGAACACCAATGCTATTTATGGGAACATATAAGAGAAATTTAAAAGAGCATCACTTTGCAATGGTAGATGCATAATAGCAGCTAAAAACTTTGAGATTTATTGGTAACCAAGAGGTTTATCTCTATCCTAGAGTTGTCAGATGCCTCACCAGCAGAATCAACTGTGTTTGTAAAGTGACAGACAGAAGTTAAGTATACAGGGTGGTTGATGTTTTAATTTCCACTGTACCATTGAGATGACTTTAATTATGTTTCCTCCTAAGTAAGTGTACATATGGGTCTAGGTCTGAGGATAGTGAACAAGATGCCCCATGGTATTGCCCCATGGTATGAGCTGAGTGCAAGTTCTGTAGTCCAAGATGATGAGAGCAACTTTTGCCCATCTTCCTATGAAAGTCACCTTCTGCAATTTTGATTTTCTCTGATTTAGTGGTTATAAGATGATATATCTTGAAAAGTGACTGGTATCTGTGTAAAACAGGCTCCTCCCTTAAGGCACAGAAAGAGTATGAGTAGACAGCTTTGCAATTCTTGTGTTATGAAGAAGCAAAAGGGGAAAAGAAGAATTGGAGAATAAGAAAAGTATGTTTTTGATTTATACAGATCTGCATACTTTGTATCTGCTGTCAAGAGTGGCCCAAAGCATACGATTCCTTGAAGCCTCTTCCTAATCCAAGGTAATTTCAAAATGGTGACTCTATTTAGGACAGAAAATTTTATAATTCGTATTATTATGCATGGGGTAAAACAAAAACACTTGTGTGATTTATCCTTTTACCTACCATCTAGAACCGCTATTGTACCTGACTAATACCAGAGATCTTTCCCAGATAACTCATAGAGCAAAAATTAAATTTCAAGCTGCAAATTGCCTTTTTTTTTCCATCCAGCTAATATTTTGCACCTGATAATTTTTTATATGTGGCTTTTAATACAAGTAAATCAGTACTGACAAACTTTTGAGAGCATGCATTAAATAACCCAGCTGAACACTGAACATACCAGCTCTTTTTCTGCTAAAGCCTCTCTCACTCAACAGACTGAAGAGCGCCTGGATTAAAAGCATGACTAAGTTACATTTATTTTGTTATACCAAGAACTGGCTTTGTAGCACTAACATCAAAGACTGAATGGACATGCTCCATTTTTTTGGAGCTTATATATTAGACAACCTAATATTTCTGGATATTACATTATCTTTGCAACTTGTAAATGAACAGTAGTATACTCCTTAAAAAAGTTTGCATCCCTAAAAATCTTTGTTTACCCAGGCACTCTGCAAGTAGAAATCAGAGCAACTCTTTAGTAATAAAACACAGGAGAAAGCAAGGGCACAGGAATGCTTTTTTGAAAGTAAAAAATAGTGTGTGTTTTCTCTTTAGAAAGAAGTAGAATTTTCTGGTTTGAAATAGAAAACCCGTATGGTCTGAACTTCATGCTACAGTTGCTCAGGCAAGTTTCAGGTCTTTATCCTATAGCTGAAGGACTATAGAATGAACAGGTAGTCCTTTTACTGTTGAAGCAACAGCCTAAGGAGGCTTATTAAGTGATCCTGATAGAAAGATGCTTTCAGTTGTTTTATTTTGTTGTTGAGGGTTTTTGTGCTCTTTGTTGGTTTTTTTCTCCCTCTTCCCTGCCAATGTCTATGAAGCATAGAGGGCAAAAATGTTAATGCCCAAAATGAGAATAGAGCTAGGGATCAAGTGACAGGACAAGGGGGAATGGCTTCAAATTGAAAAAGAGTAGGTTTAGATCAGATATTAGGAAAAAAAATCTTTACTGTGAGAGTGACGAGGCATTGGAACAGGTTGCCAAGAGAAGCTCCATCCCTGAAAGTGTTCAGCACCAGAATGGATAGGGCTCTGAGAAACCTGGTCCAGTGGTAGGGATGTTGGAACTAGATGATCTCTAAGGTTCCTTGCACCCTGTTCTATGATTCTATGACTCTATGTTCAATACATTAACAGGATTTCACAGATTGCTCAATGAAAAATAAAAGAGTTGTTTTGTTTAGGACTCCTTTGTAAGACATGCTTGAGAAGTCAGGCAGGTGATCTTCATGTCATTATAACATTATATATTAAAAATGTTTTCCTAACCTCTCTCCTTTAAAGCAATTTTAGTAGGTCACTGATTGATTACTGTCTGGAAAGTTTCCAGTTTGTTGTCTATTTTAACCAGGGCACTGTTAAAAAAAACAGCCAAACCAAACCAAAAACCCCCAAAACCCCATTTTTTTTTATTTTAGTCTATTTAATTTCAGTACACACACATGCAGAGAAAAAACCTAAAACAAAGCCACAAAAGTAGAATTGTTGTTGTGTCTTTATAGACTATTTTGTGAAAGTGATGGCAATTGTTACATTTTCAATGTATGTACCAGTCCAAACAGCTGAACAGTTTGGGAGAAAATACTGGGAGACCCACTATTTTTGAACAAATTCAGTCACTGCCCCCAGTAACAAAGGTCTTAAAGTAAACCATAACTTTCTGGTTTGGCCATAATCATGCCTCAGGCCATTTTGATCCACAAAATCTCAGCTGAAGTTNCCAGCTGAACACTGAACATACCAGCTCTTTTTCTGCTAAAGCCTCTCTCACTCAACAGACTGAAGAGCGCCTGGATTAAAAGCATGACTAAGTTACATTTATTTTGTTATACCAAGAACTGGCTTTGTAGCACTAACATCAAAGACTGAATGGACATGCTCCATTTTTTTGGAGCTTATATATTAGACAACCTAATATTTCTGGATATTACATTATCTTTGCAACTTGTAAATGAACAGTAGTATACTCCTTAAAAAAGTTTGCATCCCTAAAAATCTTTGTTTACCCAGGCACTCTGCAAGTAGAAATCAGAGCAACTCTTTAGTAATAAAACACAGGAGAAAGCAAGGGCACAGGAATGCTTTTTTGAAAGTAAAAAATAGTGTGTGTTTTCTCTTTAGAAAGAAGTAGAATTTTCTGGTTTGAAATAGAAAACCCGTATGGTCTGAACTTCATGCTACAGTTGCTCAGGCAAGTTTCAGGTCTTTATCCTATAGCTGAAGGACTATAGAATGAACAGGTAGTCCTTTTACTGTTGAAGCAACAGCCTAAGGAGGCTTATTAAGTGATCCTGATAGAAAGATGCTTTCAGTTGTTTTATTTTGTTGTTGAGGGTTTTTGTGCTCTTTGTTGGTTTTTTTCTCCCTCTTCCCTGCCAATGTCTATGAAGCATAGAGGGCAAAAATGTTAATGCCCAAAATGAGAATAGAGCTAGGGATCAAGTGACAGGACAAGGGGGAATGGCTTCAAATTGAAAAAGAGTAGGTTTAGATCAGATATTAGGAAAAAAAATCTTTACTGTGAGAGTGACGAGGCATTGGAACAGGTTGCCAAGAGAAGCTCCATCCCTGAAAGTGTTCAGCACCAGAATGGATAGGGCTCTGAGAAACCTGGTCCAGTGGTAGGGATGTTGGAACTAGATGATCTCTAAGGTTCCTTGCACCCTGTTCTATGATTCTATGACTCTATGTTCAATACATTAACAGGATTTCACAGATTGCTCAATGAAAAATAAAAGAGTTGTTTTGTTTAGGACTCCTTTGTAAGACATGCTTGAGAAGTCAGGCAGGTGATCTTCATGTCATTATAACATTATATATTAAAAATGTTTTCCTAACCTCTCTCCTTTAAAGCAATTTTAGTAGGTCACTGATTGATTACTGTCTGGAAAGTTTCCAGTTTGTTGTCTATTTTAACCAGGGCACTGTTAAAAAAAACAGCCAAACCAAACCAAAAACCCCCAAAACCCCATTTTTTTTTATTTTAGTCTATTTAATTTCAGTACACACACATGCAGAGTAAAAACCTAAAACCAAGCCACAAAAGTAGAATTGTTGTTGTGTCTTTATAGACTATTTTGTGAAAGTGATGGCAATTGTTACATTTTCAATGTATGTACCAGTCCAAACAGCTGAACAGTTTGGGAGAAAATACTGGGAGACCCACTATTTTTGAACAAATTCAGTCACTGCCCCCAGTAACAAAGGTCTTAAAGTAAACCATAACTTTCTGGTTTGGCCATAATCATGCCTCAGGCCATTTTGATCCACAAAATCTCAGCTGAAGTTGTACTCTAGGATGTGCCTACAGAGAAGGGATTTGTTAACTCATGTTACAATAACCATTACTTTGAAGAGTTTTATTTCTAGTGTGAAGAGACTTTCTAGAAGGTGGAAAAGATAGGTATATATGCACTTATATGGAGAAAAATGAAAAATTAAGCTAGCTAAGATTTTCACTGACAAATGAACATTATAAAGAAACAGATTAATATCCCCTGTGTAAGCATTCTGTTAATGGGAAAGTTTGTTTCCCAGTTACTGCACTGTAGTGTCTACATTACTCAACTGGACAAAACATGTTCAGCCTCCAATTTCAGAAACATCCTTGCCAGATATTAATTCCTTGCACCTACCAACAAATATTTCTTGCAAGCTGTTTGTCAAGTGCCTAATCATCTAATTAAGAAAGAAAATAGTTGAGAGACTTCCTGATAAGGACCTTTTTCAGCACCCTTAAGGTACAATTTATGTGACCTTGCCCTCTATCCTGCAAAGCTCGAGTCAAAGCATCAAGCCTAAAACCCTCAAGCAGAGCCTATTCAATGAAACACTGAGTTCCTTTTATACAAAAGAAATGAACTTCACTGGTCATAGCCAGCACGGATTCATGAAGGGAAAATCCTGCTTAAGTAACTTAATTTCCTTTTATGACAAGGTCACCCGTCTAGTTGACCAAGGAAAAGCAGTACATATGGGGATTTTTTTTTTTTTTGTAAACAAAGCTTTTGAGACTTTTGCTCACAGTGTCCTTCTGGACAAAATATACAGCATACAGCTGGACAAATACATCATTGATAAATACATCATGCAATGGGTGAGCAACCGGGTGGTGGGTTAGGTCAAAGGGAATTACATCAGACAGGTGGCCAGTTACCTGTGGGAAGTTCCAGGGACCAATTTTAGGACCAATACTCTTTAATGGTTTTCTTATAAATGATTTGTACACAGGAATTGAATGAAGGTTAAGTAAGTTTGCCAATGATACTAAACTAGGAAGAGCTGTATAGAGGGTATAGAGGCCTACAGAAAGATCTAGACAGATTGGAGAGCTGGGCAATCACCTACAGTATGGATATTAACAAGAGCAAGCGCTGGATTCTTCACGTATAATGGGGTAGTCCTGGTTTTATATACAAACTGGGGGATGAGGCTGGAGTACAGCTCTGTGGAAAGAGATCTGGAGGTTCTGGTCAATGGCAAGTTGAATAGGAGTCAGCAGTGGGGCCTGGCAGCCAAAAGGGGCAACTGCATATTGGAGTGCAATGCTGGCTAGTCAAGGGAGACAACTGTTCCACTCTATTCTGTGCTGGTGCAGCCCCTCCTCGATACTGTGTGTAGTCTTTGATGCCTGACACTGTCAGAGGATAACCAAGCTGTCAAGGGCAAGACTTACAAAAAGTGCCTGAGGCCACTTGTCTTGTTCAGTTTGGAGAAAAGGCTGAGGCGTGACCTCATCACAGTCTACAACTTCCTCAAACAGGGCAGCAGATTGGGTGATGCTGCTATCCTCTCTCTGGTGACCAGCAATAGGACAAGATCAAATAGAATGAAGCTGTGTCAGGAAAAGTTCAGATTAAATATTAGGAAGAGTTTCTTCACAGAGGGGGTTGTTGGTCACTGTAACAGGCTCCCCAGGGAAGTGGTCACAGCACCAAGACTGTCAGAGTTGAAGGAGCATCTGGACAATGCTCTTAGTCATATGGGTTTTTTTCGGGTTGTCCTATGATAAGGAGAATATAAGACCCCAGGTTCAAGCCATGTGCTTTCCTACACATTTTACTTGTATTTAAGGCTCCAAAATTTTGCCCACCAAATATGTCAAAGTCTTTTGGTTCTTTAATATCTTGAGATCACATAAAGATAAAATGCTGCATACATTTCCCAAGAGATTTCTTTTAATTTAGTGAGAAAATGGGCATTTTGGCAAAAGTTGAAAGGAGTAACATACAACCAAAACAACCTTTGCATTTCACCAAAGTATCCAGCACACACTAATCCACACAACTTAGTAAAATATAATCATCAGTTTTAAGTTATCCAGAAAAGAGGAAAGAAAGGAGGAAAGAAAAGAGGAAAGAAAAAAAAGAGATTAAGAGCAGAAACAGGAGTAAAGAGAGAGAAAAGTAGGTTACTGGCAAGAGTCTTTACATAGTGACTGACAGTCCAGAGAAGAAAGAGGAAGGAGAGCCCATGTGTTNTCTCTGGTGACCAGCAATAGGACAAGATCAAATAGAATGAAGCTGTGTCAGGAAAAGTTCAGATTAAATATTAGGAAGAGTTTCTTCACAGAGGGGGTTGTTGGTCACTGTAACAGGCTCCCCAGGGAAGTGGTCACAGCACCAAGACTGTCAGAGTTGAAGGAGCATCTGGACAATGCTCTTAGTCATATGGGTTTTTTTCGGGTTGTCCTATGATAAGGAGAATATAAGACCCCAGGTTCAAGCCATGTGCTTTCCTACACATTTTACTTGTATTTAAGGCTCCAAAATTTTGCCCACCAAATATGTCAAAGTCTTTTGGTTCTTTAATATCTTGAGATCACATAAAGATAAAATGCTGCATACATTTCCCAAGAGATTTCTTTTAATTTAGTGAGAAAATGGGCATTTTGGCAAAAGTTGAAAGGAGTAACATACAACCAAAACAACCTTTGCATTTCACCAAAGTATCCAGCACACACTAATCCACACAACTTAGTAAAATATAATCATCAGTTTTAAGTTATCCAGAAAAGAGGAAAGAAAGGAGGAAAGAAAAGAGGAAAGAAAAAAAAGAGATTAAGAGCAGAAACAGGAGTAAAGAGAGAGAAAAGTAGGTTACTGGCAAGAGTCTTTACATAGTGACTGACAGTCCAGAGAAGAAAGAGGAAGGAGAGCCCATGTGTTCCTGTATTTATATGGTCTGGCCAGCATGGCCCCATGTCCCCTCAGGTGGGACCTCCAACTCACTGACCAGTCTGTAGCTCCAGGCTAGAGTGACAGGTGGTGTAGCCAGTCAGAGGCTGGGTCAGGGGCTCTGGGGGGCATGGTGTGTACAGGCTTCCAGGTGGACCTTTTGACTGACTGCCCCATGCGAGCTCCATGGCTGCCATATGGGTTCCGTCCCTGCCACGTGAGCTTCAGCCTGGCCCCTCTGCCCACCCCAGACAAGTTTGTTCTGACCCAGTAATTAAATAATCCAGTGTCTCACACTGGAAGATGGACTCAATGATCCTTACGGGTCCTTTCCAACTCCAGATGTTCTATGGTTCTGTTGATTAAGAATCACAGAATCAACTGGGTTGAAAAAGACCTCTGAGATCATCGAGTCCAATCTGTGACCTCACACCAACATGTGTTGGCACTAAATGCCATGTTCAGTCTTTCCTTAAATACCTTCGGGGACTGTTGATTCTACAACTTCTCCAGGCAGCCCAATCCAATGTCTGATCACCCTTTCTGTGACATTCTTCCTAATGTCCAACCTAAATCTCCCCCAGTGCATCTTAAGACTGTGTCCTCTCATCCTGTTGCTGGTTGCCCTGGAGTAGAGGCCGAGCCCCATCTGGATACAACCTCCTTCCAGGTAGTTGTAGAGAGTGATGAAGTCAAACTTAAGCCTCCTCTTCTCCAGGCTCAACAACCTCAACTCCTTCAGCTTCTCCTCATAGAACTTGTGCTCCAGACCCTTCACCAGCTTCTCTGCCCTTTGCCACGCCCCTTGAGGGAAGGAAGAGGCACACTCCTCATGGGGTGAACGAAGAATGGCGGTTTATTCAAGGAGCATGGGATATATATAGGCTCAGGGGTGGAAGGTTCTGGCAATATGGGAAGGGACATGACAAATAAGGTAAACAGGGGAGGAGAAATGGGAGGTACACCCGCCGAATAAGGGTAAAGGGAGGAACAATGTACAAAGAAGGATAGAACATTAGAGAACAAAACCATATATGGAAGGAGGTGCAATGCACCAACTATCAACCAATCAAATCCCGACAACTACCCGGCCAATCATACAACAATCCCCTCATGGAATTAGCCAATAGGGACAGTCGCAATTATTACTACTGTCGGCAACTTCTATATTATAACAAAACATATATAACCGTATATATTAAACTTAGCCGGCTATAAGATAACTATTAACAACGAGGACTCTTCTCTCTCTCGGTCATTTCCACATTCTCGGTCTTGGGGACGCAGGTGAGCTGATGTCCTTTCGCAAGTCCATATTATTCATTTTCCATCCATGATATCCTCCTTCTAGGTTTCCCTCCCCCTTTTTTGTTTGCTGAACGCAGAGAGATGACGACGGTGGAAACATTTTTTAACAGAATATTTTTAAAACAACTAAGGATACATGGAATAACTGAAAGAACAGTTAATAAAGTAAAAATCCCCATAATTAACATAATAATAAAGCGTTTCACACCTAGAGAGATATTTAAAGAAGGAAACCAGTCAAATATTCCTTTTTCTGGATGGGATACACGAACTTGTAGATCCTGCACCAACCCTCGGAGTTCCTTTATTTTCGCGTGTATTGACTCCGATTTTAAGGAGAAATTTAAACAGCACATCCCTTCGAACTCCTCGCAGCCGTGACCATTAACCAGGAGTAAATAATCTATTGCTGCGCGGTTCTGAAGGGTGGCTTTCTTTAAGGTCTCGGTGTCTGACATCAACTCGTCTAGTGCCGCTGATGTAACGTTAACCTCCTTGGACAGCCAGCATCCTAATTTGTTTACGGTGTCTAAGGCTTTAGCCGCTCCCAACTGAGGGAGGAAGGCTGATATCTATAGGTTCTGCTGAGCTGTCCAGAAATGTATTAAAGTGTTACAGTCTTGGGAGAAGGGGAGGTGGTCCAAATTAACACTTCGTTTGAAAAGTATGTGTTGAGAAGGTCTAACTATCATTGTTGATAAGGTTTTATTTGGATAGAATAAGGTTAAACGCCCAATAGTGCATGGTCCTCCGAAGGCACCCCTCGGAATTTCTTTCCAGACTCTATGTCCGCATATGAGGAATGCCCCCGGAGGAAGGAGCACCGTTTTGGGTGGAACCACCATAGTGATCAGCGAATCTAACGAATTATTACACCAAGAAGTATGATTGTGGTAATTAGTCCGGTTAGAATTTGGAGTCAGATCTAAATGAAGTTTTCGGTCTACATTATTTGCTTCCTTAAATTTGAAACAATATGATGCAGGCATTGACCCAAGTATTTCAAATTCTTGTGGCATAGTATCTCTATACCCAAATCGTAAGGGGGTCGCAGGCAATTCAGAAGGCCGATACGGGGAGCTCACGTCCAGGACATAACAATGTGAAATTGGGTTATTAAGGAAATCCTTATCTGTGCACCTGGAGGTATAATGTTTAATAAAATCTAGCCAATCTTCATGCTGCCAGGGCACGCCAATTAGGCAAGATCGGAAGGGGTTCCTTGGGTCTGTCACCGCGAGGCACAAGGAATCCCTTCCAATAGCCTTTGCTAACTCAATCCACATGTTACCCCTGTCCTGACTCCACACTGATGGACCTCCGAATTTTTCAATGCCTGTGTTTGTGATGGTTGTGGGAGTAGGGGAAGTTTTTGTCGCCCGACCCATCCTGTCTGGTCGGGAACGACCTAATCCCCATCTGCCTTTGAATCCTTTACCGTCGGAGGTTGTGCAGAGGAAGAAGAAAATAAAGAGGATTGCCTTGAGTCTGGCTGATGGTACGGTCGCACCATCCTTGCTGGCACTCATTTCGGTCCTCCACCTGTGGAAATGCAAGCGTATCCTTTTCCCCATGTAAGAATGGGGAAAGGACCTTCCCATTTTCCGTTTTCCAAATTTTTGTGTAAAACTTTACCTTCCGAATTAATCAGGCCTGTTTTTGCGTCAAAATGTCTATCAACAGGTGCTAAATTTTGTTGATCCAATCTATTTAAGAAATTTATTACATAAAGGGCTTTATCTATTTGTTCTTGTGGGGAGAGGCCTGTACTCCCCCTTTTTTGTTTTATTAACATATTTTTTAATGTCTGATGTGCCCTTTTGACAATGGCCGATGCCGGTGACATGTTTCACCCCCCACATGCCCAAAAAGGCTTTTACCGAGTCGGATGTATAAGCTGGTCCATTGTTGGTCTTAATTTGTTCTGGGACTCCCATGGTAGCAAAAGCACGCAACAGGTGTTTCTTTACATCTCTGGCTTTTTCACCAGAGTGCGCTGTTTCTACCATGAGGCCAGAAAATGTGTCAATAGATACATGTACAAATTTCAATTTGCCGAATGATGGGATGTGTGTCACATCCATCTGCCAGATCTGTCGAGACCGCAACCCCCGAGAGTTTGCACCCTCTTGAGGAAGCGGTAAGACCTGTTGGCAGTCTCCACAGGCTGAGACGGTAGCTCGAGCCTGGGAGTGGGTCAAATCAAAGCTCTTTCTTAGAGCTTTGACCCCCTGATGGAAAAACTCGTGTGAGAGCCGGGCTTGCTCCACACGACTGGGGACGACCACTGAACTTACCAATCGGTCGGCGATGTCGTTGCCTTCAGTGACGGGACCTGGCAGATGTGTGTGAGACCTAATGTGACAAATGAAGAATTTGTTATCTCTAGCATGGATTACCATCAGGAGGGATCGAAAGAGGTGTGCCAACACAGGATGATTTATTTCTTTTAAATAAGCATTTTCTAACCTCTGCACCACCCCCACTACATATTTTGAGTCAGAGACTATATTCAGGGACTGTTTAAATAGTTGAAATGCTCTCAGGACTGCTGAAAGTTCGGCGACTTGAGGGGAGCCTTGTACCTGATGTATATCGTGCTCCCATCTATCGCCGACCTTCCAGCAGACCACAGCTTTCCCGTATTTCCAGAACCAACGGTAAATACTGTCATAGCATCCTCAAGGGGGACGCTGGAATATAGGGGCTCAGGATAAATTTGGACTTCTCCGAAGAACTGTAACACTGGCGTTTTAGGGTAATGTATAGAGACTATTCTGGTATAATCCGCTAATGCAGCTTGAAAATTAATATTAAATTGTAATAGATGTGCTAAAACAGATTGAGTGATTGGTAAATATATGATTTTCGGGTCCATGGCAGTCAACTCCCATATCCTATTTCTGGCCTTGCCACGCAATTGGGCTAACATTTCTGGGAGGGTAACGATGGTCTTTGGAAATTGGTGGCTTAAAAATACCCACTCCCAGAGGTTGACCATTTTTGTGATTTCGTTAAACTGGCCTATTACGGCGAAAGGTTGGTGTTCACCTTTTAGAACGAATAGGGAGGGAGGAATGTCTTTCCACCTTCGGTTGGTGAATGCTCGCCGTGTGGCAGCTTCCACCAACCGGAGTGCAGATTTAGCTTCATCAGTGAGTCGTCTGGGGGACGTTAAACTGGAATCACCTTTCAGCAGAGTAAATAGTGGACTCAGTTGATCAGTAGTTATTTTTAATGTTGGACGTATCCAATTAATTTTTCCTAGAAGGACTTGTAGGTCGTGGAGTGTATTTATTTTTTTATTAATAGAAATGTGTTCGGGAGTAATAATTTTTTGGGAGACTCTGCACCCGAGATACTTCCATGGGGAAGTTTTTTGAATTTTCTCGGGGGAGAGCTCAAAGCCGAATTTAGTGAGTGCTGCGATAGTGTTTTGTACTAAGAGATCTAGCGTATCATTGCTTTCTGCCGCCACAAGGATGTCGTCCATGTAATGGTACACCAAGGCCTCAGGGAATGATCTCCGAACGGCCAATAGCACTTTCGCTACCACATTTTGGCAAATCATTGGAGAATTTCTCATTCCCTGGGGCAGCACTGTCCATTGAAAACGTTTCGCTGGTTCTTGTTGGTTAACTGATGGAACTGTAAAAGCGAAACGGGGGGAATCCTTTTTAGAAATTGGAATTTGGAAAAAGCACTCTTTGATATCAATTACCACAATGTCGAACCCCTGGGGGACCATGGTGGGCGAGGGCATGCCAGGTTGTACCGCCCCCATGGGTTCAATCACCGCATTGATTTTCCTGAGGTCATGAACTAATCTCCACTTTCCGTTCTTCTTAACCACGAAAATCGGGGAGTTCCAAGGACTGGTGGAAGGAACGATACGGCCTTTTTGTAGCTGTTCATCAATGAGTGCGTTCAAGGCAAGCAGCCGGTCCCCTCTCAAGGGCCACTGATCCACCCAGACTGGCTCATCTGTGAGCCAAGTCAGGGCGGGGGTGTGCTGCTCATCAGTGACCCTGATTAAAAATTTGTGGAGAGGACCATGCCCCACTGCCCCAACACATCTCTTCTCCAAATCGTCGTGGGAAGTGGAAGAATGTAAGGGGTGATGACTGCTGTCCGATTGTCTGGCCCAATAATCATAATTTTATTGACACTCATTTTTGGATTGCGGAGT
>VWZF01000629.1:204298-253626 GCA_013396755.1 Sclerurus mexicanus | reverse complement strand
CAAAGGCAAACCCATTCGTGGGATTGTCTTTGCTCAAGGATCTGGCTGTACATGGTGGGTGATGCAGGAAGATGGAGAAACATGATGTATACCTCAAGAGGACCTTATCTTAGGGTAAGCTGCCCATGCTGCTGCATCTGTACGTACATATCTGGAAATGTATATAGTTGAAAGATTTAGATTTGGTATTGGGCATTGGTATGGAAGGAATTTGGGGTGGGTAATGTTATAGCTTCGGTACCTTGTTGGAATTCCTCCCAAAAGGCTGGGAGCCAATGCCTAAACTTCGGTGAAGATGGTTAACAGAAGGACTAATGCATATTCAGATCCTGATGTAGTGACTCAGATCAGAGCCTTTTGTTCTGTTCTCCCAGCCTGAGAGAAGTGGGGGGAAGACAGCTCAGCTGGGAGGAGCTGCTGGGGGTTTCTGCGTTCTTCTGTGCAGGCTCAGAGTCTTTGACAAAGGAAGGGAGGACAGGGGCACATTTCCAGCACCATGGGAGGACTGGGACGGTGTCTGTCTCTCTCACTCTCTAACTTGGCTGATCACCTCTGGGAGCTGGAGGCCACTGCGGCAGCTGCCCAAACCAGGAGAGGTGCCACATGCGAGAGGGACCAGCCGAGCTGGGAGAGGTGCTGCCTGCGAGAGGGACCAGCCGGATCCGGGAAAAGTGACAAGAGGGGCCAGCTGGCCGAGGCACGACATCGTCACCTGCTGTCCACAAATATAACTGCACCCCCTTTTTTTTTGGAATAGCAGAGAACATTGACTTTTGTTTCCTTTTTGTTCAAAGAGTTT
Organism: Sclerurus mexicanus; assembly: GCA_013396755.1. Taxonomy (NCBI): domain Eukaryota; kingdom Metazoa; phylum Chordata; class Aves; order Passeriformes; family Furnariidae; genus Sclerurus; species Sclerurus mexicanus. Next base: position 252,827 of record VWZF01000629.1, on the reverse strand, counting down.
ATTACAAACTGTTTTGTTTAGTCCTTTTCTGGACATATATAGATATATTGTGGTTAAGAACTGTTACCCTTTTCCTATATACTTTTCAAATTAAAGTTCTAAATTCTAAGTCCAGGCAGTACTGGCTGCATGTAACTCTCAGCCTGCTCTAAGCTTTAGCTCCAGCCATCATCCCACACCGTCCTCACCCAATGCCTCCCACACAGAAGCATCACACCAGTCAGCAGTCTGACCCAGTGCATTTCCACCTGCATTCCCTTCTTACACTGCAAGCACGTTTCCAGCCCTTTGGAGGGACCCTTTCCCTTGGTGCATGACTTGCCTGCCTGCAGCCTCATTTTGCAGGTGCTGGCCCAGGGAGGCCTTGGCTCACACAGCAGACTGAGAGGGGCTGACTCAAAAGATGGTTAACTGTTAAAACAGGTAAGTTTATTCCAACAACAACTAGAGGTCAATGTCAGCATTTGCATGCATGCAGAGGACGAGCATCGGCAGGACAGGGCAGGCCTTTGGCACTGAGGCTGCCTTTGGATCAGCAGGCATTGCCCCAGAAGGAAGCGGTTGTGGCCCACTGCAGCCTGTTTTGTTTTGTTTTTTCTTTCTTAGCACAGGAACAAGGCACGTTTATTTTTGGTCTGAAACTTTCAGCCTCTCCCCTTGTAGCAAATAATTCCGGATTCCTGTTGCATACATTACATGATGTTATGGGCTTTTTTATTTGGGTATGAGAAAAACTACAAGGTCATGTTGTTACGACCGTGCCTGCAGCAGGAGGTGTGATGCAGAGGTGTGATGCTTAAGGACTTGCATGGATGCAGGAGTGGTTGATGGTGGGAGGACATAAGGTGCTGTACATACCCAACCCCAGGTTTTACCTTCTCATTGCTGTACAGAGGCACAGTGAAGGAGAAGCAACTGATCAGGCAAGCGACTGATCATATGCTGTCAATATTCACTGTGAGAAAGAAGAGTTGGAAGGCAAGTCTCTTGCTGAGATCCTGTTAGAAGACCACCACTTCAGTCCACTGCACAAAGTCCCTAAAACATCCCTAGCTCATTGTCACAGCATGTGCAGCAAAATGTGCCATGCTACTATGTAAATAAGCAGTTATTTTCACAGTTTTTAATATTACAGTTTCTAAGCCAAAGGAAAAAGCCCCCATGGAGGCATTGGTGTGAATTTTAGCCATGGGCGTAGATAATTTCATGGCTTGATTTCTCACAAAGGCTGCTCCTGGCTTGGAGAGGTTAGAAGAATGATGTGTTTTTTGTTTGTTCTTGAGTTCATTATCATAGGACTGATTTGATCTTATCACCTTGCACCATACAACGACTTTAAAAATAATTACTTTCTGCCACTGCTTCATGAGCAAGTCTGAGTTATCCAGCCAAAGCTTAAATTTGAGAAAATATTCCATAACTCCAGAATGCTTGTTTACCAGCACTTGCTGCTGCTCTGTTGTTGCAAAGGTTGAGTAAAACGGGCTTGGAAAAAAAGGATAGGCCTGAAGCATTCAGGGATCCAGTGAAAATAAAATTAAGAGAAGTTGGTGTTTCCTCTTGGGATGGATGCACTGATTTAATCGTGGCTTCTGCATAAACCATCTCCACGATATCAAGAGTGAAGTAAATGCCACTGTTTTGCAGACCACCAGACCCTGCATGCAGATGTTACTGGAGAGGGAGAGCCACCAGCATCACCAACCCCACAGCTGGAAGCATTGGAAACAGAAGCAGGACTCTGCCCCAACAGACCAGCACTACCACTGTAAGTCAAGCCACAGCATTCACTAATCAACCTGGGGCTATGTGAACACTACGTGGCGTCTTCTGCAAGTGTCTGTGTGGCTAGTTGTTCATCTGAGACAAAGTGGCATTGTTTAGCTAGATGCCTTTTTTCCAAATTTTTTTTTTTTTTTTTTTTAGGTAGCTAAATGCAAAATTTACCTAAGCTCATCTTTCTCAGAGGGATACTGCCTTTAAAAGTGGAAATGTGAGGGAAGAGAGAAGTCCAGCCTTATGCAAAGGTGAATAGGTGTTTCTCCTTCTTTGTGACTCTGGGGAAGCTGGACAGATCCAGAGGAAAGGGCGCAGCCCAATACTTAGGACTGAACTGGTACCCATCTGATGCCCACTTTGCATGTGAATGTGATAGGCACAGTAACAGGATGAAGTTTTAACTTTTATCCCCAGACACCCAGTCCCAATGGGTGCCATTCATCCTCATCCAAGAAGGATGAGTGGCACATACCTCATGAGTTGTTCTTGAGCTGGATGAGATCTGTGTGAAAGAGGGTTAAGATGCTGATTGGAAGGAAATAGTAAGGTAAATCCCTGCTGCCACCTTCAGTGGAAGAGGACTGCCCATGCTACTAGCAGTAGCCTTGAGCTCTGCTTTCTGGAACACAAAGATTCTGCAGCTGAGGACATAAGGAGCCTTCTCCTCTTGCCACACCACAGCTTTAGCAAAGGGGTTGGAGATCTGGTGCTGTTTTCTTGCAATGAGGCTGACCATGCCTGATGTCTGCAGGTGACTGAAGCTTCAGGAGGATGTGAAAGACAGCAGTGAGTGCTGGAGCAAACCCTGTGTGCCCACTCTGTCTGTGCAGTCTCTTTTGAGCTGAGGAGCTGCATCATCAAGACAATGCTGCTGGACATTTGTGCCAACAGCATCAAAAACATTGTAGGTAATATGGGAGCCACAGCCCTCTAGGAATGGTCGAGTTTGGTTTGCCACAGTGCCTTTCACTCCTGATCAACCCGGCCTCAGTGATGTGTTCTTTCCAGAAGTCCTACTGTGTTTTTAATTTGTGAGTTAGTGTGTTGGTCATCTCTCTAGCATTGCTAAGGCTGACTCATTAAGTCAATTCCTAAGCCATCCGAGAAAACGTTTTCTTAGTACAATTCATTTCACAATCACAGTAGCACAGAATATGCTGGGTTGGAAAGGACCCATAAGAATCAAAAAGTCCAACTCCGGGCCCTGCACAGGACAATCCCAAGAGTCACATCCTGTGCCTGAGAGCATAGTCCAAACACTCTTTGAACTGTCAAGCTTGGTGCTGTGACCACTTCCCTGAAGGGCCTGATCCAGTGCCCAAACACCCTCTGGGTAAAGAACCTATTTCTAATATCAAATCTAAACCTCCCCTGACACAACTTCAGGACACTCCCTCAGGTCCTGTCACTGGTCACCTCAGAGGAGAGATCAGTGCCTGTCCCTCTGATTCCCTCGTGAGGAAGTTGTAACTGCAGTGAGGTCTCCCTTCAGTCTCCTCTTCTCCACGCTGAACAGACCAAGTGCCCTCAGCCACTCCTCATGCGGCTTCCCCTGAAGGCCCGTCACCACCTTTACTGCCCTCCTTTGGACACTCTCTAACAGCTTAATACCTTTCTCATACTGTGGGGCCCAAAACTGCCCACAATAGGTGAGGCTGCCCCAGCTTAGAGCAGAGCAGGACAATCCCCTTCCTCGACAGGCTGGTGATGCTTTGCCTGATGCCCCCTAGGACAGGGTTGGCCCTCCTGGCTGCCAGGGCACTGCTGGATCTTATCCAACTTGGCATCAACCAGGACCCTCAGGGCCCTTCCTGTAGCACTGTTTTCCAGCATGTCTTTCCCCAGTCTCTACATCCAGGGTTGCCCCATCCCACGTGCAGAATCCAGCATTTTCCCTTGTTGAACTTCCTATGGCTGATGACTGTTCAGACCTCTAATTTGTCCAAGTCTCTCTGCAGGGCCTCCCTGTCTTCAAGGGAGCCAACAGCTCCTCCCAGTTTTGTGTCATCTGCAAACTTCCTTAGTATCTCTTCCAGTCCTGCATCCAAGTCATTTATGGAGATGTTGAAGAGCACAGGGACCAAGACAGAGCTCTGTGGAACCCCACTAGTGACAGGTCACCTCTCTGATGTTACCCCATTCACTATTACCCTCTGTGCTTGACCTGTGAGCCAACTGCTCGCCCATCACAGGATGTGTTTATCCAGCTCTGTGCTGGACATTTTGTCCAGAAGGATCCTGTGAGAGACAGCATTGAAGGTTTTACTGAAATCCAAAAGTATTACTTCAGTTGGCTTGATCAGCTGGTTGGTTTACCTTGTCACAGAAGGAAATCAGGTTTGGTAAGCAGGACTTTCCTCTCATGAAGCCATGCTGGTTGCAGCCAATGACTGGGTTGTCTTTCAGGTGTTTTTCAGTACTTCCAGAATAATTTGCTCCATAACTTTACCAGGCACTGAGGTGAGAGGACAGGCCTGTGGTTTCCAGGGTCCTACTTCTTGCCCTTCTTGAATATCTAGATATGTGCCAGCTTCCTGTCAGCTGGGACCTCTCTTGATTTCCAAGACCACTCAAAAACCACTGAGAGAGGTTTTGTGATGACACACATCTGCCATGCACCAGGTCTTAGCCACTTCAGCCTTCATCAATTCCCAATATATTCAAAAAGGCAGAACTATACATCAGCATTTCTTATGGGATGAGTACTCCAGTACATTTTTTTTTAAAAGGGTTGGAGACTCCATGACAGAAAAATAATTTAAAAATCTCTACAACTGACACACCAAAGTATGCATATGAAACAAAAAGTAAAATTAAAACAACCTCCCCAACTATCCAGATCTTCTTGGTATAGTTTGCTGTCTAAAACTTAGTTCCATGCTCTTTCTTCATAATTATCACTAAAGCATTTGAATAGAATAGTAAATTTTTAAAATTCCACAGCAGATACCAGAAGGAAGATGGGATCCTCTTTTGATTTTAAGTAAGAGTCAATACTGTGGCCAGGGAGGAAGTAAAATGCGTATGAGAGAACAGAAGGGACAGAAAAGTGAAAGTTTACTACTGACTTCTCATTTAATTTAAGAAGTGACCAGGAAGAAAAAATGACACATATATATATATATACATATATACACATACAAATATGCAAATATGGAAACAATATTTCTGTAAAGATTTCAAAGATTTAAAATAAAGACGGGATCAAAGTGGTAACACAAAGTACAAAAACTCCCAAGAATATACTTAATTGCAATTCTCATTCCATAATTTAACAACACTTCTAAATTGGTTTGCATGAAATCCAGAGGACACATTGGCAGTGACATGAATACAACAGATGTTCAGATAAAAAGGTATGTTTTACTCTTGCATATTCTGTATACAAGTGCCATACTTCAAAAATGTTTTGGGGGGAGGGTTTTCCATTACTTGAAAGACACAGATTGCACTGCAGGTATTTTGCCTTTCTAGTGTAGCACATTAGGGTTTTAGTTCCTATTCTGTAAAATACATTGAGGATTTGTCTCACAGGATTTTTTGTAACAGCAGAAAAACAAATAATTAAAATCTAAATTAGAAGCTTTCCTAAAGCTAATGTCAAAAAGAATGAGCAATGTTCACAAATTATACTGTTATCTGCAAGTTATCAGACAATGAAAAACCAGTTTACACAAATGACTGACATATCCATTAACTGCAAACGCCATGAAAATAAAAAGCCCAAAATTAAATCAAATTGGAATTGCATTTATTTTGCCTCAGTTGTGTACTTTGTAAGATTCACTACTACTTATGTATCTGAAATATAGTTTTGTTTCACAATAGCTTATATATCTACAAATGTGAAAACCACATACAGTTTTGCATTAAAAAAAATCCACTGCTCAATGAGATTCTGCAAAGAAGTAATAGTTCATGGTAAGTCTTTCTTTCTGACCTGACTGTCAATATTGACCCACTGCTAAGAAACTACAACACAACCCCAAAGGAAAGGGTATAAGTTTCACATATAAAACTATATTTAAACATTTGTGCAGATGTTTGGTCTATAGATGAAAACCATTTCAGGGTAAATACTTATATATTGCTCAAAAATGCTTCAAGAAAAATAAACATTTATCTGAGACATGCCCTGAGCTATCTAAACTCCTTAATAGTGCAATGTTGCCTGATTTCACCCTGGCTTTTGCAAAAGAAACACAATAACTGCTCACAGAGCTGCTAAATGAATGACACACCACAGTATTATGTGCACTACAGCAGTTCTTGCAGCTTTGCTAAGTTCCTCTCCATCCACTGGATATTGAGCTGAATTGTGTCAATGGCTTCTTTTACACAACGCAGTTGAGAACTCTCCTCTGATTTTGACTCAAAAAATGACTTCACCTGCATAGCAAGAGTAAAGAAAGAAAAATAAAATGTTAATTAAAATCAATACTGGCCACACAAATAGGTTCAGAAGCAACTCTGTCACAGACTCAGTATATAATCTGCCACGTGTTTATGCATATATTTGCCATGTGTAAAATAGGGAAAGCAATAGAGGTATCTATCTTTGCAGAAGGGCCTCAAGGATATGAATAACAGGTGAACATGCATTTTCCTCATCCCTCAACTAAATGAAAACAGCATTGGCACTAGAGTAAATATCCCCTTCTGGTAGATTAAGTCACCAACCTCAAGTAGATGCGGCTTTGTTGCAAACTGAGAAGTTGACCAACTAATGATATTCTGGATAGTATATGAGCCTAGGTGAAACCTGAAAGACAAACAAGTATTTCTAACTAGGAGACACTAAAAGATGCAGGTTCAGTATATACACATATTCTTTTCTACTCTTTCTATTTATACTTTTTTGTTTAGTAGTGGGAAATCATTAAAAGCACTTAAATTCAAGTTTACATACTATATTTTTCAAAAGAAATATACAGTCCTAGAAACACAAGCTTCTAGTTCCCTATTCCCTCTAAAAATGAAATTTCAGAGCAAAAGCCATGGAAAACTGTCAAAATTTTATCACAGATGGAAGAGTAAAGAACTGATGACACAACACAATGAATACCAAGATCTGTATTTATCGTATGTGTTCCAAAGCTCTACAGTAATTCAACTGGCAACCAGGTTTTGTTTCAAGAAAAGGAACTTGGCAACTTATGACTGAAGAGCTTGCTAGAGTAGAAATTTTCATTGAATACAAGCTTTTTTAGCAATATGAAACGGTTTCAAATCAAAGCTGATGTTTAGAAACAGAGGTTTCCACTACTGTTAGCTTTTTGAAGACATGGGAGCCAGATCTCCTGTGGGGTACCCTTTAAGGCCAGTTAAGGAGGACATATATTTCTGAAGCAAGAGGGATTTTTTCATTCCTTGGTTTTGGAAGTGTTGTAAAAAGGCAGAAAAAAATAAATGCTGAATTAATTCTCTGAGTCTGCTTTTAAATCCATTTGATCCACATAAACATCCTACAACAGAAGCAATCATTTTAGAGACAGCAACCTTCCAAGATAAATTAAAATCAAGATTGTTTAGAATTACTATGAGGTTCTAGGAGGTTCCAAACTCCGATCAATGATTAGTGAGACTTTGAAGTTTATGTAGCAAGTTTTACTCGCAAACTCAGATTTTAAAACATGATTTACAATTTTAATACAAATCTTCTTATATGGATACAACTATTTATTCTCTTATGCTGGAAGGAAACAAACAGGTGCTTTTGCCACTGTGAATTTGAAGTTTCAACTGCATCAAAAGCCTTACTTTCGTGTAAGCTTTTCCCAGTTCTCTTTGACAAAATCCCAGGCCAGCAAATATCCAGGCAAACTCTGGCTAACAGTTGCTACGATATGTGAAAGCTCTTGTGACCTGATGACTTCTCCTTCTAGACTGTTCTGCATTAGCCTAAGAGATGAAGAATATGAAAAGAGACAGGAAAAAAACCTATTAATATCTTCACATGGTTTTCCTGATAGTCCTTAATTAGATGGAAAAAGACTATATAGTACATCAAACAAGCAACTTGTGACAGCTGGAACACACCAATGTTACATTTCGTAACAACTGTATTTACTTAGCTTTAAATTCCAGAAATCAGAGCAACCTTAGATCTAAACCAAGAACCTGAATTTTCACTGGTGTTGGAAAAGAGGAAGTAAATTCTAACAACATGTAAAATAGCGTGTTGAAAAGTTAAGAGAGGAAAGCTGAAGAATAAACCAGAACAACTCAGTGTTCTCCATGCAGTACTGAGATTTGATTTACAGAGGAGTGTTGAAGCGTAATGTAAAGTCAAAATCTCACCCAAAGGAAGAAAAAAAGAAGAGCAAATGATGCCAAACAAAAAACATACCCCAACCAGTTACTATTTTGGTCATAAAAACACACCCATCTTTTAAGGCTCTATAGAAAAATCTGCTATTTTGTTACCTGTACCATGAAATCTGAAATTTTGTGCTACTGGTAGTGCAAAGCCTTTAACTTACAATTTTTTCTCTTTATGAATATTCAGAATTTGGTCTTTTGTGCTGCTCTATTACAAAAAATTATTTTAAAGTGAAAAGTATCAGATTCTCCATGTGTATGGGAGCCTGTGGAAGACATGTGGATGGATTTTCTTTAGCAATCAGAAATTTTTCAACAATACAGAAAAGGCAATGCACTTTTTGAAGATTTATAACACTTTCAATTTCCACAGCATACAACTTTTTGTCTCCTTCATACCAGATCAGCTTTCTGACATCTTCTGTGCTGGCCAACGCTTCAACCATTTTGCTTTTCTCTGCTTCAGAAATTGAAGAGGAGTACATCTTTAGGAGGAATTCCCAGCCATGACTAGATTTGGCTCCAACTGTAAATATGGTTTTCATAACATCACTAGGAAGACTACAGGGAAAAAAAAAGCAATAAAACAAACAAAAAAAGGGGACATAAAAATGCTCATCTGAGAAAAGAAAGAAAAGTCACAAAATTAAAGGACTAATTTGAAAGAGATGCTTCTCTTTAGAGAAATTCAATTCTGTAGTAATTGTTAAAGGTTTGCTGAACTGAGGTCATGCTGGTCTTATACTTTAAGTCACTAGAAAAAAGTAAATCATACTAGTCACATGAAAACACAGTAAATTGGACAACAAATTGAGTCATGCAAAATGCACATGAATGCAGAGCGGAATTCTGCAAGATAAAAAGGTATGCTTTGATATTGCTACTAAGTAATCCTCCTTCAGCATGCAGCTTAGGAAATGCAAACAGTTTGTGGCTGGTTTTGCAGTCACTTAATGAGACTGGAGACAAACTCTAGCACAGCCTCCCTCTCATCTTAAAACAGCCATTACTTTTACATATGGAACAGTAAAAATAGAAAGAATGAAATGCTTTATCATTCAGTGGTGCAGTGGGGTTTTTTTTCCTATTGTTCTCTTTGTTGTTGTGGTATTTTTCCCTAGTACAAAGGTGGCAATGTAACAGGAAAACAGACAGATAAAAGGACCAGAAGCTCAGTTTTTGTGGTACCTCGCTGTTCCATTAGACTTCATCCACTTCTCAAACATCTCCATGGCAGTTGTCCTACAGTTTCTTATATCATGGGTGCAGGCAAAAGCTAGCAGTGTTGACCGGAGCTCTCGTTCAGACATCGTCCCATCATCTGTCCAATGCTGTTGATCGATTTTATCTCCAAGCAAGTGCTCAATCCTATGCTAAAAGAGGAAAAAATTGCCAGCAATAGCTAATTACTCGCTAAATGGTTTTCTATATACAAAATTAGTTTAAAAAAAGAAAAAACCCAAAAGTTAAGTTTTAGAACTGTGGAAGCTAAACATAGTAGTTTCTCATCAATTTATTCCAACTTATATATGCCACTCCTTATCTGTAGGAGTAAGTATCAGATACCACACAGATCTGGAAGACAGGCCAGGTCTGCATCTTAAATTGTACATGGGAACTCAAGACTAGTCTTCGAGCCACAGTTCAGACTTGCTTGTAATCAGCTTGTCATCTCAACTACCTCCAACTTCTGTATGTTTAACTGCTTTTAACTTCACCAAGTGATAGTTAATAATACATTAGGTTAGAACAAAGAAACAAGTTTTATCTATCTACAGGATAAGCACCCTTCAGTTTTGTAGTTCTGTAACTTGCCAAAACCACAGCTAGGTGTCTGATCAGCTACAACATCTCAGCTGAAAGTTTTGAACTTAAATATAACTGCATAGACACTGCATTGCAAACCATAGCTTAGGCTGTTCATCACAGCAGATGTGTAAAAACTTTGAAAAATTCTAAAAGGAAAATTTTTATAATAGTGCTTTTTGTTTATGTTTCCTTAAGTACTAATTATCTATACCTCCCTTAAAGAAAAAAATCTGCTATTTTATCTAATCATTTAATAATTTTCCTTACAGACTGCATCCCTTTACTGATGTTTTACAATATAAAGCATCAAGGAACATTTTAAACCAGAAGATAAATATAGAGAAGAAGCTTCATAATGAGAAGGTAAACATAGAAATGAAAGACATATTCTCATCAAGAACTGAGACTCCAATATTGATTTCATTGCTAAGTCTGTAGCACTACCTTGTATTCATTTATCACATAACTGGACACTGACAACCACTCGTGTTCCTACTTTTACAGAAAATAGTTCTGGTTTTTATTCCTGCCTCTGCACAAAGTAATTAGATCTATGATTTCCAGCCATGCTAATTTCTGGGAATAACTTTACTGTACAAAAAAAATGTCATGGACTCTCTTTAATTATTTCTACTACACTGACCATTACAGGCACTGTAACATAAGCCCAGACACCACTGTGTTCCCACTGCACTGTGCTCCCTACAAAACAATTCAGGGCATGTGGGTATGGTGTGGATCATCAACAACAGCAGGCAAGACTCCCCAGAATCCCCATCCAACTTGAAATTACTGGTTATGTTCAACAGGCAACACTTAAAGAGATAATGTAACTATATGACATTTCATTGCAGTTAATTATTTCAAATTATAATTTACAAAAAACTAAGACATACCATGACTCGTGCTGCCAGCTGCTGTTCACCCTTTTTATCCAAAAGGTTGTATATAAGACTCAGCTGAAACAAAGCTTGAGTGAGTGGTGCAGTGCTGCTCTCTTTCTTAAGGTAGTCAATGAGCTCAAAAGCTGATTCCAGAGATGCTCTTCCTAGACTATGGTCAATGAATACAAACATTTTAACGGATTACAAAACAAAAGGACTCCCTGAAACAAGATCAGAAGTGATACTTTCTATTACATTAATAGAGAGTTAAATGAATAGAGGGAGTGACATAACAAACTGTGGTGGTTTAGTTTTCTTGGTTTTGGTCTAGACCTTCCCTGGTAACAGGGTCATAACTAAGGAAGTATTCCACACCATTCTTTTACATAATCGTATATGAGATGAGGAGGGAAGGTTCTTCACTCTCTTCCTTTTGGATGCTTAGATGACAGCAGGTCTCAGTGTGTTGACCTCTCTCTTATCTATATGAGCTGAGGCCTATCTGAGAGCTGTTGTCTGAAAGCCGTGCAGAGGTGGAGATTTCTGCTGTTTCCTTGAGGGGAGTTTGGTGAGAGTTTATTGTGTTAGTTACTTTATTGAGCTATTCCCTGAGTTTACGAGTGTGCGTATCTGTTTTATTTTTTTCCCCTTTCCCCCTTTTCCCTTTTGGGGTTGTTTGGGATACTTGTTTCGTACATTCATAGTGTTAGAGTTATATACAATCAAATACATGTGAATACATACATATTTTTTACTACAATTTTCTTTTAGTACTTTTTTTCCTTCTCTCTCAGGAGGGGGGAGTCTGTATGGCCAACAGCTGGGTTTGGCAGGGAGCCAACCCAAACCTCCACACAAACAATTCCCATGCAGAGCTTAGAATATTTTAACTTCATTAAGATAGCAAAAAAGCAACAATGGCCACTAACATGCCTTCAAGTGTGGCAATTATGTCTAAGAATATTTATCATAAATGAGAGTAATCAGATACAGGTAGCAGCTTCCAAAGAGACCATCCAGAATGCTCAACCTTACCTGGTCTGGCAGCAGTGGTGAAAGACATGACAGGGAGCCAGGAAAAATTTGAGATGGAAATTGCTCCACTTTAGAAAAGTAACCTTTCATTGGCAGATTACAGGAAAATAGTATGCTAGGCAGATTATCAGTCACTAAAGAAAACAGTGTTTTTGAGAAATAGAAAGTATCATGTTGCTCTATGTGATGTAAATAAACAGATGATGCCACAAAGAACAGGGAGATAACACCTAGCACCAATATGGAAGCATCAGGGAAAGAACTTGAAAAAAATAGTAGAGAATGGTGAACAGTTCCAATAAGGCTAACAAAGACTGAATTAAAACTTTTCTAAAGCAGCTGTCTCTAGAAACTAAATATGATCTTCTTTGACTTGGAAAAAACTTTAAACATATATTAAATACATTTTCCAATATGAAAGTCTTACCCTGCAAGGCTGAAGATATTGTTGATCAAATTTGCTCTGTCTTTAGGACTCAAAGCAGTGTGGTTTTGTTTCAACAGATCAATGAGTGTTTTCCAGTCTTCAGCATAGTGTACTATGTAATAGCCATTCATGTCCACATTGAATTTTATCCATTCCACCTCTTCTGGAAGTTCAATGACAGCTAATGGATAGACAATCAGTTTGCAGCAGAAACAAATATTTAACAACTGTTTGTTCAAATCCAAGTCTATGAAAAAGACTAGTTACAGAGAGACAGTAAATTCTTTTACAACCACTATTTCCCCCTACTAATGAAGAAGGAAGAGCCAGTACAGAGCTTTCATGAGAAGGCTCAAAAATTCCAGATTGTATTTCTTCGCCCTTCTTCCTACACCTGATTGAATGAACAGTATCACAGCCTGCCCCAAGTTGCATCCACGCAGTTAGTTTTTTAGTGCAATAATTTGCCTCCTGTCCAGTCCTTCTTTCCAACAGCCCCATCTCACTCAATTTCACACATACATATGTATACATCAAAGAGCAGCTACATGTATCATATACAGGAATGGAAAAATGGACAGGGCCTTAGGTAGATGAAAGATCACACTCTAGTTTCAAAGTCAACTGGACATGAGAGGCTTTGGGAAAAAGCTCTTACTTTCAGTTGATTCTATGACGACTACCAAACCCATCCATTTGCACAGGACCTACAAGGCCTTTGTAATTTAGTAAATATTCTACACCAAACTCTTTTGTACATCTCTGCTACTCAGATCCTCCACATCCAATTTTCTACAGTGAGTGAGGAATTCCTATGATGAACATGAGACTACCAACAGGGCCATTTAAACTGAAACAAAAATGATGAAATCGAACTACTTACTTACTAGTTCTAGTAAGATCAAGAACACACTCCAGTAAAGAGCTTTGTTTTCCCTTTTTGAATTTTTTTTTCTAAAAACTCCATCTCAAAGGAAAAAGACCAAGAATAGCTTGAAGACTTTGTAAAACCAATGTCAGAATGACAAAAAGCAAAATTCATTACTTTTAGTATTTCTAATGTAATTTTAGGGGTCTGGCAGTTCACAGAAATCAGTAAACAGTGAACCAAAACCAGAGAGTTTACATGAAAAGGTCTAAGGGTTTCAAGTTCAACAACGGCATTCTCGAAAATCTAATCTGTTCCAGATACAATATTTTCTTACACAATTAAGTAGTATTTCAGTGGAACTTTACTTCCCTACATTTCAGCAAACTGGTAGAACAACTCTCATATTACTTTTTGTAATGAGATTTTGGGTATGCCCTGCGATGAAAAGCATACAGGCTTTTACAAATTTCAAACCTGTGGTTTTGTTACAGTTGCTGTAATTTATTTGTACATATAATGCTACAGGGAACCAACTCTCTAATGATGACACCACCAGCAGTGCCTGGTTCCTGATCTCCATAATTATTTTGTACTCTGTATGTCTTCATCTTCACACCTTACACAAGAGTGTGCTCAGAAAAAATCATAAATGTACAACACTTAAGTAACTTGCTACCAAAGCTTTAAGTCACGTACCTGACTTTTGATCCAGTAAATAGGCATTAGTACAATGGGTAAAGTTGCATCTATTAGTTATGTAAGTGAGAGGAATATGCCACAGATAACTGCAAAGGAAAACAAATGTTAACTGATATATTGTATACATATTATCTGTCTTGAAGAGCTTCTTTTTTATGAATTTTAGCTTTTTTATATATAATACTAGAACCACTGCATGTTGTGTAAAATCAAAGCATAAATCTCACTCATATAATCAGAATACAATAAAAGAAAAAATGCACATCATGCACAGCATTTTTTTTTATTCCCACCATGTTGAGAAGAAGATAAATTTCATAGAATACATTGGGTCGGAAGTGACCTTTTAAGGATGTCTAGTTCAGATGTCCCCTTAGCAGGGACATCTTCAAATAAATCAGGCTGTTCTGAGCCCTGTCCAACATTGCCTTGAATGTTTCCAGGGATAGGGCATCAACCATGCCAGTATTTCACCACTCTTATTGTAAAAATATGCTTCCTTATATCTAGGCTAAATCTACCCTCTTTTAGTCTAAAACCATTGCTACAGGCCCTGCTAAAAAGTCTGTCCCAATTTTTCCTTTAAGGACTGAAAGAAGGCAGTGAGGTCTCCCTGGAGCCTTCTGTTTTCCAGGGCAAACAGCCCAAACTCTCTGTTGGTCTGACAGTTTTCTGTCCATCTGATCATTTTTGTGGTCCCGCCTCTGGACTCATNTTGTGCCAGGGGAAGTTTAAGTTTCAAATGAGAAAAAGGTTCTTCCTCCAGGGGGTGGCTGGGCACAGGAAGAGGCTTCCTAGGGAAGAGGTCACAGCACCAAGCCTGACAGAGTTCAAGAAGCATTTGTATAATATTCTCANCCTTCTGGCCACACTGCTTTTGATGCAGGTCAGCAGAAAATTGGCTTTCTCCGATGTGAGTGCACATTGCCAGCTTGAGTTCAGTACCATCACTCCCCCCAACTTCTTTGCAGGGCTGCTCTTCACCCCCCAGCCTGTAGTGATACTGGGGGTTGTCCTGATCCAGGTGCAGCAGCTTGCACCCGATCTTGCTAAACCTGCTAAGTTTGCCAATGATACTAAACTGGGAGGAGTTGCTGACTCCCTCAAAAGCAGAGAGGCCCTGCAGAGAGACTTCAACAATCTGGAGGGCTGGGCAGTGACCAACTGTATGAAGTCTAACAAGAGAAAAGGTCAGATTCTGCACCTGGGAGGGGGTAACTGTGTGTATGTACAGTCTGAGGAACAAGATGCTGCAGAGAGCAGGGAAGCCACAGAAGGAGCAGCTACAGCCACTTCACTTCTTCAACCTAGGGAGGAGGAGACTGAGGGGAAAACTCACTGCAGTTTACAACTTCCTCATGAGGGGAAACAGAGGGGCAGGCACTGATCCCTGCTCTCTGGTGACCAGTGACAGGACCTGAGAGAATGTCCTGAAGTTGTGCCAGGGGAAGTTTAAGTTTCAAATGAGAAAAAGGTTCTTCCTCCAGGGGGTGGCTGGGCACAGGAAGAGGCTTCCTAGGGAAGAGGTCACAGCACCAAGCCTGACAGAGTTCTAGAAGTGTTTGGACAACACTCTCGGGCACATGGGATTGTACTGTGCAAAGCCAGGACTTGGGCTTTAAAGAACATTGTGAGGCTCTTCCAGCTCAGGAGATTCTGGGATTCTATGAAACCTCACAAGGTTCATATGGGCCAACTTTTCCAACCTGTCCAAANCCAACTGTATGAAGTCTAACAAGAGAAAAGGTCAGATTCTGCACCTGGGAGGGGGTAACTGTGTGTATGTACAGTCTGAGGAACAAGATGCTGCAGAGAGCAGGGAAGCCACAGAAGGAGCAGCTACAGCCACTTCACTTCTTCAACCTAGGGAGGAGGAGAAAATCTGCTGAGGGTGCACTTGAGCCCACTGCGTGCCTCATTGATAAAGATCTTAAATCACACTGGTCCCAATAAGGAGCCCTGACGGACACCACATTTTCTAGTACTCCTTTCTCAGTTACAGCATACTAAGTAGTTTGTCCAAAATCATACGGACAAGAAGTCTCTGGCTGTATCAGAAATCCATTCAGTATTATTTTCACCGCACTCCAATGTTCTGTTTTGCTGAAATTTCACAAGCTTAAATTAAAAAAAAACATGAAACTGATTGAAGTACAAGACTCAAATTCCAAATCATGGTAATATAAACCATAATTGAATACCACAAAGACTTTCTCAAGCCTGAACTGCAAGCTGGAAGAACAAATGCTAAGGAGGCTCATAGTGATGATAAGGACTTGGTTATTTAGAGAAAACACTTTGAGTGGGATGAAACAAGTTGCATATATTAATCTGATTTTGACAGGTACCCCTTCTGTTTATGACTCACATGGAGTGCTCTTCTTCAAAGGGTTTTCATGCACGCCCCAAATTGAAATCAACTAGAAACAGAAAAATTACTAAACCGACCAATCCTTCCTTTACCTTTCAGCCACATATTACTTTTCTTCCTCCACCAAACAAAAACAGAGCCCTGTAACTTCATACATTTCAAGAGATAAATTTCCTTCTCAGGCCTAGTTTTCTGCAAGACGACACAAAGGACTCATTTCCTGTTAAAACTTCAAACAACTGAATAAAACCAGCAAAATCTCAAAAGCATTCAGAATTACGTATTTTAGTTTGTTAGGAAACACTGTTGAGGTTCATAAAGTAATCTGTATTTGTAGTAAACTCATTTTTTAAATAAGCAAATGCCACATCTTTGCTTCTTCAGTATTTGCGTACGTACTTCCTTTTAGGTTTCAGTACAATGGATATTGCCTCTGTTATATATTCAGTCATTTGTCATGTATTACTGCCATCTTAAAATTCTGAAGCCAAGAAGGCTTTGATTCTACCTTCTCTTCCTTACTCTAATGAAGCACAAGATGTACACTGAATTTTGGCAGGAAGAAGCAGAGGCTCTAAAGTAGGATATATGCATCTGTAACTTCCGTCAGCTTCTGCAACCTGACTTTCTTCACATTCTTGTTAATCACACAAAACTTTCTTAAATAAAACAAAACCCAATGAGATCTGCCTTTTGGTATTAAAATCCAACTCCTTATGTCAAGCTTAAAAGCTTCAGGGAAGGATGAATAGAAGAAACTCAGATTACAAAGGCTGTCACAGATTTTTCCCACTTGCTTGAGTGGAAATAGACATGGACCTTCAGGCAGATATTAGATGTATGAACTTCTGTGCCAAATTCTCTATCACTACCTGCCTTCAAAATAAACAGTAAAACCCCTCAATAAAGTGAGAAAGATGTACAAGATTTAAGACAGATATCTGTAGCTAGATTTCAATGGATAAAGGGTATTAAGAAGATAATAACCTTGCATCTGATGTCCAATTTTCTGGTTCCACCCGAAACAAAAATTTCTCTTGTTGTACAGAAACAGTCCTTCCCTTTCGGACAACAGTAACTAAGGGAAATCCTTTATGAAGAATCCAAGTCTTCATCATTTTTTTTACGTCTAGCGTTCCATTGGTAATCTGTAAAAACAAAGATAACATAACAAGACAATAGCAAGTGGAGAACTTATTACCTTCTTCTTAATTTATCAATTAAGTGGTAGCAAGATTTTGCATCTGTAAACAATCACTTTGTGATCTCACAAATTTCATAAGAAACAATTTAGGGGAGCAAGAGATTTTTATTTTAAGTTGAGGGAATCCTAGCCAAGCAGTGGAAAGACAAATTGGAACTATCGGGTAGGTTGAACTGATGTGTAATAAACATCCAGAGAGAACATTACAAAATAGAAAGTTATAAGCTCTCAAGCTCCCCCCTACTCTTGCTCTTTCCCTATTGGTATGCTGATGTGAATATTTCAGGCTGAAGAAATCTTCTTTTAATTCTGAAATGAATATTAGAAATTGAAATAAAGGGACAACGCTTGTACCACAAAAACTACATGTATTTTGTATTTTTCCCTTTTTTTTTAACCCCTCCCACTTATCAGGCTTTGCATAGCTTGACCTTCAGCCTCTTCTAATCTCCCAGGAACTGATTGTACTACAACATCCCCACTAAGGACAAGTACTTTATAATGTCTACATATGACCATCTCTTTATTAGCAGAGATCATCATATGACCTGAAAACACAGTATGTCCCCTAACTTGCAAAAATATGGTTTAGGTTGAGCTATCAGGAACACAAGGAAATCAATAAATTAGCAGTCTAGTTACATTTAACTTTTACCAGCCTATACTGTGTCTTTCTCTAGTCTACCTCATCAGCATCTTAATGCCCACTGTTCTCTGTTCAAGCCAAGAATAACATGTAGAGTTCACCCTCATGGGAAAATGCTGTATTATTTATGTAAAGAATGACTATAAACTTTAAATAGGAGTTAAGCTCTTGCATTAATTAAATGCGAGGGATCTGTGTGGTCTCCCTAAACACTCTATGTGGATACAATCACCTCCCTGTGGTATGTTCTCTATGTGTGTATGACCGAAGATGGTTGTCAGGAGGCTCCACTTTGAAAGGCTGCAGAGAGGAAAGTCTTTTTTGCATTATAAAATTCACTATGCCACCAGAAGAGTTCTCTGTCACAAGAGAGTCACAGACTGGTATCAGTCGCAGTCAATCACTAGCAGGCAAACTAGTGACAATGACTCAACACACAGATTTACAGCCACCTGTGACAGCTGACAATAACTATGAGACTCCAGTTCTGCAGACATTCAAATATCATAAGGCAGATACCAAGAATCAAAACAACATAATAAGATAGTGTCCTGCCTAGAAATCAGCTTCTGTGAGGAAACTTCACATGTATTTCAGAGATTTTAACACATACTATGCTGTATACACAGACACAAGGAAATCTGTTCCCTTCCTTTATACAACTAGCTTGACAATCCCTGGGGGTACCCAACAGCTCTTGCTTGTCGAGATCACTGTCTCTCTTGCACACATTCACTCCCTCTTGCACACTTAGCCCATTGCGCTCAATCTCTCTTCCTCATGTCCTCTCCATCTTGAATTCTTCTGCCCTCCATCCCTTCCTTGCTCTCTCTCCCACCTTCAACCTCTCTTCACAGAGCCACGGAATCATTAAAGTTGGAAAGGACCTCTAAGATCACCAAGTCCAACCCATGACTGAACACCACCATGTCAATTAAATGATACAAGTTGCTTTTTGAACACCTCCAGGGATGGTGACTCCACCACCTCCCTGGGCAGTCTGTTCCAATGCTTAACCACCTTTTCAGAGGAAAAATTCTTCCTAATGTCTAACCTAAACCTGCCCTGCCACTGCATGAGGCTACGTCCTCTTGTCCTGGGAGAAGAAGCTGACCCCCACCTGGCTAAATCCTTTTCAAATAGTTCTAAAGAGTGATAAAGTCCCCCCTGAGCCTCCTTTTCTCCAGGCTAAACAAACCCAGCTCCCTCAGCCACTCCTCATAGGCCTTACCTTCCAAAACTTTCACCATCTCCATTACCCTTCTCAGCACCACTTGTTAAACCAGAAGCTATTACTGAAACAAAGTTATACTAGTAGAGAGTTACCCAAGATCTCTACAGAGGTTGGGTTCAGCTATTCCTTGAAAGTAAATTTTGTCCTGCATTTGATTACTTTCGCTCTGGTCTTAAAACACTACGAATGTAACTCTAGACTGGATATGTCCATATTGATGTGTCCACATATGTGGATATGGATGGTAGTACATACCCACTCAAAATACATTTTTGGGATGATACTCTGTGTTGTCCGAGCAGCTACAGGAATCTCCATGTCTATATGACAGAACTTTGGAGTAAGATGACCAAAAACTTCAGAGTATTTACCTGCACTCTATTATCCTATGTCTTTCATAAACAAGGAAATAAAGATTTATGACATTCTTACGGAAATAAAAAAAAATAAAAGAACAATGTGTCAAAGATGGATACCTCGTTCATGCTGTCCCACAAGTCGTCACTCTGGGCAGTTCCGTAGTTGTGATTATGCAAGTATACTTCAATGCCAGCTCGGAAAACATCCTTAGTGAGATAATGCTTCAGCATCAAAAGAAGTGAAGCCCCCTTTAGGGAGAAAAAAAAGAAAATGAATTGGCAAATTAAACTTATAAAGCATCTAAAGCATATGCATATTACAGCTATTTCACAGCAGAAGACTAACTCAGAAGCTGGCAGATTTTATTCCAAACAATAAACATTTGAATTATTACCTAACAGTCAGTCACTATTCTTTTCTATTTCTATTTTGCTATTCTTTTAATATTTCATAAATTCCAAATATAGTTACAAAAAGGCTAATACAGCTTGAAAAGTTTTCCTAGCTGCTCTGGTGAAAAAAAAAGCTCAAATTACAGTTATAAAACAGGCTAGTAGAACATGACTTTTTTTTCCTAATTAACATTATATGAAAAACATTGCCTTCTTATTGATAAGTCTCTGTTAGCTGCCATTTTTCATTACCAATACTCATCACTATGGTACAGAACTGTACTTGTGAGACAGTGTTTAACAATCATATGATTTGCAGTTATATCAAAAACCTAAAAATACAGGAAAAAGATGAGATAAACTTAGTAGGCTGGAATTGACTGCAGAAGGACAAGTCCATTTTGATAGTGTTAAATACAGACATGTTTTGTTTGAAAAAAAGAAAAGTAGTAGCTGAGTAGTTTTAATATCAAAATGGCTGTGAATGCTCCTATGTCACAGCCACTAATAAACTGCCTGAGGACTTGCATACTGTAGAACTCAATGCAGATGAGCAGCCATACATCATGAATAGTTTAAAGGTGTACTTGTTGTTTTTGCTACTATTTCTGAGAAAGGAATAAGAAATAAAGAAGATTTTAAAGAGATCATGTATTGTTCTCACACACTCCAAATTCAAGTTTTGGAATTTAAGTAACATTGTACCTCAGACTGAAGGCTGCCTGATTATTCACTATCATCAAACTGCAGGAATAGCCCTTACTGCAGTTTATAATATGGTCATAATTCCCTCTCATTCGTGCATCTATACTTAAACTACAGCTCTACTACTCTGTTTTTCTTACTATCATATCCTTCCAGAGACTCTGTTGTTGCAGCTGGACTTCGACTCACCCATGGGTGCTGGGTTTACTGACAGTCTGCAAAACAGCCAGGCTAAAAATAATACCATACAATAACTCCTATTTCAGACAGTACATCATAGAGGCCACCTACCAATCTGTGTCAGTTGGCAGTACAATAAAACAAATTAAGTTGCACAGTCCAGGAACACACCACCCCTAACTGATTAGGGACTATGTTGCAGGTGTCTTCTCACTCAAATTGGCAGGAACTCTAGATACACTATAGGCCAAGAGTAGTGGAATACAAAGACTGCATGCATGAATGAAAAGCTATGCAATGAAATCCTCTGAAACACAGAAAGCATCCATGAAAACAAAATTTCTGACAATGCAAAGGCAAAACCTCTTTCAGTTGTCTCTAAAAGGTGTAGGTTGGTACAAGTCTATTCAGAATGTGCATATACTTAGTAGTAGCAAAAAATAATAAAATAGTTCTCCAAATATAATGTTATACTAATTGACTGAAATTTCAACTCAATCACTTACAGAATATTTCCATTAAAATTACATAAAGAAGTTTCAATGGGGCAATCAGGTAAACTGAAAATCACACATCTCTGTTCTTGTAGTTCAGGGAGTCCACAATAAATGGAAGCACATCATTATCATAGGTCTATTTGGAATCTCAGACTGCTCAAGGATGCCAGACAGCATGTGTTGATCAGCAAAGATTTGCAAAAAGAAATCAGAGGAGACAAACCAAGACTGATACGGGAACTGCATTCCACCAAGCAGAGAAAAAGGTAGTGTTTGACTATTTTTTAGCAAACACTAGCTGTCCCCATGGTTTCTAACGACATGAAAGTACAAGAGAGAGATAGAAAAAATGTCAACTAATCCAAAACACACAAAATGCTTTCCTCCAACACTACCAAAATCATGGGACACACGATCGAAAACCTGAGACAATGAGAAAAAAGTTTTGCAAATACTGGTATTTCTTCTCCCATGCATTTTTAAGTGAGGCGCTGTGAAGCTTTAGTAACATACACTTCACATACAAGCCTCACTAAATGTTAGAAATAATCAAGTTTTAGACTACAAGGATATGCAGTAAATAATGTTGTATTTCAGAGGCAAGCCTCCAGTTCAGGAAGCCTCTAAAATACTGTGTTTTTCTTAAAAGCAGGAAGGGTAGAAGGAGGAGTGATTCCTTCAACTAGTGTTTTGTCATTACTCTTTTCTTAAGCACTTGTTACAGTCTGCTATCAGAAAAGGAATGCATGTTTAACTAGATACATTGCTTCACCTACTGGGTCCTCTCTTATATCTTCATGAGTATTATACTCTGTACTAAAACATTCATCAAGATTTTAAGTAAGAACACAAATACACATACATAATATTTTCCTAATTAAAAGCTATGTAGATGCTCAGAAACATTATTGGGAAATCCTGCATTGTTTCCGTTAGGTGTAAAGAATCTCCAAACATTTGACAATACATCCTGCTCATGATTCCACATTCATATTTTCAATAGCTAATAAATCACTTTCCAAATATTTTCATAGTTACCTTGATATAAGAAAGTGCATCAAACATTTCTTCTATTTGCTCTGAAGACTGAACAGCAGAAGAGACTGGATGTGAAGAATTCAAGGAATCCTTCATCATAGCCTTGAAAATTAAATTATGGAAATCTTCATCCTAGAGGAGAAACATTTTTAAGTGTTTAGGAAGCTGGGAAGCAGAAAAGTAAAAGTTAACTTTGCCCTGATCTTCCAGCAGTAAAAGAATTATCAGGGTAGCATGTATAGTATCTACTCTTTCCCTGACATGTTTTAGGAGTGGAATCTCACTTTTGAATTTGCATCACTACCCAGACCCTTAAGCTCCTGTCTCAGTAAATGCATCATTGGCATTAGATGAAAGAAATGCACCTTCTAAGTAAGTGTGTGTTGAATTTCAGATTTCGCTCCCCTATGTTTTCACGTCATTTACAGGACATGGGGAATAAAAAAGCCTGAGTTTAGTATGCTTTAAGCACAAAGTCTAGGGAAATTACTACAGTGATGGCTGTGAGGATGTAAACAGCACCTTATCTAGTGAGTACCAAGGTCTCTTACTTCTTTTCTTCTAGAATTAAGATATTTGCATTTTATTTTTACATTGGTACCAGAACAAGAAAACCCCAAACACTGCAAAGAAGCCAATTGTGTGGATATTTGTCCATTTCATTTCATCAAGACAAGAAAACAATTCTTTATGCAGCAGAAGGTTACAACAACAACAACAACAAGTTTAAAAAATTTAAAACCTGTGTGAAATACAATAAAAACAGCTGCTGAAGTTTAAAATTTTAAAGCTATTCTTCAACGGTTATGGGTGACATTTTTTTAATTTTACCAAAACACATTTTGGCACCATCAAGTGGTGAAATGAGATATTGGTGAAGGCCCCTTGTCAGGCACCTTTCAGAATGAAGTACGCAGGTGTTATATGTGTCCCTGTTAAAATAGGATACTAGTTTTGTGTCCTGCCCTCAGCACACATGCACCCAACAAGCAGAATGGCTATATAAACATACTTCCAGTAACAATCAAACTGAACAACTAAGCTAGGCCAAATGAAAAACTTCTGAAACACCCAGTGCTGAGAAAGAATTCTACTGAATCAAGTTAGCAACCCAAGTTTAATACTAACAGAGTGATTTAAGAACTCAAAACTCACTTATTCAGAATGCTGAGAAGAACACAATCCATCAAACGGGAAACAGCAAACATCAAGTGTTTAATCCCACAACTAATGCAAATCACATAAACATTCCTAAAAGTTGATTTCAGGGCTCAGGTATGTACTCTCCTAGGAGATACCTTTAGCCAGAATGCAAAATTAGCCTCTCCACTACCCACCTCCATTTACTTCCACTACTCTTTGCTTCTCTGCCTGTCATTCTCCGTGACAGAAATGTTTTACAGCAGCAGCTGGTATCACTTCCTTGGAGAAGAAAGGTCAAATTCGAAACCACCATGTTTTCCAGAGTCTGAAAATCTAGGTCACTTAGTATCTGAATGAGTTTTTAAATAATCACTACATTATTACATCAAAAAGAAGTGCTTGCTTTGTACTATTAAGTGTAACTCAATGCTATCAGAATCCTCTGTGGAGGACCATTTGACACTTTTATGGCCAGGTCCACTGATCTGTCAGACCCAAGCTGATTCAGACACAAGCAAGTACCAAAATGATGGAAAGACAGGAGTTACTCCAGGTATATTTAGTAACTAAAGCTTCCTAAGTCAGTTAGGAAAAGTAGAGGTAGACAAACTTGGTCAACAACACGTCTGGAGCAGGTTATTAAAAATTCTAAGTTATAATGTGATGTACAGACACCTACATCTTTCAACACGTGCTAGTTTGCACAGAATGCTTTCACTTAAGCAAAACAGTAGGCTGCATGTAGACCACTACCAAAATAAAACAAAAAACATTAAAAAACCCACAAAAACAATCTCCCCTTCTCAAAGCCACTTCCAATATAATGGAAGTAGTACGATCCCCAAGGCACCCAAAGTGAATGTACATTTATAAGTACCAACCCTTTACAGGCAGCATTAAAAATAGGTACCCATGAAGGTACAGAAACTGTAGTTACAGAGAGTACTTACTGAATGTAATTCTGGAAAAATCTCCTCCATGGCAAAGTATTCCATGAAAGTGGCAAATCCCTCACTCAGCCAGAGATCATTCCACCATTCCATAGTTACCAGATTGCCAAACCACTATGGAAAGACCAAAAACAGAGAATTAAACGTAGAATTAAAATCAAATGAGTACAGTAACACTCCATCCATCCTCTGCCTTATCTTGTGGTAAAATCATGTTTAGTCAAAACCACGGTACTGTTTTTACAGGAACAACGCCCAGAGTACGTCATGCTGGCTGCACTCCCCTGTTGCACACTAGAAAACACACCTGCAGGCCTTCTGAAAGGTACAGTGCACAACCCAGTCACACTGAGGGGTGGGGTGAATTTAAGGTCAGAATTGCACTTAAAAAAACAAAAAAGAGGAAACAATAACCTCCCCAGCCTAGTACCTGATGGGCGAGCTCATGTGCTATCACTGCAGTTATTAACTTTTTATCTCTTGCTGAAGAAGTATTACTGTCAAACAAGAGTGCTGTTTCTCGGAAGGTGATCAAGCCCCAGTTTTCCATTGCACCAGACTGAAAATCAGGAATTGCAACCAGATCTGGAAAAGATTTGAAAGAAGCTTTTGAAAATTGCTACTTAAAGCAATCCTATCTTTTCAAGCTTACCTATTATATCACATAATCACTAAAGACCTCATTATTTAAAACCTGTGGTGTGAACATACACTCACATCTCAAGCAAGAAACCCACAGATTTATAACTGTGTTTCTCTGGCAGTACTCTGACACAAACAACTTAAAGCACTATAGAGACACTGCTTAGAGATCCTGGATGAACAAAAGTAACAAGGAAATGGGGTGGCCCCTACTGCAAGTAGTGTCTTAGAAGACTGCATTTCACTATCATTCCAGTCAAACTAAAGCACACAAAGAAGTCAGGCTGCATATCTTGCACTTTCAAACATGATCCACAGATTGGGAATTATCTCACTACCAAGTTAAATTCATACATAATTATTTCTTTGATGTTATTTATGTACAAGCATAAGCAATCTGATTCCAAAAGCTCACAAAAACTTTCCACCTTGGGATTTGCTTAATAGTTGCACTCAGTAAAACATGTAATGATTTTTTAAAATTATTTTAATAATTCAATAATTCTAATACTTCTTTTTTATTATGAAAATTCCCATGCATTTTTCAGTCAGAGCTGCTTCTTACGCTTAAAAAAAAAATTCCAAAGAACTTACCTAGTTTTTCAAGAGGGTATTCCATTAAAAAGTACTTTTGATAAAATTCCAGAAGTTTCACTGCTGTGTCTAAGGCATACCCAACTTGGCTCAGATGCTGCGGTATGGCATAGACAGATACCTAGTCCAAACACAGATGAGAAAAGATTCTGAAACATACAGCTACAAAAGATTTAGAATTGAAGGAGGAGGTGGCAGCAGTTCCTGAAACAGACAGAACACAGTTCTGGGAGTACACACATAAATTACAAACACAAGTTATGAAGCTGTCAATAAAAAGCTAGTTTTTCTTGCTAGAGCTTATTAACTAGTCAAAATACAGGCACAGTGTCAGACTGACCAATGTGTATGCAAGAATAATTCAAGGCTAACAACTTTAATGAATGAGTTCAAGAAGGGTCTATGTAACACCAATTTTTTGTTTCCTCATGAGTTTTTAAGTGACCCTCCCTGCACACCTCAATTAATCTCCAAGTTTAGGCTATTGATAGGAGAAATAGAAACACTACTCCCAGTATCCCAAAATGCCCAAATAAGGAACAATATGAACTTAGCAAAGTCCTAGCTAATTAGATAAGGGAAGTAACTCAAACAAACAGGATGTAAACTAAGCTCTGTGTACCCAAATAAGATCAAGAACAAATGTTACAGTTTTTGGTGGTGAAACACTATGATGCTGTGCCTGCTCAAGAACTGAGGCCAAGATGACAAAGAAGACCCAGAAGGACAGAAAAATAACTCTGCAATAAGGGCATGGCTATGTAAGCAAACTAATGATACGCATTAAGTGGGAGTATCTAATGAATATGTAAACAGCACATGTAATAAAAAGCCCCGTCTATCTGTCATTTGGCACATTCAATTACAGGAGCTATGCTTCAAATGTCCAGCACGCTGAATAAAGAATGCCCTTTTTAACACCTGCAAACTGGTGTTAAAGTTTGTTTCCGCCGCTTTTTGGTGTCACTATCAAAAAATGTATGGTAAAAACAGTGCAACCTTCAAGAAATTTCTCAAGAAATAATAATTGACATGAAGTTCATCCATTTCCATATCTAAGGTAGGGTCACACATTAGACACAATGTAAGAAGCATTCATAAAAACTGAGAGGTTACTGTATCACTCTATTCATATTGAATTGTCTATATCCAGAAAACAATTGATTAGGTTACAGGTAGATTGAGGTTTAGGATGCCCTTTCAAACAGAAACACAAATATATGAAGATCAATTTTCTAGTTTCATTAAAAAAAAAGTACCTCTCGCTATGCTACAAATTAGTAATTTCAAATAGAAATCAAATTAGAAATTTCAAATAGATGGATAACGTGACCTTCTGATTTTTAAGTTTGAATTATGCACATACGATTAAGAATCTAGTCTAGCATTCCTGGAGCACAAAAGTATTATTGGCTGCATATTTTAAGCTTGAAAGCAAAATATAAAAGATCCACAGGATTTCTAGAGTTGAGAAAAGCAACTTCACTTCAACTATAAGCTGTCTTAGAGCATTCATGACAATAAACTTATTCTGTGTTAACTGCTTAGCTCAAATTCTTTGAATCTCCAAGCCACAAACTGCTGTAAGTATTTTGAATATGTGTTTCCTGGGAAATGTCATTAGATGCTTCCTTTTTACGAACTTCCTTGGCCTACTAGACACTGCTGACAGCAGAGCACCCACTAGCTAGATTCTGGCCTTACTTGGTATGACCATTCTTATTCTTCCTGCAAGCTGGCAAGTACTCTTAGTAAGTTAAAAATATTAATAAGTAAAAATAACGAATAAATAAATATCCTTTAAAAAGTAAGAAATAGTCTTAATAAGCTAAAAAGTGTGCTGCCTCAAAGAAGTGGCTATATGGTTTTACCAGAATACAGTTCAAATACAGACCTGAATAGTAGCCACGAGGGAAGAAAAAAAAAAGTTAAAACAGTCTGTTGCATTCAGCTGCATTTAGAAACACACGTCTAAATGTGAATCAAAGCCTATTGTCTAGAATCTTTACTGGTGTATATAGGATCAAAGAGAGAGCTTCCTCTTCTGCAGCACTAGTAACACTATTACCCCTGCCTCTTTCTAGGTACATAATGACACTTCTGATATTTCACCACAAAGGGAAAGTTCCTGCTAGAAAGTCATTGCTCATGTGACACTTCAGCATTTTCTAAAATATTACGAAGAAGCATCTCCTAATATTACCATGTTTTTTCTCTTGATACTCTAATCGCACACATTGTAGAAACAGGCCATATCCTTGCAAAGCACAAAAATCAAACAGGACCAACTGTTTGATTTTTTGGAACCTCTGGGAAAACCAAAACTCCACAATGAAGTAATTGCATTTAAGTAACTAAACGCAGATTTAAAGTCAGTCTAAATTTGCTTTACTGCAGGGTATAGGTTTTTTTAGCTAGGTCATCTTTGCAGGTACAGAAAATATTTGTGGCACTGCTTGAAACTGTGTGTAGGTGTTCCTGTAAACTGTAATGTTTCTTTACATCCTCAGAACAACTCTCGGTTTGCACGAAATTACTGCTTGCAGAGGAAGCGGTGAAACTAAGAGTTTAAAGCTTCCAGCTCTGAAAGCTCTTCGGAATTTTACATTTTGTAAATTTCCCCTGTTAACAAAACCTGATGCTGAGCCCCTTGCTGTAAACATATTCACAGTCTGATATAAGGCCTGAACTCAGTTCAACTTGCAGTATATGGCTTTTGTTCCCTACGTGTGATGAGTATAATACAAAGAAAATACGCAAATTTAAAAGGGAAGACTTTGCTTGTTGGTTTGAGAATCTTTTTGTTTTGGTAGGCTGGTAGGGTGGATGAAGCAGAAAAAGTGAAAAAACACATACCAGACTCCCATTAGTTTCCCTAGTGATGTTTTTCAAGTCTGCAACAACAAAAGCTACTAGATAGGTGCTCATCTTCAAACTCACAAAAAACTCATCTTGAACAATTCCATTTGTCACAGGTGTAGTGGCTTTCTGCAGGTGAAATGAAATATTATTAATGCAGACTAAAGAACACTAAGACATACGAGGAATCAATGTTTAATAATTCACGCTAGGAACAATTTACAGGCAAACTTACATAATATCTTTATATTTTGGTTATATTTCAGTGGAATGGATGACACAACATTGTAACAAACTTAAGACGACATTAAACATTTAAGCCTATGTACCCAAAAATTATTTGTCATGCTTTAATATGCAGTATTACCAAACAACTTCACTGTTGGAGAAACAATCAAGTTTAATTCATGCTTTAACTCCCAGTATAATCCAAAGACAACATAAACACCGGCATTAATTCAATGGAGCTTTAGGCTAGATCAGAGACATAGCTCAGCATAGCCTAACAAAAATACTGGTATTGCATGAGTTACGTATTTGCAAATAGGTAACCAGACATATTTATTATTTTAAACCAGAACAAAATACCCCTCACGTGCATTCTTCAAAATCAAAAGAAATTGCATTTAAAAAAATTGAGGAAACACGTAAGATTCCAATTAGTTGAAAGCAAAAACATGCCCATCTTAAAAACACACTTCTGAAGTACGATACCACAGTGTATCTCAAATTACTTCAAGTACACAGGTTTTCTCTAATATTAGTCCTAGGGAAGCATGCTATATGCCTTTTCTATATATTCCTTCACAAACACAAAATAGAAAAAGAATAAGGCAAAATGTTTAAAATCACTGTAGAGAAGAATTGTAAACGTCTGGAGATAGAGATGGCAGTTCATAAGTCCTGAAACTTCATAAATGATTTTGTTTACAGAAACCACAAACATGTAAAAATCAGTAACAATAACCTTAGTTTTAGACAAGATCACTTGAAACCAAACAATGATTTAATGTTTAACTGCTGCTGAAAATTTAGCTGTCAGCCTTAAAGAAGAACAGATTTTTAAGCCTGAAGATATAATCAATATAATCATCTAATCCGACCATTGCATACGAATACAATGCCATCTTTAAATTCCTCCAGTGAATTCATAAATTTATGCCTTTATTGGAGCTTTGGTGTCATTCAGAGGTGATGGCCTGTTTAAGGAAATCTACTGGGGCTGAAGATTACCTGGTTCAAAAAATCAGTTATCCTCATTTTAAAGCAAAGAAACCAAAACAATGAACCAGCCCAACAAAACCACAAAAGGGAACACCATAAGCCCAAAGCACACAGTTTATTTCTAGCCTTAATGTGACAGCCACTATATATTGCCTTGCTAGTAATGTACATGCTAGCTGACAAGGCCTGCTTCTGACATCTCTTGCTCATGTAGGTCTGGGGGATTATCTCAGCAATGTCTGTTGCACACACGCAGCAATGGTAAGCTATCATTTGCCTTCTGTACTTGAAGAACTACAGAAGCTGTTGAAAGGTGCCTTAGCCACTTGTCCAGCTCCTAGCAGGAGAGTGAGTGAGCACCCTTTCTTGTTTACATAAAACAGAAGAGTAGTCCACCAGAGTCTGTCTTTTCTTTTAGTGCAGAAAAGAACAGCACATAAAGTGCTCTTAGCCCTGGATGTAAACTAAAGTGCTGCAACTCTGTTAAAGTAATTATTAAGAATCACCACAAATCCAGGAACTTAGATGTTTGTATACTGTGAAAAATATATTTCACAAGGTTGCAATTAGTAGTTGGGTTTTAAAAAACAAGGTAGCTGCATCGGCATCTGAGCTTTAGACAACTTGCTGGAACACAAACTGCACAGTGCACATACATGTCCCATCAATACCAGGGGGCCATTTTTTTCATTAGGGGTTAGATCAATGTCAGTATTGAGTTTTTGCTGAGTGATAAACGGTGGTAATGTTTTGATGAGAGAGAACCTAGTTCACTCAGACTAGGTAATGGTAGTCTTGCTGGTCTGTCTAAATAAATTAGGCTTCTGTAAAGGCTTATCCAAAGGCTTACTGGCATAAAACATCATAAAATTCAGATATGCTC
Organism: Sclerurus mexicanus; assembly: GCA_013396755.1. Taxonomy (NCBI): domain Eukaryota; kingdom Metazoa; phylum Chordata; class Aves; order Passeriformes; family Furnariidae; genus Sclerurus; species Sclerurus mexicanus. Next base: position 222,080 of record VWZF01000629.1, on the reverse strand, counting down.
GTAAGATTTTGCCTGAAAAGTCGAAGGAATTTCAAATCCCTCAATCACATTTTGGAGTTGACTCTGTATTCATACCTCACTTCCCCTCATTAAGGCACAGAAGCACAACCTTCAAGATCAGGCAAATATTTCAGAGACTGGTGCTAGTTACACAAACTACTGATAAAGACAGTCCAGTACTCTGCACATGTGCAGTATCAACAAACATAGAAAACTTGACAGCAAATCTCAAGGGCAGTTAAGACCAATGTCACCAACAACAAAACTCCTGCAAAATAATGGTTCATTAACTTCAACAGGAATCCCTCAGCCATTCAGCTGTCTGACAGTAACATCCTACACTGTGCACTGCATTGAACAGCTATTTTGTCTACAAAGTTCAAGCCTTTGAGAATGTAATAAAACAAGTTTCTAAATTGTATAGTTTATAACTTAGCCGCTTATCCGCTCAAGTCACAGAATCACAGAATATTCTGAGTTGGAAGGGACTCACAAGGATCATCGAGACCCTCTCTCAAGTGAAGCACCCACACGGGATTGAACCCATCACCTTGGCGTTATTAGTCAATCTCCTGAACATTAATGCAATAAAAACCAATATCAAAAGCAGTAAAACAGATTGCCTAAGCAGCAGCTCTATTAGAATTCCTCTACAAAAGCATGTACCTTTGGCATATTTGACAGAGTGGAAAGTTTCTCATCTCTTTTGATCTTGACTAAAAAAGTAGCTTTAAATGCAGGTTCATCAAAGCATGGAAAAGCAGACCTCGCTGCCAGAGGTTCAAACTGAGTTGCTGCAAACCACCTAATGGGAAGAGGAGAGGAGAGCAAAGTAAGAAATATGGAAAAGATAAATTTAAGTTTGTTTAAGATAAAATAGTCATTTCCCTCCCAAACATTCTAAGAGCTTGCCATAGGAATAGCATTTTGAATAGTAGATTACAAGGTAGTCCAGCCAGAATAAATGTTTTATTAACAGTTTTTAAAAATTCAATAATGTATTTATTTGAGGATTAATCTGCTCGGCTGATCTTTGCTTTCTGAACAAAGGAGAATATATCTGGAATAACACAATTAGAGAAGAATCACCAAAACATAAGCCAGCCAGAAAGAGGGGAAAAAAAGAGACTGAAAAATTAATTTAGTGAGCATGCCCACTAAACAAGAGCTTTGAAACCTCAGCAGCAGAAACGACTACAAGGAAGCTTTTTTATCTAATTGCTGTGCCATTTCCTGCAGATGTTCCCACAGTTTATCTAACTGCATGCCTGCTGCCTGTGCCAGATAGTATATGGATTCCCTTTAAGTTCATGCACTGTCTTGTCTTTATCCAACAACTACTCATATCACAAGAAAACGTCTCAGATGTCTATGTTCCTTCTCCACTATTTTAATACTAACTAGCTGCAGGAATTATGGCTTTTGATAGAGAACATCTGTGGCTTCTGCACCTACAAGACAACTCTTAAGAGTTCAATGAGAAGTTTACTAATTGAAGTCTTACATTGACTGGAGCTAAACAGTAGTTCACATTTTATTTTTTTCCCCTTACCCTACTACCAAACTACCCACAACTTTTTGGGGGTTTATTTGTTCTACACCATGACTCCAACGTTTTTGGACATACAACTTTTCTCAGAAGGCACACTGCTGACAATTCCTAAGATTAAAACACCATGCCCGCTTTCAACATCTTACTCTTCGCTTCCCCATGACAAGTTAGTGGAGTTTCACCCCAAGATTTTACAGAAGAAAAACAAAGAATAAGGAACCATTCTGCATAAAATTATAAATAAGGCCCAACGTTTTCCTTTTTCTTATTTTGCTGCTGGCAACAGGGAGTTATTCTGCCATTAGAAGAAGTAGGCAGGGCAATGGAAGTGATGATATCAGCGAAGAGTTACCTGAAAAGGATTTACTGTTAACCTGCATACAGGTTAGAACATGTGCTACATCCTGTTACTGAACAAAGGAAGGTAGGACTGGACTGAAGGGTGACAAAAACTCAAGAACTTGCTCACAGATTGTACTTTTCCTCTGTGAACTATCACACATTCTCTTTCTTCTTGTATTTACTGTAGTAGAAAATAAAGCTTCAGCTATATCAGACTAGGAAAAAACCCAGAGTTTCAAGAACAGGCCAATGAAGGTGATGTTTCCCTTTTCACCAGTCACCTGGGACTTTGCCTGACTGCCATGACTTTTCAAATATGACAGAGAGTGGCTCGGCATCAACACCAGCCAGATCCCCCAGGACTGTGCAACGAATCTCATTAGGCCCCATGGACTCGTGTGTGTTCTGGTTCCTTCAACAGCCTTGAATCTGATCTCTTCCTGTCATGACAGAACTTTGTTCTGCCAGTCCCTGTCTTGAAACTCAAGGACTTGAGAGATACGGGAAGAACTTCCAAAGAGAGAAACTAAAAACTAAACAAACCAAAACGCATACTACAACTGCATACAACCCCTACACTGCACTACATTTCACTGTAGGAGAGGCTGCCCTAACTTAATGAACTCAACCATGAAAGACATTTTTCAGGCAGATTAATCAGGAGATTAAAGATTGATTTTTCTCCAAAGGAGTAAGTTACATAAAATGTCCAGCAAAAACCCCAACCCTTTTTGTTATCAAAGCACAGTCTAGAAGTGACAGAAGAGAGAAGCTAAATTTGCGGGCATACCTTTGCTTAGAATTCTCATCCTTGTAAGATATTTTGTAAAAGCCGTAATAGGTGTCCGATAAATTAGACGAATATTCTATGTTGACAGTATAATTCTGTCCTACAAGGAGAGCCTCTGAAGTCATGACTGCAATCTGGTCATGCAATGGATATTCCAGGAATTCAACTTGCTTTACTTGATGCCCTTGTGCTGAAGTAATTGTTGCCTTGGTGATATTAAGTCCTGAGCTGTGAAGTACAATCTTCTGAGTTACCTGGAGGATTTTGACCACTATTTTTACAGAGCCTGCAAATTCCAAAGTAGTTAGATTTGGATGCAAGACAAGATCATAATGCAGTGGTACAACATCAGTAGGAAGTCTAATTTTCGCCCATGGAAATAGTTTTCCATTGGTTGCCAAAGGGTATATTAGTTCCATTGTATGATTTTTTTTATGGCAGCCTTCTTTGGTAAAGGTACATTTGGGAAGAAGATAAAACAGTATTATTAATGAAACTGCAATCACAAAAACAACTGTGCAAACCACCATGGTCCTCACAGAGGGCACTGAGCATGATCCATGTGGATTTTGTCTATATATAGACATGTTATTCTGTGGGCCCGAGCTTCTGTTCATGAAGGACATCCCCAGCAATTTTGCTGATGACTCATAATCCTCTTCATCATCATCCATTTCATGCTCTCCAAGGCCACGCACCAAGAGACGGGAGCTCCTTGGTTCATATTCCACTTCATCAGGCTCCAGGGGATGCAAACAAGGCTCTTTTGCCAAGTCAACCACATCGGGCTCCTCTTCAAACATACTGTTTTCAATCATATTCCTGGGTAACTGAATTCGATCTGAAAACGAAATAACCATATAAATTACATCATTAACAACAGGCTTGAGTGTGATACCTCAAAGATACTTTACTGAATTACAGAATGGGAGATACTTTTACACCACATACCACCAAGATCAATTTTCTCTCCTAGGTTTGTTTCCAGGAAACATTTCTGTCTACTGTGATTTTGCTTTCAGTATCTTCAGAGGGATGCTCCCCTTGCGCATAATCGCAAATGTCTTGTACTGTAATTGGAGATCAGCTGAACCACTGCACAGCACTCTCAGTTCACTGATGTCACTGTCTTGGCTGCACTTCCTCTGCCCCAGTAACCTACATTTGTATTTGACTACAATATTTAAGTTGGATTGTTTTTTATGTTGCAGGGTAAAGCCCAGCAGCCAATATAGTTCTAAAGGTGTTTCCAAACCCACTAGTTATTAAGTTCTTTAGCAGAGGAGAAAACCTGCCTGTGTGTTGGTAGTCACATGAATAAAATATCCATTTGACATTTTTAAACTTCATTTGTCACACACATCCCAAAAGAGATAAAAAATATTTCTCACATAAAAATTATCGTTCAAATTAACATCTTAATTTAGGACCTACCTTACACAATACTTAAAACAATCCATGAAGCTAGGAAGTCAAATCAGTGCCAATCAAACTGTTGGTATCCATAACATCTGTCCTTAATAGATAACGGATCACTGAACATAAATGAGGAACTGAAACTCGTATGAAATTTTAAAAGCATCAGATACTCTCATATTTTGCATGCAGTTATATTTTAATGAAACTTCTGATCATTTCTGTCACTGTTAATGTAAAAGTTTATCTTTCAGCTAACCTGCTCAGTGGAAAGTGGAAAAAACGAAAAACACTGTTGGAGAGAATTTTGTGTGGGGAATGGGACATGGCCACTCAAAAGTAGCTAACTTAGAGGTAAGAAACTTTGTTTTCATACTGTATTTAATCCAAAATACCCTTAACAACACAGAAAAGATGTTTGTTTGGCTTTTCTTATGACATCACAGAGTTGTCTAGAAAGCAAAACAACTCAAATGGAAAAGCTATCTATATGGTGCTTTCTCTCCCAAAAGCTCCAGAAATCACACTATTAACTTTTTAAGGCCTTGAAATTACAGTTGATTTGAATTATTCTCCTGTCATGGGTTCTGTCTAAGGGACTAGACAAAACCTTTGTTCAACTGCAAGTCTTCAGAAATTACAGGAATCTTTCAGATATGCAGGTCTACTACCAATTGAACAATCATTCCACAACTCTATCTTCCACATTCTATGTTTTCAGAATGAGAAAGCTGAACTTTGCTTTGGACCTAAACATACCGGAAAGTAAGTTGACTTTTAATAATTTCTGACAAGAATGTACATTTTGCCAATGTATATATAATCTAGAATTTGAGTGTTACTATAATAATTATTTATTTTATTTTGTATTTTATTAAAGTCAGATTTCTGTATGACTGAGATTCTCAAAGGTGAAAATAAAGCATTTAACGAAAACATGGCAAGATTATTTTCAAACCAGATATACTAGAGCCCTCACCATTTACTCTGACTTGTATCATGACTTCCTTTTTCAGGCCTCCAACTCCAAAAACTACAGTGTCAGTAGCTGTAACACTGAAAAGGCCTTAAAATAAGAAAAAAAAAGAAAATAAAAAATCCTACCCCAAAAAATTGAGTAAGAGAAAGGTGCACTAGTCAATCTGAACAAGAGAAATGGAGATGGATGAAAGCATGGAGTTGCTGGAATTTGGATCTACCTGCTTACCCTTTGTCCCATTGTAAACATGCTGCTCTAACTAGGATCACAAAATACCTGAGGTTGGAAGTGACTTCAGAAGGTTATCTACTCCAAGCTCTAGGCAAAAGCGCTTCTAAAATTTTCTGTCCTTGTGGCATCTCCCAGCAGAGTGCTCATGTGCCAGCCTTCAGGCTGCAGCTGCGGTTCAGCAGTCCAGCACTCTGATATCTACACTGGAGCACGTGTACTCCTGCGTCAGATTGGAGGCCACACAAAATACAGAGGATAGAAAGCTAAGTCAAGTCAAAAATGAAAACACACACACAAACTAGTGGAGAGAAAAATGTGGAAAACCAAAGTATTGTGCAACAGAAGCTTTTGTACAATTTCTCTACCCAGAACAGTTTATCAAGAATTCATTATACTACTTGTAGCAGAGGTTTTTGATTACTCCCTTCAGCTGGTTTCTTTTGAAACACGCTGATGAGCTTCAATCAAATTTGAAAACAGAATCGAGACCAAATTTCTTCAAATCCCAATGCCACCCCATCCCAAAATAACCAGCTGCTGCTGGACAACACCCAAATTGATATCTGCTATGTAGGAAAGGCAGGTATTAAAACTCACATCTTAACCACTCCAAAAGGTAGCAGTCAATCAGTACACAGCTCCAAACCCAGCCATGGCATGTGCTGCTGCATGGCCAGCAAAAGAGGTAGAAGACAGGGGAGGCGCTGCAGAGGGAAGGAGGAGAAAGATAAAGAGCACAAATCTAGAAGAAAGTAGGTTTCATCAGCTCTGCTGCTCACAGGACAGTTTGCTTTTTGAAGAGCTTATTCTCTAATAAGTTTCTTCTAAAGACAACTATCTTAATATTTTCAAAGTTGCATGCAATCACTAACAACACTTATAGTCCAAAAGAATTATACAAAAAAATCTCAAACTGAACCTAAGACAGAAAAGTTAAACCAGAAGTTAGTTTCAAGACAATTCACAGCTTTATTCCCTAAGAAACACTCATTTCTAAGAAAGAACAGTTATAGCCAATTTCTACAGAAGTATTTGCAAAAATTAAAAGTAATCAAAATCTGTAAGACGAAAAACTTACTGCAGATCAAAAGCATCATGAGACTACCACTCTGCACTGAAAAAAACATTGACAAAGCATCAAAAGGTTACTGGAGCTATTTATATGAATTCACAGAAGTACAGAAATCTTTTTATAATTTTCTTTATTCATAGAATACATTTTTTGGAGATGAAGCATGGCGAATTTTTTCAAAAGTTTTACAGTCAGATAAACTCTGAACTGTTTGATTCCTGTTTGGTTCACTGGAATTGGTAACATGATGGCGAGTGAATTGAAGTTTTATGACATTTCAGTTTTAACCCATGGGCTGCCATAATATGAACTAAAAAGCCCTCAGGAAGGGCAGAAAATAGTATTCTTAAACTGAAACAAACCACAAGGAATAAGCAGCAGCCTGAGGAACACGATTGTAAGCACCACATTTCACTCTCACCCTTCATACCACATGTGGCCAAGAGAGAAACATTCCCATTGTAAAACATAATAAAATCATGTTAATTCGGAATATTGAAGCAGATTACTTCAGATTCCAAATATAACACAGGAAAAGTTTGTATCACTGCAAGACTGGGAAACTTTACCTATAAAGAAGCTACATGGCTCCAGTGAACTACTACTGTCATGCCAGAGGTTGCAGGTGCACTAGAGACGTTTGTGGTCACACTAGTCCACAATTACAAAAGTACTGATCCAAGCTGCTGAAGTGCACTACAAAAATTATCTGTCATCAGGCATCACAATTTAAATCTTTGCTAAACATAAGCTTAGTGTGAGAGTTAACAAGGAGGTAAAAAAAAAAAAAAGTCTGGGGTTGAATCTTGCTGCTGCCTAAACAGCATTAATGAAATTATGCTAAATGTTTAAAGATCAAAGCAGCTAAAAGCTTAAACACACCCAAATAAAAGTGATTTTACAGAATTCTTCTACAAATTTTTAATGTGAAAGCTAGATATTTTCAATATCTTCCCCAATACATATCTGTTATCACATCTAGCAGAGAACAATGTGAATAGCCATAGCTCAGAAACAATCCTGCAAAGAGATGTGAGGTTAAACACTATGTGACAGACAAATCAGAAAACCAATCCTCCTCATACTGGAAAGCTGAAGGAAAGCAGACATTTTCTCAAAACGGATGGTTCTGAAGAAGTTTCTTTAGAGCTGCCTCCTGCAGCACAGATGCTTATAAACCTATCTCAGCATACTCCCTCATTACAATATTCAGGGATTTGTAACAAGCTGGGTCTGTTGTTTTCTGTGAAGAGGATAGAATGCTTAGACATGAACTTCAAATGCAGTTTGCACCAAGCCAACAGTACAATAAGCTTTCTGTATGTACTGCATCCTTTGACAATGTGATCCCCACAGTTATATCTAGTTGGTAAATGGTGGTATAACTTAAGATCACAAAGGCAAGTGATTAATTATACCAAGCTACACAGCTTGTCCTATAAAGACATATGTTTTTCACTCCTACACCCTTTCCCAAATCAGTCTTTTAACTTATAAAGCAATTTTACTACAATACTCAAGTTCAGTATGAAACATGATCATGAAGGAACAATCACATGTTGCAGTAAAACAGTCTGGCATTTCCTCCAGTATTTATTTTGTCTGAAGAGCTCCATTCTCATTAACAGGGAGAATGTAAGCTTTTCCCTGAGCCGTAAAACCCTGAGACAACATCATTACTAAATCTTAGTATGTGCAGTGATGAAGTATCTTAAGATGTTTTGGTTTGGGAATCCATTACAAATATTGTCTAGAACAAAAAATTATTATTCCTCTATATTTCAGAGACAGCATCCTCCTGTAATGCTATTGATAACTTCTTTTTAATTCTAGAAGTACGTACTTTTCCCTTGCAAAGCAAAATAAGTCATCTTGTCTATGAGGATTCATGTCTGGGCGTAACTCAGAACGGAAATCCCAACACTCAAAATTCTTGTATGAATCTAAGTGACCCATTCCTCAACTTTATTCTTTTTTAAAACATAGGCAGAAAATGTTCAAAGGCATTTTTCCCAACTTTCTCTACTCTAATTAAGATGTTAAAATAAAAAACAAAAAATCCTATTAAATTCAGACAGATTGTTGCCACTTTTTGAGACTGAAGTTCAGCACAATGCCATCTTTAAATAGTGAGTAAATATCACACAGTATTTTAACTGAAAAAGATGTTAAAAGAATTACAGTTAACACCTGGCATTTTGTAGCAACCCAACTCCTACTGTAGATAATAGGAAACTTCCCATCACCCTGGAATAACCTTGGGGCAAAACAGCTATTGGGTAGCATGTACCAGCAGATGTAGCAAAACCCAAGTCCAGACCAAACTCTGTTATATAAAGTGTGCCAACTAGCTGGAATAAAAACTGATTCCCACCAAATATTAAGTACTTCAGTTGCATATAAGTAATGGGAGAGAAGGTACAGAGTTACTCCTGCCCAAAGCCAGACAACTGTGTCTGGTGGATCATGAAAGAATACAGAAAAACAGTGAACCAAGTACCTGTTTGGCTACCAAGCAACTCACTGATAATATGTCAAAGAGTAATTCTGCCCAGTGATTTCAGGATAGCTATAGATGTTTAACAATGCTGTTAGCTATTAAGAGCCATGATACTATTTTGCATACCTAACTTTTATGTCCAAATTTGAAAGCATGGGCCTTTTTTTTTTTTTAGCAGAAGCAGCTGCTGACAAAACAGTGAATTCCACAGATTTGCTCCTATTAAGGTCTGGTTGCTTTTGATAAGGTCATCCAACAGGGCAAAAAGCAACCTTGAGGTGAATTCTTTCCCTTAAAACATATATTTTACCTTCATGTACTTATCTAAATGCCACCGCACACATAAGTAGTGGTGAAACACTTGCAAGATTTTGGCACAGGTAGTAAACTCAGAATATGTGACTCCTACTATGTGAGTGAGCTTGCTACCAGGATGGTAAAGTGAGTTTGGGGAAACAATGCCATTGGGTACAAATATTGTGCCACACAGTCTAAAACCAAAAGAGCAAAGACTCCACTACTCCTTAAGAATTGGAAAATCAGTTTCACACTCTCAATGTTTAGCAAACAGCATAGAACTCTTTGTTTCCAGGACTCCAAGGAATGACTTGAAGCACTTAACAAGTATTTGCAAATACCCTGTCTATGGCAGGTAAGCACAGTTCAAGCAAAGATGTGTGCTTGTATGTATGCATGTGTCACCTATAAAATAGTAAGACTGGTTAGAGTACATGGAACCTAATCTTCTCTCCTTTGTTGATCTTTGGGACTAGTAGTAAAGAAAAGGAACGTGACAGTGAAGGCTAAAGCAGGTCACTGATATATAGCCATGGATACAAAACTGTAAAAATGCTACTGCTCTTTAAGTTATTTAATCCTTGTCAGCAGCTAACGTTTTGTCACATGGAAGAGCCTGCAATGGAATTTTGCAGAAATAATGACACATGTGAAGTCACTGCACCGTCTCATATCAAAAACACTATATTCAGTATAACCGTGTTTCCAGAAAAGGAAAGGTTGAAAATTAGATACCAAAAGAATGCTTTTGTTAAAATTTACATTTTGCTTAGTGAAATAGAAGTTTCTCATTGTATCTAAAAAAAAAAAAATACAATTGGAAGCATGCCATAAATTAAAAAGAACCTGTCATAGCCATGATGAAGGCACAAATTTTTCAGCTACATTTGCACTATCTTTAAGAGGTAATGGGATCTATGCAGAAGTGCAGATATGGCAGAAATTTTGCAATAGGTGTGCCTGCTATAGAATCTGTTCTTTTAGGGAAATGATGAACATGTCACTTATTCACCTATATTTATGAGAGAGGAAACCTAAAATGCTACCTACTTAGGTTTACATAGTGGAATTTCTCACACATACCTCATGTCATCAGTCCTCCCAAGGTAGTGACGAGAACAAGATGACATATGAAAGCCAGTTCAAACCAGATGTACTTGCACTGTACAGTTGGAACAAAAGAAGGAAGAAAACAAGCTAGAGGAAAACAGTGTAAGGAATAAATATTCAGAGAGTTTTAAGAAATGTTATGGGTTTGTTAAGATTAAGCCAACATATAAACAAATACTAGTTTCTATTTAAATTTAAAATAAATCAACATTAAAATAAATCACCATTTTAAATGTGCAAATCACTAAAGCTATCACTAGAAAAAAAATCCCTCGTACACAGCAGGAGAGGAAAGCTTGACTTGATCGTAGAAACAAGACTGTAAATTTTCATACTGAAGAGTCATCTAAAAATGTGTGTAAGCACATTCGATTTGGAAAGACTATTAAAGAGCTACATGTTTTCTCCTGAGCTGTCTGTCCCCAAATCAGTATCTTCAACATCAAATAAAAGGAGGATAAAGAGAGAGAAATGTTTAATACTCCAAATGTCTCTGAACTGCCCTAAAATTTCAGAAATGTTACTATGGAAAAGAAACATAGCATATGGTTTTCAATCACCTTTTTCTAAGCTTGTTTTTTTTTCAATTTGGCACAAATTCCGCATTTAATTAATCAAAGCCATAAATCTATCCACTTATGATGAGTTACTCAGTAAAAATATAATGTAATGCAATTGTAAAAATTAAAACTATATACTCAGGTTCTGCTCCTACTAATGGTAGTTGACCAATCCTGCTTAACAGGGAACAGATCAATCTTCACAATTCCAAACTGTCAAATATTATTATAGAAGAAAGAACATTTACTCTTATTTGTGCACCCCGTGTTGGATTCATTGTTTAAGACTTGCTCCAAACCTTGACCTTATTCTCAGCCAAAACTATTGTTGTGGTTATCGCTTCTGCCTTGGCTGAGAGCAAAGAAGAGAGATGGGAAGCCCAAAGGGGAGTACCAAAGCACAGATTCACTGTCACAGCTGTTGAAACTGACACACAGAGGCATGTTGAAGAAAATTTTGATTCTAAATACCACAACGGAAATCCAAAAGGTGATTGCACTTTGAGAAAGTGCAATCACTTCCTCAGTGGATTCTGCAACTGAAGTCATAGTTCCTACTTAGACTTTTTACTACTGCAAATCAGCATACCCAGTAGTACAGATAAGTACAATTCCCTATGCAATTTTTTTTTTCAACAGACAAGTAACAAACTGGCCTTGGCTTGCAAAAAAGGGGTTTAACTGACAACTAAAGATCTAAATTGGTAGCCTTTGAAAATGCACACTTAAAACATTAATTGTTAACATTTTCTTAATATCTTTCTAAACCTAAAGATGAGGCTAAAAAATAATGGTTGAAAAATTTAGTTGATGCTGTTTATGAATTGCATAATCTAATAAGACAGGAGTTTCTAAAATCCAGCAGATGGAAGCAGATCAAATGCTACTACGTCTCACCTTACTTAACCCCTTCAGCAAGTGAAATAAGACAAAAAAGAGCCAAAAAACCAGAAATGACAACTTAAAAACTTCATAGTATTTTATATCAATAGTGGAAGACAAATATTTTAAGAATAAAATCCTCAAAAAACATGGCTACTGAGGCAATGGGAGGCTTTGTTTTTCGTAGTCTCACCTCCCTTTTTATTTAGGCATAATTCAAATCCATATCTATCGTGTCCTCTTTATATGCTTCATCATGAGATCTTTGGCACAGGATTTAAACACAAAGACGACATTATCTCTCTAGTAGGTGGCATCTAATTTTTCCCCCCAAAATTCTCTTAGAATACAAACAGTTAGCACTGATTGATGCCGGGCTGTATACGCCAGTAACCGCTCAGCCTACAAGTCCTTAAGAGTAACATAGCTCCTGCTATGTGAAGCCTTTTTTAGGCTCTTTAGGAATGTTTGGATGCAGATTCAGAGCTGTTTTCTGTGTTACTGCAATTTCAAAAGATGCTGATCAAATCAGGAATAACCTTAGTTCTGTAATAAGGCTTTTGACAGGTTGCTTGCTTAGGCAAACTATTTTCACGTCATGATCTAAACAAAATTATACAACACTTGAATCAACTGCCTAAAAGCGACTATATTGGTAGTCCATCTTTAATCTGTAATTACCTGTTGATGCAGTATCAGCATCTGTGAAAGGAAAGCCAAGCCTATGAAGCATATGAAATATGAAGGCTCCATTTAAAGTCAGCTAGAGTAAACAGATAAACAGACCCACTCATATGCAGAAGTGTTTGTCAGCTGTGCTTGAAGAAGTGCCAGTTTATGGTCAGTCCAAAAGAATGCAATGGAGCCTGTGAACCCTGAGTACACACAAATTTCATTACCTTCTCACACTTGGAAGGCGACCACCTCCAAAGTTACTTGAGAAGCAGAATTCCCTTCCATCCTTGCTGAATCAGAGAATTAATCAGTAGCAATACAGTATTGACTGGAGCTATGCACTCCAGTTCTTACTGTCAAAGGCAACCAACAGAATTGGGGATCAACCTAGACACTTTACATGCAATTCCGGTTCTTAAAAAAAAAGTGAAAAAATAAGAATCTGAAGCCAAGTTCCACAACCCCTTTATGTTTTAGCACTACTTTCTATTTCACTGACTACTCACTACCTCAAGGAAAAAGTCTTCAGAATCCAAATAAATAAAAAGTGCAGTGGAAATTAAATACTCTATAATGTCAGCAATGCAAAACACATTCTTTTGTAGTTTATTTGATAGCAATATTCCATGCTCAGCATGACATTATTACCAGAACTGCAGGTTCTATCTAGCAGTCATTCTTTAAGGATTAGATTTGCCATTTTTATCAACTGTTGATTGCTGTGGTCTAGTGCCTTTAACTTTCCTTGATCAATTGTGTACATCAATATAAGACAAAAAGTACACAGGGGCTGCTGCAGATTGCTTGGCTCAAAAAAAAAAAAAAGAAAAAAAAAGAAAAAAAAAGTTAGAAATTTGACCAAGAAAAAAGGCAGACATTTTATATATTTAGCAGAAAATGGTCATAAGAATAGTTGATAAGACCTGTGCTTATAAAGAGTTACATGCTGTATGAGTCCATCTGAGGAGGTATTTACTTTTGAAAGAACATAATCTTCATTCATTGCTTGCTGATAAGCTCTTCTGGATAGAAGACGACAATGCTGAACAACAGTATTCTATGAATCTGCACCCAAGAGTGTAAAACTTTGGAAAAAAATCCTGTCAGATTTAACAGAAGTTATTTTACCTGGTTTACAGAAGTCTCTGATCTATTTTGGAATGAGATCATTCCTCTAAATACTTTTGCTCTTATTTTAACTGCATGTAGAAATATAAGTGGGTACAGGGCAACCTTGTCCCAAAGGTTTAATATGGCCTGCAGGTTAGACTGCAGGGAGAGCAGATCCCTTCAGTGACAGCTGTAGAGTCAGAACCAGCGCTTAAAGGTTTGAGCAAAAGTTAACTGAACACAAAAGGCTTCCAGTGGTTAAAAAAGTCTTGAAGTTGTAGAGTAAGTACTACAAATTTGTCTTTACACAGGTGTCCACAGTCTGATTTCTGAAATTGCTGGTGCAGACAACAGAAAAATAAAATCAAAGGCTGGGATTAACAACAGCTGTTTTATGCTACCAGCTTTGTTAAAGATAAAGGCCTCTCTTCTTTTGTAAAACAGAGGCTTAAAAAAGAGAAGGGTGTTACTTGATAGTTCAGCAATAGTCTTTTCTGAGATTAATTATTTTGAAGCTCAGCAGCACAAGTGAAAACAGCATCTCATTTGCATGCTCTGCTGTGAATTGGATATTTTGATTGCCCTCAAAATTCTTCTGAAACAGTAATGCAGTATCTTGTGTTTGTTGATCCTTCTTCCCTGCCTCATAGAGCCATCTTTCACCTTCATGATATGTGAATTCTAATTAAGGCAAACCAATAAAAATACTCAGAAGACTATTTGTTATTGACTTTTCCACTTTTCAGCTTTTGTAGCTGTTCAATTTAAAACTTGCATGAAAATACCCAGGGCTTGTTCATAAAGATTTCTGTATTTATCAGTTCAAATACATCAAATGTGGGTAAAGACTGGGTTATTTAAAATTAAAAAGAAGAAACAAGCAAACAGAAGTCTGAAATTAGTCTGTTGCTGAAAAACAAAAGCCACAATTCAGAGGCTTGACAGGCAACTTTGTCATTTGTGTGCCCATACTTAGCTCTCAGAGGGTCTGAGTTACTGTGTGAGCTTAGGGTCAAAATATCTGAACAAGTGAAATTCACACATGCAGATGCTGTCATCAAAATTTTTCTGGAAAAAAAAATTATGATCAGTAAGCAGTTTCTCTTCACAGGAATTAAAGAGTAATTTTCATTCAAATTATGACCTCATCAACTCACAGAGCCACTGCTGTTATGTTCACGATGAAGGAACTCAAAGCAGTATATAGATTTAATGTACTCTTTTCAGAAATTAAATTCTTATTTGGTTAAATCTGGCTTGGGGTATTTCTTTTCCTTTTTCTCTATCAACAGGTAAATTAGTCTAAATCTAAAGGAGCTGAAATAATAGTAACGAATTTAGAGTCAAAATTTTGAGTTATTTACTTGTATGACAGTTCACATAAAAGATAAAGAATTTCCATTTTCATATCAAATTTCAATTCCACATTCTGAAGAAAAAAACTCAAAAAACCCAAAAATCCTCCAACCAAACAACCCCCCCCAAAAGAAACCCCAAAACAATATCAAAACCAAGCCACAGCTAAGAAAGACAGAAATTTTTCAATTCACTTCTCTACTACTGCCTAAAGGAGGTTGTAGAGAGGTGGGGTCGGTCTCTTCTCCCATGTAAAAAATGACAGTATAAGAGGAAATGGTCTCAAGTTGCATCCAGGGTGATTTAGATTGGGTAGTAGAAAAAATTTCTTCACCAAAAGGGTTATCAAGCATTAGAACCGGTGCCCAGGAAAGCAGTGGAGTCACCATCCTTAGAGGTACTCAAGGACATGTTTTAGTGGTGGACTGGACAGTGCTGGGTCAATGGTTGGACTTAATGATCTTAAAGGTCTTTTCCAATCTAAATAATTCTATAAATTAATTGCTTATGGTGGGGATTTTTAACATTAGGTCTAAGTTCTGTAACTCTGACCTAATCAAGTACATTTCTCAATTTGCAGACTTTGTCAATTTATTTGCTGATGGCATACTGTATTCTCAGTTGTTAAAACTGGTAGAACATCACACAGTGAACATGACTGTGCCTAATTCCTGTCCTAACTCACCCCTTTCTCTAATGGAAAGATATATCATCCTCTCATGACATCCCACCATTCTTTCCCAGGCACCTGTGTTCAAGATAATGCAGACACTGTTTTGTTTTCCATCCTCCTCTTTGTTCCTTTGCTCCTTTCAGAGTAACAGCTCTTGGACATCCTGCTGCTGCTACCCAAAAAAAAAGAAGAAATTAAAAATGTAAGCAACTCTTCCTATTTCTCCTCTAAGCACTATATCCACTGATATATTGTAGGGCTGTATGCCTATTTCCACGAGCAGTTAATATAGGAATGAGTGTAGTTCCTTACTTTGGAGCCTGGGATGGTCACAAACTCTTAACTAGTTCTTTCCTTACTTTGGTTTCTGAGCAAAGATATAGGAGTCATTTGCCTTCTAACTCTTCCCCTCCTTAATTGCCTAACTCCCTTCTCTGTCACTGCATGCCTTTTCTTGTCACAGCCTGAAAATAAATGCCTCAAAATTTTGGAGGAAGCAATAAAGAAAACTCTAAAAGTGGAAAAAATACTTAACTACCAAATACTAATTGAAAACATGGCTTTGCTGTTCTTCTAAAATACTACCCGACACAAGTTATATCAGTTTTCTTGAATTTTGCCCATGGACAACTGATTTATAGCACAGCCAGTAAATAATCCCTGTTGCTGTTTTCATGCTCTCTGGGACACAGAAATTCACTTGCAGAAAGAGTAGAAGGGTACTGGCACAGGCTCTTTATGATCACATGCAAAGCCCCTGAGTATACTGGGAAACCTATCCAAAACCCTAACTAAAACCTCATGCTTTCATGGGTTAGGCAAGCAGTAATATTTCTGGTTCTGTCCTCCCTCCCCCAGAGGAAAGGAAGTGTAAGGGGGAACCTTAAGCAAAAAGTTATATTTATTCAGAGTCTGCATGAAAGCAAATTACTCATCTCAAGTGATTTCTGGCCCTGACACTTACAGAAAAACTCTATGGAGATAAGCTGCTGCATGAATCCTAGAGAACACAAGCATATCTCCTTCAGTTCAAGACACAGTCAAATCTCTGAGTGCACACATTTACGAACAAGAAAAAAGAAACTGAAAATTTACTTATGAAATCTAATTTTTCAAAGATACTGCACTTCATTAGTGAAACAGTATGCAAGTAAAACATAAGTAAAGAGTAAAACAAGTAAAAATTTTCACATTTTCAAAACTTGCTGCTCAACTGCATTTTGTAGAAGCTGTAGTTTCAGTAACTGTATCAACAAAAGTATTGCATTACACTGCTCTTGCCAATAATTGTCAACAAGCACAACATATATTAAAAATTACAGAATTCAAGAAAACAGTGAATTTTAAAATGGCAGGCTTTTAATTTTAAAATCACAGAATCACAGAATATGCTGAGTTGGAAGGGACCAACATCAATCAAGTCGAACTCTGAGCCCCACATAGGACCATCCCCAAGAGTCACACAATGAGCCCAAGAGCATCATCCAAACACTCCTTGAACTGTCAGGCTTGATGCTGTGAACACTTCCCCGGGGAGCCTGTTCCAGTGCCCAGCCATCCCCTTTTTCTAATATTGAACATAAACCTCCCCTGACACAACTTCAGAGAAGAGATCAGTGCCTGCCTCTCTGTTTTCCCTTGTGAGGATGTTGAAGACCACAATGAGGTCTACCCTCAGTCCTCTCTTCTCCAGGCTGAATAGACCAAGTGCCCTCAGCCGTTCCTTATGCAACTTCCCCTCAAGGCCCTTTACCACCTTCATTGTCCTTCTTTGGATACTAACAGCTTAATATCTCATACTGTGGGGCCCAAAACTGCCCACAATATTCCAGGTGATGCCGCCCCAGTGCAGAGCAGAGCAGGACAATCCCCTTCTTTGACCGGCTGGCGATGCTTTGCCTGATGCCCCCCAGGACAGGATTGGCCCTCCTGGCTGCCAGGGCACTGCCGGATCTTATTCAACTTTGCATCAACTAGGACCACCAGGGCCCTTCCTGTAGCACTGTTTTCCAGCATCTCATTCCCCAGCCTCTACATCCCGAGTTGTCCCATCCCATGTGCAGAATCCGGCATTTTCCCTTGTTGAACTTCCTATGGCTGATGATTGTTCAGACCTCTAATTTGTCCAAGTCTCTCTGCAGGGCCTCCCTGCCTTCACGGGAGCCAACAGCTCCTCCCAGTTTTGTGTCATCTGCAAACTTCCTTAGTATCCCTTCCTGTCCTGCATCCAAGTCATT